>JAQQAC010026072.1:76262096-76286898 GCA_029783875.1 Phataginus tricuspis
CTGTGCCCATTTCTTAATTGGGTTATTTGCTTTTTGTTTGTTAAGGTGCGTGAGTTCTTTGTATATTTTGGATGTCAACCCCTTATCAGATACATCATTTATGAATATATTTTCCCATATTGTAGGATGTCTTTTTGTTCTACTGATGGTGTCCTTTGCTGTACAGAAGCTTTTCAACTTGATATAGTCCCATTTGTTCATTTTTGCTTTTGTTTCCCTTGCCCGGGGGGATATGTTCATGAAGAATTCACTCATGTTTATGTCCAAGAGATTTTTGCCTATGTTTTTTTCTAAGAGTTTTATGGTTTCATGATTTACATTCAGGTCTTTGATCCACCTTGAGTTTACCCTTGTGTATGGGGTTAGACAGTAGTCCAGTTTCATTCTCTTACATGTAGCTGTCCAGTTTTTCCAACACCAGCTGCTGAAGAGGCTGTCATCTTCCCATTGTATATCCAGGACTCCTTTATCAAATATTAATTGACTGTAGGTGTTTGGGTTAATGTTTGGATTTTCTATTCTGTTCCACTGGTCTGTGGGTCTGTTTTTGTGCCAGTACCTAATTGTCTTGATTACTGTGGCTTTGTAGTAGAGCTTGAAGTCAGGGAGCGTAATTTCCCCTGTTTGATTCCTCCTTCTCAGGATTGTTTTGGCTATTCGGGGTCTTTTGTGGTTCCATATGAATTTTAGAATTATTTGTTCCAGTTCATTGAAGAAAGCTGTTGGTAGTTTGACAGGGATTGCATTGAATCTGTAGATTGCTTTAGGTAGTATTGCCATTTTGATAATATTTATTCTTCCTAGCCAAGAGCATGGGATGCATTTCCATTTGTTAGTGTCTTCCTTAATTTCTCCTAGGAGTGTCTTGTAGTTTTCAGAGTACAGGTCTTTCACTTCCTTCGTTAGGTTTATTCCTAGGTATTTTATTCTTTTAGATGCAATTGTGAATGGAATTGTTTTTCTGATTTCTCTTTCTGTTAGTTCATCGTTAGTGTATAGGAAAGCAACAGATTTCTGTATGTTAATTTTATATCCTGCAACTTTGCTGAATTCAGATATTAGTTCTAGTAGTTTTGGAGTGGAGTCTTTAGGGTTTTTTATATACACTATCATGTCATCTGCAAATAGTGACAATTTGACTTCTTCTTTACCAATCTGGATGCCTTGTATGTCTTTGCTTTGTCTGATTGCCGTGGCTAGGACCTCCAGTACTATGTTGAATAACAGTGGAGAGAGTGGGCATCCCTGTCTTGTTCCCGATCTTAGATGAAAAGCTTTCAGCTTCTTGCTATTAAGTATGATGTTAGCTGTGGGTTTGTCATAAATGGCCTTTATGATGTTGAGGTACTTGCCATCTATACCCATTCTGTTGAGAGTTTTAATCATGAATGGATGCTGAATTTTGTCAAATGCTTTTTCAGCATCTATGGAGGGGAAGGTGGTTTTGGCTTAGTGGAAAGAGGACTATTGATCTCTTTAAAAATGGTATGAGTTGTCTATTTGAGGTTTTATAATCTCTGGGAATTTGATGCAGAAAATGGCTTAAATAGCAACCTAAGTTTTGTGTGTTACGTTGTATGTATTTAAAACTAACGGTGCTAGGAGAATTGTGGGCTGGAAGTTCTTTTTCAGGGACTGTTCAGTGTGGGCATTAAAGTAAATCTGGGCGTCTCCTCCCAGGTGGGCTTCTGTTCTAGACCAACCGAGGCAGGTGCCTCTCTTGCTTTTAGTTCTGGGGCCGACACTGGGCCTTAGCGCCCAGACCAGCTTCCTACTCCCTGGGGAGCCTGTGTGGCTGGGTTAATGACCATTCAGGACCATCTCTTCAGGTGGTTACAGGACTGACTTCTTTGCAGCTTCTCCTTCCTTCTGAGCAGGAGATCCAAGTAGGAATGAAGTTGTACCTGAGTCAAGGGTCCAAGGTGATTTCAGACCGTCTTCCTGTGGACTTGGCCCAGTGTTGGGTGGAGATCGAATTGCACCTAGAGGTAGGAGGGCAGGGCATCTGTGTCCTTGAGGGTAACTTGAAGTTGCATCCATATTTTCCTATCCCCATTGTCCCCTCTTTTCCCTGCCTCGGAAGCAGGAGGTTGGGTTCCACTCCAAGAACTTGGCTGGGCTCTGGGGCCTCAGGGCTGCTGTATCCGCTGGGGGTGTGGACAAAGCCTGCTGTACCCATTCCTGTTCCCAGGCTCAGAGTCCCTGGAGGAAGCTGGGCTCTGGGGAAGTGAGGACTGTCTGCAGGCAGTTCCTCTGCTCCCTGGTTTCCTTCCATAGGATTCCCTTCTTGCAAATCCACTGTGCTCAGGAGGGAGTAGATCAGAGCCAGGGCGTGGGTCAGAAGTCAGAAATCAGAAGTAAGGCTGAGTGGGGGAGTGGGAAATAGAGGCAAGAGGGACCCAAATGGATGGATATGGAACTTGAGCAGAGAAACAATAGGGATTAAAATGTAAAAAAATCCATGTGTTTTCATTTCAGAATTTGTTGTAGTAAAGGATGATAAGTAGGCTTTTTTCTGCCCACATCCTTGGTCAGAGCTGAGAACAGAACCTTGTGGCGCATGGCTGCAGACGGACTGAATCAGCGCTAGTCCCTCCAGCCCGTTCCCGCCGGTGTGACCTGTAGCTCCCTGAGGGCTAGCCGTCCGTTTGAATTGGGGGATCCCGTTCCCTGTGAAGGTGGAAGCATCAGTTGTCCTGGTGTTTCGAGTCAGAAGCCTGGCTCGTGTTATATCTGTGAGCTAGCAGCAGAGCCCAGAGATAAGGGGGAGCGGTTACAGTGTGGGAAGAAGGGGGTGTGAGGGCTCTTGAATGGCTGGAGGCAGAAGGCCAGTAGGGAGTAGAGGATGCGTGACTGGCTGGGGAGGATCCACAAATCTGAAAGATTCGTGGAGGGCGAGATACAGTTACTCTGGTCATTTTCCCGGTGGCTGGGGAGACTGTACACGTGTGTCTGTAATTATTGACACTGGTGTGACCTGGAGTTCTTGGTGCATTTTTGCCCAGCCCTGTAATAAGGCTGGGTTGTTTATTGTCTTGTTGCGCAGGAAGGCAAGGGTTTGTGTAGGATAGGAATGCCCCTTCTCCAGAAGGGTAGGGAAGGGCTTGGGCAGCAGGTAGAACGGGGTGTGTGTGTGTGTGTGTGTGTGTGTGTGTGTGTGTGTGAAGGGGGAGGAGAGACAGGGATGGACAGCTGTTTGGAGAGGCTGGTCATTCCTGCCTTTCTGGGTGAAGCTTCCTCTGGGCCAGCATGTGATGAGGCCAGGACACAACAAAACAGAAGGACTAGAGACGCCGAGGACGCTCCGCCGCCAGAGCTGAGGCAGGGAGCATGTCCTGCACTGGTGGCCTGAGGCGGGCAGGCCTGGCCCTGGGCTCATTCTCACTGCTGGTGAGGCAGGCTGACTCTGACCTTGCCCTCAGAGCCCTTGGGAGAAGGGCTGTTTACCCTCCTTTCAGCGCCCTGGTTGCTGAGCTGGGAAGGAGGGAGCAGTGGAGCGATTCATTCCGCCACAGTGGGGAAGGTGTGGGGGCTGTGCCCGCCTGCCTGCCTGCCTAAGAGGCTGGTGGGGGATCGAGGAACATTCCGCTGAGCTTCGGAACTGCTGCTTTTGACCTTCTTTCCTGCCACATCCTGGGGCTGTTGGTCAACCTCACAGCATGTGTGGGCTTCCCTTCTTGGATTTCTTCTGAAGTAGTGGATTGTAACTTTTTGGGGGCAATGGATTTCTCAGAGAAGTGATGGACCCTTTTCTCAGAAAAATACATATGCTTTGGACATATGTACATAACATTTTACAAAGAATCTCTGGCCTTGTGGAAGCCCTAGGTTAAAATCCTGACTCAAAAGGTGAGCCATGAATTTGACCGAAGCTCACCCAGGGAAAGGGCCTGCTGCTCTCCCAGGGTAGAGGGGCTAGAGGCATATTTGGGGCTTTTATTCTTACACTGTCCGGTCAGGAAGAATGCCGCCCCCATTCTGTAGTGACCTTGGCTCCAAGAAGCTTTCCGAGCATGAAAACAAATAGCTGAGCTGGCAAGCACGAGCAGGAAGTCTGGCCCCCATCCTGCTCCACGACCACACGTCCTGACCTGCTGGCCCAGACACTGGGGAGGTTGCAGCAGGACGGGCAGGGTTAACAGTAATACCACAGAGTCCGAGAGTGGGTCCTGGAGCCCATATCAGGGGACAGGGACAGAGATGGGGGAGAACCATGACTTTTCAGAGCCAATAGATGGAACACCTCACTAATCCTGTATAGCTACCAACTGCCTCCTGTGATGTGAGCACTTCTGAGTATGAGCAAGTCCAGCTTGTTTGTCTCCTATGCTGAGGGCGTGTGTGTGGTTTGTGTATGTGTGTGTGGTACGTACACAGGTGCTCAGCAAGTGCCTCTGAATAACAGAACATTCTGGGCAGAGGTTTCCAATACTGAGCAGGTCAGTGTCCAAGCGCTTCTGTCTTTGGCCAGAGGGTCTGTTTTGGTGACTGGTACTGAAAAGTGCTTGGGAGTCCAAGCTCTCTGGATGGTGTAGGGTCAGTCACCAATCAGTATTATTTTTCTTTCAGGTCTCTTAACCTTCATTAACTGTGCCTATGTCAAGTGGGGAACCTTGGTACAAGATATTTTCACCTATGCTAAAGTATTGGCGCTGATTGCCGTCATCATCGCAGGCATTGTTAGACTTGGCCAGGGTAAGAAATAATAATAGCAACTAACATTTGTTAAGTACTCTCTGTGAGCCACATTTCTTTAAGGTCCCTTTGTACTTGGTAGTAACTCTTATTATTCCCATTTTATAGATGAGGAAACTGAGGCTGAAGATTTAAGTATCTTGCCCAGATCCCTAGTAAGTAGTGGAGCTGAAATTTCTACTCAGGAAGGCTGACGCCAATGCCTTAATTTCTATGCGTGCTGCCGCCCAGAGGCAGCTGATCGTGGCCGAAGGGCTGACAGCCGGGCCCTGGGAGCCGGCTCTTGCACATCGTCGAGCCCGATGCTGTGGCTGACGGTTTTCTTGTTGGGAGTGGGTCAGGGCAGAAATGAACTCCTTGTACCTAGTCCTCATTTCCAGGCACCCTACAGCCACTCAGCTGACCGGGGCTTATGGAGGCTTGCCCATCCTCTACCTGGATCAGCTGTTTGGAGTTAGACAACGGGCAGGAATCGGGCAGCTTGCAGGACAGGACAGACTACGTCACTCCTTTGCTTTAGCCCTTCTGCTTTTTTACCCTAGAAAGCCACCCTTGGTCCTTCCTGTCAAGACCCTCACGCTGCCCCCTGCATTCTGGCCCATCACCGTGGATGTCTCTTCTGTTCCCTGTTTCTTCACTGGTGTCCCGGCTGCCAAAGGTGTTCCAAGCCATTCACCCGCTGTTATTGTCATAGTCTCCCACTTCTTTACTGGGTCACCTTAAAGTGGGGAGGCAGGCCACTAATCCTTCTGCCTTTCCCTGTTCTCTGGGTTCAGGAGCCTCGACTCACTTCGAGAATTCCTTTGAGGAGTCATCATTCGCAGTGGGTGACATTGCTCTGGCACTGTACTCGGCTCTGTTCTCCTACTCGGGCTGGGACACCCTCAACTATGTCACTGAAGAGATCAAGAACCCCGAGAGGTAGGTGCCTCGTCGTCGGCTTTCCATGGCAGTGATGGTAGCGCTCACTTACTGAGCGCCTACTATGTGCCAGATGGCGTTCTGCACCAGAGGCTGTTTCAGACCCATTTTAATAGACAGGAGGCCTGATGCCTGGATAAGTAACTTGTACATAATCATGGTAACATAGCTGAAATGTGAACTTTCTTATGTTTAAAACATTTTTTTTAAGGCCTTTTCACATTTGGGCACTCATTCTTGCAGGTTATATTGTGCTCCTGTATGCTTTTTAAAGTGGATTTTCCTTGATAGCATGTCACCCAACCTTATCCCCATGATAACTTTAGGTCATAGATGCCCAGAAAATTTTGTTTGCCTTGATTCCTCGTTTCTCAAATTCATACTGACATAATGGTATTGCTTTAGTCATTTAATGATATCACCTCACCATTGTTACCCTAAATTAGCCTGTAGTTATGCAGAGTGAAAAAGAGCAGTGGACAGGGAGTCAAAGGGCCTGGAACCTGTCTTTCCACCTATTTGTTGGGTGACCTTGGAGGCCCCTGACACCTCTCTTTCCTTATCTGTAATTGAGGAGGTTGAATTATATGATCTTCAGAGCCCCCTGGTTCTAAAATTCAATGATTCTGGAAACTAAGATGTACCAAGGAGTGGAGTTTCTATAAATTTTTAAGTCAAAAGAATAATCTCCCTTTGGCTCTGAGAAAGAGTACTCTTGGCACACATCCAGCACTGCAGCTCTGGGAGCAGGACTGAGGCCTGGCTGGTGCTTCCATCTACTGGACAGAAGCTGAATGGATGACTCGAGTACTTGGCACGTGCAACCCCGACCCCACCAAATCTCACTGAAGAACGTTTATAAAAAAGATCATGGCTTGGGTTAGAGGGATCTTGAGAGGTATTTGTGCCTTTCCATTGGTCACCCAAGGTTTTCAAATTGAGTTGAGGGGGTGGGGTAAACATTTTCCAGGTTCTTATTTAGATACACATACTGCTTTTCCTGAGGGCATATCTTACCCTCTGGAGATGTTAGCTTTCACAATTTGCCTCCATAGTATTTTTCTCTTTCCTTTTTAAAAATTGGAATAAAGTTCATATATATTGGTTTCAGATGTATAACATAGTGACTCAGTAATTATGTTACTAGATGCTTGCCATAGTAAGCCTAGTTGTTACCATATCAAGATATTACAATATTATTGGTTATATTCTGTGTGCTGTATTTCTGTTCCTTTGACTCATTCTACAGTTTGTACCTCTTTATTCTCTCATCCTCCCAAATCCTTTCCTGTGGTAACCAACAGGCTGTTGTCCATGTTTAGGGGTTTTGTTTCTTGGGTTCCATATGTAAGTGAAATCATATGTTATTTGTCTTTCTCTGCCTATTTCACTTAGCATAATGTCTCGATCCATCCATGTTATCACAAATGGCAAGATTTCCTTTTTATGGCTGAGCAATATTCCATTGTGTGTATGTGCCACTTCTTTAACCATCTGTCTATCCATGGGCAGATAATCATATGGTTGCTTCCATATCTTTGCTATTGTAAATAATGCTGCAGTGACTATAGGTGTGCATGTATATTTTTGAGTTAGTGATTTTGTTTTCTTCAGGTAAATTCCTGGAGGTGGATTTGCTGGGTCATATGGTATTTCTACTTAGTTTTTTGAGGAACCTCTATATTGTTTTCCACAGTAGCTAGACCAATTTACATTCCCACCAACATTGTAGGAGGGTTCCCTGTTCACATCTTTGCCAATACTTTTAGTTCTTGTCTTTTGGATGGTGGCCATTCTGACTGGTGTGAGGTGATACCTCAGTGTGGTTTGATTTGCATTTCCCTGATGACTAGTGATACGGATCTTCTCACGTGCCTGTTGGCCATCTATATGTCTTTGGAAAAATGTCTATTCAGGTCCTCTGCCCATTTCTAATTAGATTGTGTATTTTGTTGGTGTTGAATTGTATTAAGTCTTTATATATTTTGAATATTAGCCCCTTATCAGATATATCATTTGCAAATATATTTTCCTATACTGTTAACTTATATTTTTCAACCTTAAGACAAATTTCCCAATGTTGACAATCTTAGATAAGAAATCCTGATACTGAGTCCTTTCATTGTAAAAAACACAAAACCAAAAACCCATCCATCCTCCTGTGCTATTATTGTGCCGTGACATAGTTCTTTATTCATCCTTTTTTTGTGGCTTAGCACCTGCTTTCTCTGAATGTGATATTCCTTTCCTTTATTAGCTCTAAGAGTTCGGGGGCTAAGCCACCATCCTAGGCAACTTCAAAGACAAAAACGCTGGGCAAGCGCTGCAGGAGGCCCCACCCCTGGATTAGTATGGCGGAGGGTGAGGATTAAAGGGGTGGGGATGCAACTCTAATGTGTCTTCCTCTACTTGGCTGTAGGAATCTGCCCCTCTCCATTGGCATTTCCATGCCTGTTGTCACCATCATCTACATCCTGACCAACGTGGCCTATTACACCGTGCTAGACATGAGGGACATCCTAGCCAGTGACGCCGTTGCTGTGGTAAAGGATTTTCCCTAGAAGGCTGAGGGTGTGTTTATGGGCTTCCGGGTTTATTGCAGCTTTTCAAAGTCCCAGAAAGGAGGTAGTCCTCAAAAGGAGTTTGCTTAGGCTACTGGGCTTACCAGAAGGTCCTGGTACTCTGCCGGGCTGTTAGTGGGGGGACCTGGAGGTATGCTTGTCCACGCCTTTAATCTGCGTTAGGTCCTGCTAACGCCTCTTCCACTCCTTTTTCCCTTAGACTTTTGCAGACCAGATTTTTGGAATATTCAATTGGACAATTCCACTAGCAGTTGCATTATCCTGCTTTGGTGGCCTCAATGCCTCCATCGTAGCTGCGTCTAGGTATGCGTGGCATCTTTTACTGGGGGTTTTGCGAGGAACTCTGGTAGGGGAGGGGAGGACTTACAGGACCTGGACTCCAGTCACTGTACTCCCCAAATGGTATTAACCTTTTGCTTTTAGTCCCATCAGCAGCCTCAGGTTCCATTCTCAATGTTGAACTCATTATTATTCAAGTTCTTTTGAAGGCAGGCGGGCAGGCAGAGGGAGGGCAGTGTGGCCACATCAGTGTGCCACCACTTTCTCAGCCTCTGTTTCACCCAAAACAGGCTTTTCTTTGTGGGCTCAAGAGAAGGCCATCTCCCCGATGCCATCTGCATGATTCACGTGGAGCGGTTCACCCCGGTACCTGCTCTGCTCTTCAATGTAAGTGACCTCAAGGATGGGGCTGAAAGCCAGATTGGGAGTGGGCGTGGGGCTTTGTTCATGGCAGATACAACTGCCTTAGCTTCCCAGAATCTCTAAAGGTAACTCTAAACAGAAAAACTATTGATGGAACATCCACCAGGAGCCAGATAATGTGCAAACTGCTGCTGTGGTTCTTAAAAAGAAATTATCTTCTCTAAGGATTGGCAACCTCCTCTGGTCCAGGATAAAGCATGAAGTACAGGGATACATTGTAATGAAATGATTGTCAGCCATGACAGACAGTGATGTTTTAAGGGAAGAAATGTTCACTTCCGTGGGGTGTGGAGGATGAATGAGTTAAGAATTCTTGGAGAAAGTGCATCTGGAATGGATTTTTAAGTGGACCTCTTAGGTTGCAGATGGTAGAGATGGGCTTTAGATGAAGAGAAACAGCATCAGCAGCCGGAGGTAAAGTTGTGTGGAGTCGGGTAGTAGGAGATAAAAGCTGGAAACCTAAGTTGGAGCCATTATGGAGAGGCGCTTGAACAAAAGATTTTTGAAGAACTGTTTTGAGCAGTGCTTTACAGAGGGTTTACTTGGCAGAGGTTTGCAGAATGGGTTAAAAAACCAGTGGACAGGCAGGCTTCTGATAGAGAAGGATTGAGGCACTGAAACTAAGGTGCTAAAGGGGACAGTAACAGAAAAGGACACAGGGGGGAGACCCAAGGACTTGAAGGGGATGCATTTGTGGGATGTAAAGCAGAGTAAGTGCCTTGAATAGCAAAGACTGAGAGGAGCTGACTTGGACTTGTGCCCACAGGGCATCATGGCACTGATCTACTTGTGTGTAGAAGACATCTTCCAGCTCATTAACTACTACAGCTTCAGCTACTGGTTCTTTGTGGGGCTCTCTATCGTGGGTCAGCTCTATCTGCGCTGGAAGGAGCCTGATAGGCCGCGTCCCCTCAAGGTAACTCACCTCTATCCTACCTTTGTTCTAGGGGATTCTTTGAAGACTGTTTATTTAGAAACCTTTGCTTAGGACTTGGTTGTTGTGTGTTGAGATGAGGGAGTAGAAAGACGACTCAGTGCTTGGACCTGCCCAGCAGGCGGGGTGGTGTTAGCCGTTGGACCTGCCCAGCAGGCGGGGTGGTGTTAGCCGTCAGTCTTGAGCTGTCTAACCTCCAGTTGTTTCCTCTGTGCCCTTAGCTCAGCCTTTTCTTCCCCATTGTCTTCTGCCTCTGCACCATCTTCCTGGTGGCCGTTCCACTTTACAGTGACACCATCAACTCCCTCATCGGCATTGGCATTGCCCTCTCAGGCCTGCCCTTCTACTTCCTCATCATCAGAGTGCCAGAGCACAAACGACCTCACTGCCTCCGAAGGACTGTGGGTAAGCCTTGGATCCTCGAGTCAGCTCAGCTACTGTTACACACAGCGTGTTTTTGTTGCCTTTCTTGCAAATCTTGTCTCCTTAGTCACCTTTGCATTGCCCTTGTGTTGTTAACTCTAATGCTTACCTGAATTGTCCTCGGGTCCAGTCCCATTTAGTGCCACCCGAACTCAGCCCAGCTGACCTCTTCCCAGTTTTGACCCAACCTTGTCATTGCAGCAACCACCACAAGGTACCTCCAGGTCCTGTGTATGTCAGTCGCTGCAGAGATGGACTTGGAAGATGGAGGAGAGATGCCCAAGCAACGAGATCCCAAGTCTAACTAAATACTACCTAGAGTCCTGAGATGTGGAAAAGCAAGGGCCTCTTTTCTCCTACTGGCTGGACCCATGGATACTGAAAAGGAAAGTTCACCTCTTTGGAGGCACCTGTCCAGAATCTTGGTCTAGGCAGCTTCAACTTCGGAACCTGCTTTTAGGGAGACGGTAATTTATTTGTTTTGCTGCATACTATTCCAGATTTTTTTTGAAAGGACAATAAATAAAGCAAACTATAGTGGGGAACCATGCCAGGTGCGGGCTTGGTTCTAGAAGCACATTCCCATGTGTGAATCCCCTCACCTCCGGGTGTGCCTACCACTCTTTTCCTTTAGAAGGGCCAATAATGCTCCAAACTTCCCGTCTCCTTTAGAGACATGAAATGTCACAGGTGCTAGACAATAAAAAGGTTATATTCCTAAGCTTTGAGTGGTTTCATTTTATTTGGTGTCTTTGGGGCATCTCCCACTACCCTGGAAGGAAGAATAAAAACAATCTTATGCTGAAAGTACCCGATTACTCCATCTCAAGCCGGCTGCTGAAGGCTGACGCAGCCAATACAGGAGAACACCTAAGATGCTGTGGCAAAATGGTAGGTTGGTTGTTACATGAAAAGTGTTTGATGTTTTATAGGTAATCTTGGGGTAAATAAATGTGATTATTTTATGTAGATATAGTCTCAATCTACCGGGCATGCCTCCATGACTGCAGGGCAAAGGTGGATGGAACAACCCATCTATGGGATGGAGGTCTAAGCTCTTAATGTCAGGTGGCAACACTGAGACCCTTCCTTAGAGCACAGGCCAATGACAGACCGGCCCCTGCCCCCATCCATTCTTCAGTTTTCTGAAGCCCACATACTGTTTCCATTTCCCTGTTGAATAAGGATCAGGAAGCAGCATGTAGTACAGAGGTTTACTAATTCTGTATCTGGGAAGATTACCTGGCTCCCCAGTGCTCTTTCACACTTAGGTCTAAGAGGCTGTAGTGGAGTCAACTTTTAAAACATCTCCATGTTCCACAGTTTTTAGGTCTGGGGCAAGGACTCAGTCAACCCTTGCTCTGAGGCTGAGTCTGAAGAGCCCGTTCCTGCTGGTGAGCAGAGAATGCAATCAGCCGAGCGTGTCACGCCAGGGCGGCGTGGGCTTCGCTTTGGCACTGTTCCTGTCAGAGGCACTGGGAGGGTGATTCTTTCCAGGCTGTAGAAGAGGGTTGTGAGTAAAGGTCTGTCGTAAGGGCCCTGGGGGAAAGAGAGAACAAACCTTGATGAACAGAGACAAGGAAGAAACAAGTGAGAGAGTTCAGCCTGAAAAGGGGACTTACCCCTGGCTGCCAACTCCAAGTGATTCTGCATGCGCCGCTCACGCTCTTGTAGCTGGTGTGCCAGTTCGGCGTTCTTCCAGCCTGGGAGAAGAAGAGCAAGACAGCTAATCCTGTACCCGTTTTTGGACCACTTTCCCCTGATTCTGTTTCACAGAGGTCAGGCCCTTACCTTTTCTGAAGCTCTTTAAGAAGCCTTCCCGTGGAAGTAACTTGTTGGAGTCATGCACGACACGCTGGGGGATTTTAAATACTGTGCGTACGGCTGGAATCCGCAGGCAAGCCACCTGGCCCAGGGAAAACACGTTGGAGGAGAGCCAGTACATGAACACTGCCTGGACGAGAAAGAACCACGGTCAGCTTGCTCTGTGACAGCAGGGCGAGGTAGGACTTGGAGTCAGCCTCAGAGCTACTACCTACCGAGGGGAAATGGATCGTTATGGGCAAGACTACCAGGGGCATCACCCTGGTAACATTTCTCATCCACTGAAGGTCAGAACTTTGCACACCGGTCTCAGCACCTAACTGTCAAAACAAAAGCAGATGCAGAGTAGCAAATCCACGTTAACTTAAATAAATCTAGGTCATGTTTTTTTACACACCAGGAAGGGAAGAATGACAATTCTGTACAATTATGTTATCCTACTCCCCATTTTGCAGGCGTGGCACTTGGCCAACCCGGACTTACCTCGAGGACACACCACATGGAAGCAGTGACTACCAGTGGTAATATGTAGGTGGGGTCAGAGAGCGTGAGATCCTGGAACCACCAGAGGCCACCAGTCTGCAGGCTGGGCACAGGAAGATTGGCCATTTCTCTCAGGGCAATAAAGAAGGAGATGAAGACCGGGGCCTATGACACAGGACATGTTCATCATTCCATTACTGAAAACCACGTATAGTATCACCACCTGCTTTCTGGGGGTTCAGGGCATGAGACCCACAGAGGGAGTAATCTGATCGGTGCAGGATAAAACAGGGGTGATGTTTTCACTCACCTGAGTCAGAGGTACAATGAGAGGTCTAAAGAGTTTAACATCATGCTTTTTCTGGTAAAACGTCATCTCTGAGGAGGCCCTGTAAACTGTGAAGTGAGGGGAAGTTAATGGTTGGGCCAATAGTTTGATGTAGGTGGCCAGCCTCATCGCCTGGCCCATGAAATTCCTAACTGCCCCTGGCCAGTCACTGGAAGCATTAGGTCCAATAAGTAGGTTAATCTTTAGAACTGGTCCAGCTGTAGCAACGCCTCGTTTAGGTTGTTCCTTTCCCTCGGCAGAATGCCGGGAAAAGCGCCCTTGTGCCCCTCTCCCACACTCGTCCTGCCATTGACTCACACTCAGCATGGTCTCCCGCCAACCTGGCCTCTCTGATTCGAGTGGTAAACTTCTGAATCTCTGGTAAGTGGTTGTGGATCTTGGCTGCCTCTCGTTGGCCCTTTATGATGAGAGGGAACACCAGGCAGCGGGCAAGGACTGTACCTGGAAAACACAAACTAGGACTGGAGCGAAATTAAAGCAGTTCTACAGCTACAAAGATGAAGGTTTTTAGATCCTTACTGAAAGGGTCTCTCTTATTCCTGTCTTTTCTATACTGTGACTCATACCCAAGGGCCCAAAATAAAAGGCTTGACTTAGCTCCTTCAAGGCTTAGTCCTCTGCTCTGACATCACAAACACCTAGTATTACCTTTTCTAAGCAAATAACCAGGAATACTGTTTATTTCTTTGAACAAAAAGGTGACAGAAGCCACTTTTCTGGATCAATGCTTTCCAAACTTTTCTATTATTAATGGAACTTCCTCCCCCACCTCCAACTCTAAGTGTAGCTCTAATATACATATTAACAGGTAAACTGAAGCTACCCTAGGGACTATAGGACTGTTCAAGCTTTGACTCTGGCTTTTCTCACAGGCACCTTTAAAGAACTCTGGGGCTCCAAGGAATGAAGTTTGAAAGCTACATTGTCCTAAGAAATCCCTGGAATAGGAGGTAATCACAAGCAAGTGGGTTGAGGCTAAGAAGGGACTAGGGGTATGGGTGGTGAAGATATAGGTTTAGGCTTTATCAACATTACGGTGGGTGGCGTGGAGTGGAAAAAGAGGGAGCTCAGGATGGAACCCAGAATACCAGCACTGAAGGGACAGGCAGAGTACTGGACAATGAGATGGAAAGTTGTGGTCAGAAAGTCAGGAAGAAAATCAGGAAAGATTGTCACAAAAGCAAAGGGATAGAATTCAAGGTCTAAAGTGTCTAACACAGGACCTTGGGCCCAACAGGGGATCAAGATGGCAGAGCAGGAAGATTCTGAGCTCACCTCCTTCCACTGACACACCAAAATCTACAACTATATATTTAGTAACTAGCTCTGAGAACAAACTGAAGACTAGCAGAACAGATCTTACACAGCTAAGGATATAAAGAAAAAGCCACACTGGGATGGGTAGGAGGGGTGCAGACACGGTCTAGTAAGGACCCACCCGTAGTGAGGTAACAAGCAGGAGAAATACCCCAACTGTGGGGCCTCCCCGAGGAATGAGGGGTCTGTGCCCCACATTGAGTCCCCCAGCCTGGGAGACCTGCACTGGAAAGGTGAGCTCCCATAAGGCCAGGCTCTGAAAAACCCATGGCCCATGTCCGGGAGAGCCAGAGGGAAGTGGACACCAAAAGATACTCTTAAAGGGTGTGTGTAATCTCACTTGCTTTGAAACCCTGTGCAGAGGTAGCACTTTGAAAAGTGCCTGTGGTACATGTGAAGGAGATCCATTAACCAATTTTAGGGTGTGTGCTGGAGGGAACTGTTAGAATGGTCTCTGGAGAAGGAAGTGCTGGCAGGCACCATTTCTAACACTCCCCATCTATGTTGACACCAGCTTGCTCTGTCCTGGTGCCTCCTGTAAACTTGCCGGCCCCAACCCACCTGCCAAGCACAAACTACCCGCCCACTCCCAGCAGTCTGTGGCCTCATCACATCTGGCAAGCAGCCTTGGTAGATACCAGCACCCCCCCCCCCGCCCAAACAAGGCAGCCCCTCCAATAGGGGCCAGCCCCACACACTAGACTGCCTACAATAGTCATAGCTACATCTGGCAGCCAAGTGGAGACCTGCCTTGCCAACAAGTGTGCCTGCAGCTGTTGCACAGGCTTCACAGCCAGATGGCTACAGGGCCAGGCCTGCTTGCCAGCATGCCCAAAGACAGTCATGTTGGGGGGACAGCCCTACATACTAATGAGTTCACAACAATCATGGCCTAGCCACAATAGGAGGGTGCATGCAGCCCACAGAGGGGGTACCCCTGGAGCACCTGGCTTGGGTGACCATGGAGGTTTGCACTACTGGGCCCCACAGAACACCTGCACAAAGCCATTCCTTCAAGACGGGGAGACATAACTGATCTACCTAAATACATGGAAGCAAACACAGACAGGCAAAATGAAGCAGCAACATCAATTACAAGAAGAGTATTTTCCAAATGAAAGAAAAAGACAAAACCTCAGGAAAAAACAAGCAAGATGGAGATAGGTAATCCACCAGATAAGAGTTCCAAGTAATGGTAATAAAGATGCTCACCAAACTCTTGAGAAAAGAAGATGAAATCAGTGAGAACTTCAAAAGAGAGACAGAAAACAATAACAAAAAAATCAGAGCTGAAAAACACAGTAATTGAAATGAAAAATACACTACAGGGAATCAACAGCAAATCAGATGATAAATGGCTCATTGATCTGGAAGACAGGGTAGAACACTCAGAACAGCAAAAAGATAGTTTAAGGGGTCCCAGAAGGAGAAGAGAGAAAGGGAAAGGCACCTATTTGAAGAAATAATGGCTAAAAACTTCCTCAACCTGCTGAAGGAAGGAAGACATCCAACTCCAGGAAACAGAGAATCCCAAATAAGGTAAACCCAGAGTCCCATAGCAAGACACATTATAATAAAAATGTCAACAGGTAAAGAGGAAATCTTAAAAGTAGCAAGAGAAAAACAACTAGTTATGTACAAGGGAACTCCCATTACATAAAGCTATGAGCTGATTTCAGCAGAACCCTACAAGCCAGAAGGTAGGAATACCATATATTGAAAGTGTTGAAAGGAAAAAAACTTACAACAATACTCTACCCAGCAAGGTTATCACTCAGAATTGCAGAGGAGGTAAGGAGTTTCTCAGAAAGGCAAAAGCTAAAGGAGTTCATCAATACCAAAATGGCTTTACAAGAAATGTTAAAGGGACTTCTTTAAATGGAAAAGAAAATGCCATTACCAGAAATAAGAAAATTATGAAAGAAAAAATTTCACTGGTAAAGGCAGATTCAGTAAAGGTAGTTGATTAACCACATACAGAGCTAGTATTAAAGTTAAAACACCAAAGTAGTAAGATCATCTGGACCTACAAAAGTTAGCCAAGGGATACATAACATAGAAAGATATAAAATATGATGTCAAAGACATAAAACGTGGTAGGGGAGAAGTAAAAATGTAGTGCTTTTACAGTGTGCTTAAACTTAAGTAACCATCATCTTAAAATCAACTGTTATATACATAGGATTTTGTATATTCACCTCATGGTAACCACAAACCAAAAACCTACAACAGATACACAAAAGGTAAATAGAAAGGAATACAATCCTAACACTAAAGAGAGTCACCAAATCACAGGGGAAAAGAACAAAAGAAGAAAGAGAAGAACTACAAAAACAGCCAGAAAACAATCAACAAAATGGCAATACATACCTACCTATCAACAGTTACTTTTAGTGTAAATGGACTAAATGTTGCAATCAAAAGACAGGGTGGCTGAATGGACAAAAAACAAGACCCAATCTACCTGCTGCCTATAAGAGACTCACTTTAGATGTAAAGACACACAAAGAATGAAAGTGAAGGAATGGAAAAAGATTCGATTCAAATAAAAACATAAAGCTGGGGTAGCAGTACTTCTATCAAATAAAGCAGACTTTAAAACAAAGACTGTAACAAGACACAATGAATGGTATTACATAATAATAAAGGGATCAAGGGATCAATCCAGCAAGATTGTGTAACATTCATAAATACCTATGCACCCAACATAGGAGCACCTAAATACATAAAGCAAATATTAACAGACCAAGGAAGAAATTCACAGTAATATAATAATAACAGGAGACTTTAACAGCCCACTTACATTAATAGATAGAAAATCTGGAAAATAGGGAACACTGGGCTTAAATTAATATTAGAACAGACGGACTTAATAGATACATACAGAACATTACATCCAAAACCTGCAGAATACATCTTTTTAAGTGCACACGGAACAGTCTACAGGATAGATCACATGTTAGGCCACAAAATGGTCTCAATTAATTTAAGACTGAAATCCTATTAAGCATCTTTTACAACCATATTGGTATGATACTAGAAATCAATTACAAGAAACCTGCAAACACAAATGCATGAAGGCTAAACAACATGCTACTAAACCAATGGGTCAAAGAAGAAATCAAAGAGGAAATTAAAAAAAAAAACCTTCAGACAAATGAAAACAGAAACACAGTGGTCCAAAATCTATGGGACACAGCAAAAACAGTTCTCAGATGGATTTACAGTGACACAGGCATTCTTCAGGAAACAAGAAAAATTTCCAATGAACAATCTAATGTCAACAAGAAATAACAAGTGTTGGTAAGATGTGGAGAAAACAGAACCCTCATACACTGCTGGTGGGAATGTAAGTTGGTGCAGCCACTATGGAAAGCAGTACAGAAGTTTCTCATAAAACTAAAAATTGAAATACCATACAACCCAGCAGTTCTACTTCTGGGATTTTCCTGAAAACAAAATCACTACTGCAAAAAGATACAGGCATTCTTATGTTTATGTTTATCACAGCATTATTCACAACAGCCAATATATTATGGAAGCAGGCTGTGTCCATCGATAGATGAGTGGATAAAGATTATGTAAGTACAATGCAATATTACTCAGCCAGAAAAAAGAATGAAACCTTCACATTTGCAACAACATGAATGGATCTATAGGGTATTATGCTAAGTGGAATAAGTCAGATAGAGACAAATACCATGTGATTTCACTTACACGGAATCTAAAAAAAAAATGAACAAAAACTGAAGTAGATCCATAAACACAGAATAGACTGGTGGGCCACAAGGAAGGGGGCTTGGGTGATGGGTTAAAAAAGTGAAGGGTTAAATAGGTGAAATTAATTAGAATGTCTGGGTATCTTAATATGGGCCACAGTTACATGAATATATACACGTCAAATTCATCAAGCTAAGATTTGTGTAATTTATTGTATGTACCTCATATAAAAAATTTAAAAAACAGGTGAGGAAAAAGCCTCAATCTAACCTTACACCTAAAAGAACTATGAAAAGAAGAACAAAGCCCAAGGTTAGTCAGAGAAAGGAAAAAATACATACCAAAAATACAGGAAGTAAATTAAATAGAGACTAAAAAGACAATAGAAAAGATCAGTGAACCTATGAGCTGGTTCTCTGAAAAGATAAAATTGATAACCTCTAGCTACACTCATCAAGATTCTGGATGCAAATAAAATCAGAAATGAAAGAGAAGTTACAACCAATATCACAGAAACACAAACAGTTATAAGAGACCTCTATGAAAAAGTATATGCCCACAAATTGGACAACAGAGAAATGCAATCTTCCCAGACTGAACCACAAAGAAAATAGAAAATCTGAACAGACTGATTACTAGTTACAAAATCAATCAGGAATCAGCTCCTAAAAAACAAAGGCCAGGACCAGATGGCTTCACAAGAGAATTCTACCAAACATTAAAGAAGAGTTAATACCTATCCCTCAAGATACTGCAAAAAATTTGAAGAGGAAGGAAAGCATCCAAATTCATTCTATGAGGCCAGCATCACCCTGATGCCAAAACCAGACAGACACTACAAAAAAAAAAATCACAGAAAAGATGCAACTCAAAAGCATACCACCTTACACCTGTGGGAATGGCTAGTACCGACAAAAAACAGTAAGTGTTGGCAAGGATGTGAAGAAAACGAAACCTCTGTGTACTGTTGGGAATGCAAAAATGGTGCAGCCACTATGGAAAACAGCATGGAGGTTACTCAACAATGTAAAAATAAAACTACCATACATCCAGCAATTCCACTTTTGTATATATACCCAAAGAAAATGAAAACACCAATTTGAAATTGTATATGGACCCCTATGTTCATTTTGTTTCCAATAACTAAGATATGGAAGCAACCTAAGTATCCACTAATACATGAGTGGATAAAGAAGATGTGGTTTATCTCTACAATGGAATATTACTCAGCCATAAAAAGAATGCAATCTTGTCATTTGTGACAACATGGATGGGTATAGTGCTAAGTGAAGTAAGTCAGACAAAGACAAGATAAAGATATGATGTCCCTTATATATGGAATCTAAAAAACAAAGGAACAAACAAAACAGAAACAGACTGATAGATACACTTGTATCTGGTGTTTGCCAAAGGGAAAGGGGGGATTGGTAAAACAGGGTCACAAGACTAAAACATACAAACTTCCAGTTATAAAATAAATATGTGGGAATGCAATGTACAGCACAGTGAATATAGGTAGTAATATTGTAACAAGTTTAAAAGGTGACAGATGGAAGCTAGATTGGGGTGATCAACTCCTAATATGTAGAAATGTTGTATCACTATGCTGTACACCTGAAACTAATATATATGTTAATTGCATGTAAGAAAAAACTTTAAAACTGAAGTGTCTAACACAGAAAGGTCAAGTATGAAAAGGTAAGTGGAGTTAGCCATGGTGTCACTGGTAGTTAGAATGAGGGGGTGGCAGTAAAAGGCAGATTCCTGAGGGCCAAAGAGCAGAAAGAAGTAAGCCCACTGGATGCAGAACACTTTTTTAGTAACAGTTATGAAAGGAAGGAGAAAGATAGAAAAGTAGTTAAAGGTGAAGTAAGGATGAAAGAAGGGATTTTTCTTCCTAAAAAATACATGGTACAGTTGAACATGTTTTTATGTTCAGAGTAGGGCAGTAAAGACAGAGAAGTTGAAGACAGGGGAGAGAAAGGAAGATCACTGGAGGTGTAGGACAAAGGGGAATTTAAAGCATTATTTTCACTTACGAGAGGAGCAATGTGGCCATCTTCCCAATTTTGGGATGTGATGTCTGGCCTGACGACCTACTCTCCTAAATCAGGGCAGCCTCATCACTGCTGCAAACAGGTCCTCTTCTTCTAACCCTTGCTCACATTCAAATATCTACATTTCTTGAATCCCAGACGATTTAATGATTTTATAACTCCCTTTAAGAAAGATAAGTAGAGTACATTTAAGTATCATAGAGCTTCTATACCTCACTGAATCATCTGCTTTTCTGACTCCTAAACTTCTGCAACTATTTCCTTGTTCTACTCAAAGAATTGCTATCTTTGAAGTTTCATCCCTAAATCCTCATTTCCTCTACCCTTATCCAGGATGTATTCCCTTACATGCAGCAATGGCCCCCCACCAAGGTAGGCCGAGGTTAACATGCATAAATTCCAGTAAGTTCTGAATCAGTCCCACAGGGGTGTATGACCCCAGCCCCAGTTCAGCGAAGCTCTGTTCTGCAGCAGCTTGGACTACATCTGCGGTCTCTCCAGAAGCCACGTCAGTTATGGCTGTAGGTGAGGGAGTTGCAGGAATGACTGGAGGGGCCTGACCCTGTGCAGAAGGAAGCCATGTGTAATAGTCAGTAGGGGACATACAGAAATCAAGAGCCCCCTTATGATAACCAGTATTGATTTGTTCTCTTGACCTCCTACTTCTCATTCTTCCAGGTTGTCTTGCAGTGTCCACAGAATTCAAAGCTTAAAAAGGACATTTTTCTTTTTCCCCCTCCAGGCAGGAAGAGAAGTTAGAGTAAGATTTCATTTCCCTTCATGCTGGGAAATTATTTCTTGTATTAGTGTTTTCCAAACTTCAGGTATTTGGTTATCACTGGTACAAATTTGCATATATTGAAACTAATATAATTTTTCTTTCAAACAACTCAGTTTTTAAGACCAAAATATCTACCTGGTCTCATCCTCAGAAATACTAATATCTATGAAATCATGGATATGCAAGTATAACTTGATATGGAAGTTATAATTTTTTCCTGATAATGCACACGACTGGAATTACCTCTCATATCGCCTTCACTGGCTTGCTACTATTCTGGCAAACAACACCTTGTGTATGAAGTGAGTCTCTCCTGCTGCACTCTCAATTAGCTCCCCATTAATCTGATAACCTGGCCCAAGCAGAGATGCTACGATGTTGGGGAGCTGAGTGGATTGTGGACAAAAACTCTGCTCCACACTCGCCCTCCCCATAGTCAGAACAAAGTAAAAAGAAACCAAGTGCTATTCTTAACGTTGCAGGGACGAAATGTCTCTTACCTGGGACTCTGCAAATGAGATGGCAGAGGTACGGAGGCCGCGGGGGCCGGGGGCTGGCAGGAGGACATAATGCGGGCGCCCCCAGCACCGGCCGGCTGGGAACAGGAGACCCGTCGTCAGAGGTTTCCGCGGCCAGTGCAAGGGCCCTGCGACGCTGTGGAACTGAGTGGGTAAAAGCAGGATGGAGCCCTTTTATCGGCGCCCATGGAGCTCACCGTGCCCACTGCCACAGGTGAGGAAGGTGTCATCTGCGCGCGGCTGGCTGGCCCGCAGGCATGCAACTGGGGAGTCCTGGGTCTCCGCCACCGCAAGACCCACCCCGGAGCCCGGAGCCCAGAGGTCCAAGTTAAGGTTTCCTTGATAGGGATGAAGGCTGTTCCAGGAACAAATAACTACTCGGGGCCGATGAGCCAGAGGGATCCGGGACGTAACCCTCCCGCGTCCTCAGACGATCTTAAGTCACAAGACGCAGGTCCTGGAGAGCAGGTCAGCGTCTGCCCTTGCCCCCGGCACAAGCTGACTCTGGCTCGGGTCACAGGTGCAGGGTAGAGTCCCCGCGCCCCGCTCTGGGGCATCCTTACCTCACGCCCGGGCCGTAGCAAACGCCGGATCTCCCGGGGTCCACAGACCAATCTCAACGCCATTTTGCCGTGAGAGGACTTGCGTTTGCGCCTGCGCACTTAGAACCGCAGGGCCGCGGAAGGAGACCCTTTTGGAAAAGGGTATGAAGCCAGACCTGTAGCCATGATCAGATGGTACAGGAGAGCGGAGCCTGGCCGCCATACTTGAAGTGGGTAAGAAGCCGCAAAGGGCCACATTAACAAGACAGCGCGGAGTGTTTTCAGGAGATTGAAGTTGAGAGCTTCGTAAGCGGCCATCGTTATTGACGGAAAAGACCTGGATGGTTTTCCTCCATATACTAAACCCGCGATTCTGCTCAGGTTGGTAGTTAGAAAGTAGTCTTCGGCCAGTATTGGCTGCCCTTGGAGTGGGTTTTTCCTGCCTAGTCATATTTGAATCTTATTGCTGGATAATAGTTGCAAGCGCAGATTCAGTGAAATTTGAGGCTAGTCTGGAGTCTGACAAATTGAGGGAAGGCCTGGACAGGACTGCAGCTGTATGATCGTGCTCATTAGTAGACTACCTGAAAAGCTCCTTTCTTTGCACTTGGAAAGTTCCCAGAACATAATCTCACGCCATCCAGTGCTCTATGGCTCCCCCAAATCCTGGGGTGGTAGGGGCTTAGTTCCCACACCACGCAGGTTCAAGGGGACACTGGATGCCAGGTGACCCTGGCTCTAGGAGTCAACAAGGGATTTGCCCCATGCTGAGCAGCAATTCAATGAGCTTCTGTTTTTTTGCCTCTGTCTACTTTGACTTTGGCCTGCTCCTCCCTTGGAGTGTATTCAAATAAAACTTTCATTCCGCTTTGCTGCTTTGTCTCTGCTTTTCAATTATCTGTTGCAGTTGGGGACAAGAATTGAGGAAAATAAAGTCAATTCATAACAGAATCACCTATATCTAGATTTTGTTATATTAGATAATTAAAGAACTTTAGTGTCTAGACTGTAAGCCTCCCTGCTCAGGGTTCTGTTTCTTGAAGCTGAAAGCATCCTAAATATATATGAGGGGAAGTTCTCGTTCCACAAAGAAAACATATACTGCTCAGAAAGGTGGGAATTGATTATATTTGAACCCCTACAAAGTCTCAACTACAGAGTTTTTTTTTTTTTTAAATAGAGTGTTTTTTGAATAATAGTATAGTTTGGGAAAGATACAATAACCTGAAGTAATTTCAATCATTGCTACTTTGGGGTGGTCATGAACGTACCTGACAGAAATTATAAAAATAGAAATATAATACTTAGTAATAATTAGAGGTTATGACCTATCAGTCACACATGTTGGGTACCATTGTGAACAAGATTTTTAATGCAGTTAAAGGTGATAACAAATACACAGCTATAGGACACTTGAAAACAAAAACCCAAACTATCCTATGGTAGACTTTAGTGCCCCAAATGAACCATATCTCCAAATATTTGCACCCTTGTATAACTTTATACAGTCACTATAGAAGATAGCATGGAATTTCCTCAAAAAAATTTAAACTAGAATTACCATATGATACAACTAGTCCAATTCTGGAAATATATCTAAAAGAAATGAAAGCACTATGTCAAGGAGATATCTGTACCCTATGTTCACAGCAGCATTGTTTATAATAGCCAAGACATACATGGAAACAACCTAAGTATCCATCAAGGGATGAATGAATATTTATATAGTGGAATATTTTTTGGCCATAAAAAGGGAAATCTGTCACTTGTGACAACATGGATGGACCTTGAGGGCATTATGTGAAGTGAGATAAGTCAGAGAAAGAAAAATACTGTATGGTGTCACTTAAATTAAATTTTAAAAAATCATAGAAAAAGAGATCAGATTTGTGGTTACCAGAGGCAGGGTAAGGAGTGGGGAACTGGATAAAGGTGGTAGTCAGAAGGTACAAACTTCCAGTTAGAAAATAAATACTGGGGATGAAATGTACAACATAATGATTATAGTTCACACTGCTGTATATTTGAAAGTTGTTAAGAGAGTAAATCTCAAGAGTTCTCATCACAAGGAAAAAATATTTTCTTCAATCTATATGAGATGCATGTTAACTAAACCTATTGTGGAAATAATTTCTCAGTGTATATAAGTCAAGTCATTATGCTATACACCTTAAACTTATACAGTGCTGTATGTTATGTATATCTCAATAAACCTGGAAAAAAGTTCTCAATGCACACAAATTGTAACTATGTGAGATGATGTCTGTGTTAACTATTGTGATAATTATTTCACATTGTATACATATATCAGATTATTATGTTGTACACCTTAAACTTACACAATATTACATGGCAATTATATCTCATTAAATCTGGGAGAAAAAGTTCTGAAGAATATAAAAATTTTGTTAGAATTAATATTTAAATTTAGCAAGGTTGCAGGATATAGGGTCAATATGCAAAAATCAACTGCATCTGTACACCAAAATGAACAATTGGAAAATAAAAAAACATTTACAAGAACATCAAAAACTTTATAGGTAGATTTAACAAATTCAACAAATATTTAAAAATACCCAAATATGTGGAAATGCATCCCATGCTCTTGGCTAGGAAGAATCAATATTGTCAAAATGGCAATACTACCTAAAGCAATCTACAGATTCAATGCAATCCCTATCCAACTACCAACAGCTTTCTTCAATGAACTGGAACAAATAATTCTAAAATTCATATGGAACCAGAAAAGACCCCGAATAGCCAAAACAATCCTGAGAAGGAGGAATCAAACAGGGGGAATTACGCTCCCTGACTTCAAGCTCTACTACAAAGCCACAGTAATCAAGACAATTTGGTACTGGCACAAAAACAGACCCACAGACCAGTGGAACAGAATAGAAAATCCAAACATTAACCCAAACACCTACAGTCAATTAATATTTGATAAAGGAGCC
>JAQQAC010026072.1:76291898-76346345 GCA_029783875.1 Phataginus tricuspis
GCCAAGAAATGGAAGCAACCTAAGTGCCCATCGGTAGATGAATGGATTAAGAAGATGTGGTACATATACACAATGGAATATTACGCAGCCATAAGAAAAAAACAAATCCTACCATTTGCAACAACATGGATGGAGCTGGAGGGTATTATACTCAGTGAAATAAGCCAGGCCGAAAAAGACAAGTACCAAATGATCTCACTCATATGTGGAGTATAACAACAAAGAAAAAAAAAAATGAAGGAACAAAACAGCAGCAGACTCACAGAACCCAAGAATGGACTAACAGTTACCAAAGGGAAAGGGACTGGGGAGATGGGTGGGAAGGGAGGGATAAGAGGGTAAAAGGGGCATTACAATTGGCAGACATAGGGTGGAGGGGCACGGGGGGGACTGTACAGCTCAGAGAAGACAAGTAGTGATTCTCATCTCACTACACTGATGGACAGTGACTGTAATAGGGTTGGTGGGGGGGACCTGATGAAGGGGGTAGTTTAATCATCACAATATTGCTCATGTAATTGTAGGTTAATGATACTAAAATAAAATAAATTGTAAAAAAAAATACGCAGACAAAAGAAAAAAAAATACCCAAATATGGGTAAATTTAACAAATTAAAAAATTTAACAAATTCAGACTTATACATTGAAAACAAAATATTACTGAGAAAAATTTAATTTTAAGTTAAATTTTATTTTAAATTACAAAGAAAAAATTAAAAATATTGAATTACGGAGAGAAAGTTTAAATGAGATATACCATATTCATGGATAGTAAGGCTCAGTATTGTTCATATATTGATTCTTCTCAATTTTTTATAGCAATCCCAATAAAAATCCTAGCATTTTTGTAGAAATTGAAATGTAGTCAATATATTTATATGAAAAATTTAAAAGACCCAGACTAGACCCAACACTTTTTGAAAAAGAACAAAGTTGGAGGACTTACATTTGTTTAGGACTTAAATAGTACCTAATTTTAAGACCTACTTTAAAGCAACAGTAATCAAGACAGTGTGGTACTGGCATATGAATAGATATTTCGATCAAAGGAACAGAATAGTTTCCAGAAGTAAATCCACATATATGATCAATTTATATCTATAGAAGTGCCAAGGGAATTCAAAGAGAAAAGGAAAATCTTTTCAGCAAATGATGCTGGAATAACTGGATATTCCTATAGAAAAAAATTCTAACTCCAACTCTTAGCTTGTACTGGATATAAAAATTAACTTGGAATGGATCATATTTCTAGACTTAAAAGCTAAAATGATATTTTTTCTATAAGAAAACTTTGGGAACAGGCAAATATTTCCTAGACAGGACATAAAAACACTAGTCATAAAAGACAAATTTGATAAATAGGACCTCATTAAAATTAAAACAGGACCTCTGCTCTTTGAAAGACACTTTTAGAAAAATTAAAAGGCAAGCACAGACTGAGAGAAAAATAATCACAATATATATCTGACAAAGGATTTGTATCTAGAATATGCAAATGACTCTTCTTATAACTCAACAATTAAAAGCAAAACAACCCAATGAACATGGGCAAATGTTGTGAGCAGACATTTCACAAAAGAAGAAACCAGAAAGAATAACCAAAAATTACATGAAGAGATACTCAGAATCAGTCATCAAGGAAATGCAAAATAAAACCACAATGATATACCACTACATACCTACTAGGATTGCTGAAATTAATCCATTGACAATACTGAATATTGGTTGGGTATGTGAACCAACTAGGATATTCATAAACTGATGGTAGAAATGAAGAATGATATAATCATTTGGCTGGTTCCTATAAAATTAAGTGCACACTTATTATAGGACCAAGCAATTATGCTCCTAGGAGTTTATTCAAGAGAAATGAAAATATATGTTCATGAAAAGACTTGTACATGAGTGTTCACAGCAGCTCTATTCATAAAAAACCAAACTGGAAGTAATCCAAATATCATCAGTGTGTGAACAGATAATTCTAGTATAGTCATATATTGGAATACTACTCAGCAATAAAAAAGAATGGACTACTGATACACAGAAAACATGGGTGAATCTCAAAAACACTATGCTGACTGAAAGAAATCAGAGACAAAAGGATACATAATTCCATTCCATTATATGAAGTTCTAGAATGATAAAACTAATCTGTGGTGAAGAGAAAGCAGATCAGTGATTGCCCGGAGCTGTGGGTGGGTTGGTGAAGGTAGAATTAACTGCAGAGGGAACATTTTTTGATGATAGACCTATTCTATATCTTGATTTTGGTGGTGATTATATAGGTGAATACATTTATCAAAACAACAAACTGTTCAATTAAGTGGGCACATTTTATGTGTTAAACATCTGTAAGTTTATAAGTGAAAAAAGTTTATGCAAGTCATTACTCTGTCAAAATAGTATATTTGACTCAGTTATCCATATATTTCAAGTGAAAAAAATTTAAATTTAATTCTCTGGATAATTACATTTTCATCCTTCATGGATATTCATTCTTTGGTGCCTTATGAGAGATACAAATAAAGTGCTTTGGTAGTTCTGAGGAGAGAGATTATTTCTAAGAGAACATCATGGGTGACTTGATGGAGGAAGCCATTTTTAATCTTGGCTTTAATTAATGGATACAGAGAGAAAGAGAGATAAAGAAAATGATATGACATTCCAAGCAGAATGAACAATAAAGCAAAGCAATATTGCCTTTTGAAAAAATATACTGATTATTTGGAGAGACTCCAAGTCTGTATTTCATTGTTTATCATATGATATCTCTATTTTAAACACCTATATGTAATTTTCTGTTACTTTAATTATGCATGGATGATTTCTCCCTATGCATAGTGCTGATTTTGCTTAATCAGGAAATCTTTGAAAAGATGTAGTCTCTAGGAATTTATTAACTTAAAAACTGGAGCCAGCTATGTTATAACTAAATAATTCCTGCCCTTAGAGAAATTTACAGTATTATGTAAAAGGCTTTTCATTTATTCAACAAAATATTTGTTGAGTGCCTGTTATGTACCTGGCACTCTTCTAGGCAATCAAAAACACCCTGTAATGAATGAAAAGCCACTTGGGTAGAAAGTAAGATATCAGTGGTCCTATTTAGTTTTTCTTTTAAAAAGATACATATTTATACATAAACATTAATCTTCCACAATTTTTCTCTTGTTCATTTTTCATCACTGTGTTAAACTCAAGGATACTGAAAAAAGCCTCAGAGGAACTTATAATCTAGAAATGGAGAAAATACAGTATATGATATGATTAGAGTATTTTTCAAAAGAGTATATAATGAAGTTTTAGGTAACAAACCACAGATTAACTGTGAGGGCAAAATTAACATGGGCCAGAATAGTCATGGGAAATTCATGAAAGAGGCGAGTGGATGAGATTTTGGTTCGTGCTTCCAGGCAGAGGGAGCAAGATAAGAGGCGTGGAAGCAGCAATGAAAGTGGAATGGGGAGCACATTATGAAGACTGGTCTGCAATAGAGTTTAACCCTGTAATTCCTTTACAAAGACTTTATCCTAAGAAATTAATCAGTTATATACACAGATGTTCATTACAGTGTTATTTAGAATGATAAAAATTGGAAACAATCTACATTTGAAGAGTTTCTCCTAAAATAAACTATATTCAAAGATGATCATTACAGTGTTATTTGAAATGACTGAAATTAGAAATAGTCTACATTTTATGCAGCTCTTCTATTGCCCATGTACCTATTGCTCTGACATACTTTGAGTGGTTTCTGTTTTCTGGCTGGAACCTAACTAATATAGACCAAAAGCTGTATCAGTTACTGAGTACAGTTGACCCTTGAACAACATGGGTTTGAGTGTGCTTCTAAGTGTCTGCTTATTTGTGGATTTTTTCCAATAAATACATCGGGAAAACTTGGAGATTTGATATTTGCAAGTTTGAAAAAGCGTTTTATTTTTTCTCCCTTACTTTAAAGAATATAGTATATAAAACATACAACTCTCAAAACGTGTTAATCAACTGTTTATCAGTAAGGCTTTGGTCAACAGTAGCTTATTAGTAGTTAAGTTTTTGGGGAATCAAAAGTTATACCCAGATTTTTGATTGCATGGAAGGGTCAGTGCCCCTAACCTCAAGGGTCAACTGTAATTGTCATTTAGGTGGAGACCCAACTAACCAGTTGCTGGCATTCTGCAAACTGCATTTCTGTTTCACCAGCTGGGTCCATGTTAAAATTCTGCCATTAAAGGGTGCTAGAGGGAGACTGGCAGGCTGAAGGAGGGACAAATGAGTTGCTCTTGTTTCTTCCCTGTGGGCTTCTTATCTAATTGCATTTCCTGTGAGCAGTGCTTCTCCAGCAGCTGCCGAATCAATTTTTTGCCAACACTTGCAGGCCAATTTTATCACATCCCCTCAGAGACAACAGCATCAGTTGCCTGGTGCTCGCTCCACAGATACCCGGAGTTTGGTTCTGAGGGCCCGCCCTTCTCTAAGCTTCAAAGTTCTCACAACCCTTGCTTCTTCCCTCTGCTCCTCAGCCGCAGGGACCGCAGCCACTTTCTGCAGCTGTTACATTTGTGATAGTTTAGTATTCTCTTTTTACTCTTTTGGTTACATAATTAACTTAAGGCTTGACAATTCTTTATAGTCAAAACTGGTGTGGCTTCTGTCCCTTGACAGGATCCTGGACAGACATGGAGCCGGATTTTTGGGAGTGTCAGGGTCGGTTGAATACATTGAATTTACAATGACATGGAATATCGAAGTAGAGCTATTTTGTATATAGATGAAAACACAGCACTGGAGTTTGTGGGAGAGATGGGAGCTGAGACTCTTTTGTCATTGTCAGCACTGATGTGATGATGGAGCCTACAAGGCTAAATTCTCTGGGTGAGTGGTGTGGCAAACCAAGAGCATATGGTTAACAATGGTCTCATGCATACTCACAAAGAGAAGGCAACAAACAAACAAACAAAACCACAAACTTGAAGATACAATGATGACTTTATGATAAAGCATTGATAAATGAAGCTCACACCAATATTTTTTGGCGTGGTCGTGGTGGTACACTTAACTTCTTGCCCAGCCTGTTTCCAAGTCTATCCCACTATTGGGGCTATCCTTATAAATAAAAGCCTAAGTATCCTGGAGCTCTTTTCCTCGAAGATCTTTGGGGAAGACCCCAGGCCACATTGATTTATATACTTCCTTCTATCTTTTGGTTATGCCAATCTATTACCAATACTATAGTGGTACTGCAGAAGTTTACAGAATTTCAAGAAAAATTTGTTGTCTAATGAACTGAGACCCTTCCTGTTATTCAACAATTACCAATTTATTCAAGCACCCACTTTGTGTCAGGTTGTTGTATGTGTACTTTACCACCCACAGTTGTCCTAAGCCTTTGCTTTGCTTTAGTCCCCTCTGGGTGCCCCTCAGGAGCTGTACCTTCTCCTTTGACAGGGGCTCTTACCTCCTACTTCACTGACAAAATAAAGAAAAGACCATATGAGATCAACTTTTAGTCCATTGCAAAAGAACTCTGTATCTGTTTCTCTCTCTCCCCATCTCAGACAAACTGAACTTCTTTTTAAGTTTAAACTAACCTTGTGCTCTCAGTCCTCTTTTTTTACCTCCCTTGTGGGTGCTACAACTTCGAGAATAAATGTTTTCTCCCTTAATGACCTCTTTTTGGTCTAGCGAGGCACCTTTAACTTTCTTTTCTCTCCTCTGCCTGCAGACAAAATCTTTCTTCCCTGTGCTGGAAAAAGAAAACAAAACACCATTCCCCCACAAACCCTCCTTTGACCTTGATGCAACCTTTAGCCTATTTTTCTCTTCCTTTTAACCTTACATGTTTAAGGACAGAATGCCATTTTTCAATGCACAGTCACTGTTATTTCTGATCTCCTGACTCCTGCCATTCCCTCAGCCCCTGTCCCTGTCATTAAAAGGATTGGCAAGCAATCCTGTCTCCTACTTCCTAATCACAAGGCAACAGTGCATTTTTGTCAGCCCTCATTCTCTCCGACTTTATGGCGTTTGACACTGTTGATCAACTCCCCTCGCTTGGTTTTCATAGTACAACATATGATTTTCTTCTCATCTTTGTTCTAACTCTTTTGAACCAGTTTGGATGACTAAATACACTGAGTTTCATTTCCAACATTTCTATTGCAGTTCAAAGGGGACATGAAAAAAGAGTGGGTGTCACCAAAGGTAACTGCTGCTCAGACAGGCTTTGTAGAATGTTGTCCAATGATGTTAAAATCTTCGTTAGCTTGTGTCCCGGCCTGCGGGACATCAGCTAGGACCTGGAGAGGGGGAGTGGGAATTTGGAAAGGAGACAAGAGACTCGAAGAATGGAGACAAGACAGATTCCTGATCAAGTCTCCTTTATTTGCAGAAACAGCAGGGTATATATAACATTCATGGGGTGAGGTATCTTCTGATTGGTTGCCCCTTATGCTAATGAAGCGATCTACAAATTCCAATTACGCACCGAGCTGTGTGCATGCGCAGTTGTCTCTGACGTAAGCAGCGGACCTAAGTGAGAACATGCTGGCACGAAAGCAATCGAAACCGAAACCTAAACACATTTCTTGGAATGCGAAACCGAAACCATTTGTGCACTTTCGAAACTCAGTCTCTAAGATGGAGTCTGAGAGCCCAAGACGGAGTTACCATGGCTGTTGCATATCCTGCTCCCCACAAGCTTGGAAGGTCTAGATATTTGATAGTGTCTGAGGCTGGTTAAATTAACGATCTTATGAGAAACTAATGCTCCCTATGTAGTCTCTTCCCTGAATAATGATAGCTAGCTAAACCCTGACTGACTTTGTCTTTACAATTCCCTTTATTTCTCTAATTTTCAAACTTTCATTTGCTAATCTCTTAGATATATTCCATTGCTTGGGCTATGGCCCAGCTCTTTCTTCTGGCTTTTAACTCATTTCTTAATGGCATGCATTCATTTTGTTTATCAAAGTTTTAGAATTCTGGAGGTGTTCACTGTCAACCCTAAGTGTGATTCACAGTGCTCTATATAAGAAAAAGCTCCACTTTGACAGGGTTTTCTCTCTTCTTAAATGTAGAAATTATTTAACATGGTACAGATTTTGAAAAGTAGAAAGCTTGTTGGAGATTTTATGTTTGTTATTTAAGATGCAGAAAATAGAGTTCATTGATGTATGAGCATTGTCTGTCTATAAATAAGAAGTACTTACTTGAAAAACATCATCATCCTATTAAGACTGGATAAGAATAAGGGAAAATAACTTGGTCTTATAAGCAACTTCTTTTTGTATTGTGCTAAGTTATAAGCAAACTTGTAATTCTTATTGTTTTTAGTTGATACTTATCACAGAGCCTTAGGCCAAATGGAAAGAGAACTGAATGTTGTGAGTTGATGGAAAAAAAAGGAGACAATATGACAAAGAAAAAAGAGGCCTGAAGTTATTTCTCTGTGAACTTTATACTATTTTTCTTTTTTATTGAAATATATTTGATAGACAATTTATATTGGTTTTAGATGTACAACATAGTGTTTCAGCAATTATATACATTGCTAAATGCTCACAAGGATAAGTGTTGTTATTATCTGTCATTATACAAAGATATTACAATATTATTGACTATATTCCCCATGCGGTACTTTCATCCCTGTGGCTAATTTATTCTGTAATTGGAAGTTTGTGCCTCTTCATCTCCTTCACCTATTTCCCCCACTCCCCTCTTCCCCTATAGCAACCACCAGGCTGTTCTCTGTGGATATGAGTCTGTTTCTGTTTTGTTTGATTTTTTTGCACATATAACTGAAATCATATGGTATTTCCCTTTCTCCGTCTGAAGTATTTCACTTAGCATAATATCCTCTAGGTCCATCCATGTTGTAAATGGCAAAATTTCATTTTGTTTTTGCTTTTGGGTTTTTTTAATGGCTGAGTAATATTCCACTATATATATATATCTATATATCTATATATATATATGTACCACTTCTTCTTTATACATTCATCTATCGATGAACACTTAGGTTGCTTCCATATCTTGGCTATTGGAAATATGTTGTAATAAACATAAGTGTGCATAGATCTTTTCAAATTAGTGATTTTGTTTTCTTCAGGTAAATTCCAAGAAGTTGAATTACAAGGTCATATGGTGCTTCTATTTTTAGTTTTCAGAGAACCCTCATACTGCTTTCTATACTGGCTGCACCATTTTGCATTCCCACCAACAGTGCACAAGGGTTCCCTTTTCTCCACATCCTGGCCAACACTTGGTATTTCTTGTGTGTGTGTTTTTTTGATACTAGCCATTCTGAACATGTGAGGTGATATCTCATGGTGGTTTTGATATGCATTCCTCTGATGATTAGTGATGTTGAGCACTTTTTCATCGGTCTGTTGACCATCTATATGTCTTCTTTGAAAAAAAGTCCATTCGTGTTGTCTGCCTAATTTTATAATCAGACTATTTTTTTTGATGCTGAATTGTATGAATTCTTCATATATTATTAGCCCCTTGTTGGATATATCATTTGCAAGTATATTCGTCCATTTAGTAGGTTGCCTTTCCATTTTGTTGATGGAATTTTAACTATTATTTATTCCTTATTTCAAACATGGAAGATTTTAGTAGAGCCTTAAAATTCATCCTTGTTATCATTTGCTTTGAGTTAATGATTTATTGCTGGAACTTAAAGATACAAGCTAGGGAGATTTCTTTACTTAAGGTTCTAATTTTCCCTCTTTCTTCATATAGGTTGTACTGTTTTTCCCCTATACATTTGATGTTCTTGGGTACATTGTGCAGTTCAAATGCAGAATCTATTTTACCTAAGTGTGAGGGAATTTCACAGTATAAGCTCACTTGGCTAGCAATAAGTAAATCATGGCAAGAATTCATCCTGGATTTTCCACTAGCCAGATTGGGGACGATTTTGAGCCTCAAAATTAATATTGATAGCTCACTAATATAATACAAAGCATAATATTCTGCTGACTAAAATGGGGATCCATGAATACATATTGATGTACACAAATGAGTGAACACATATATAAAAGGCAAAGAAGGGAAAATGGCCTTCCAGCAGAATGCCAACTAATAAATTTGATAAACAGGTAAAGAATGAGGGAATTAGAAAACCACCATTTGGCAATTACCATATTAATAACTGTTTCAGGCAAGAATTATCAATGGAAACTAAAATTAGTGGGGAGTTTGCTAAGGAAAATGATACTAACATAGTCCCAAATTATTTCCCCCAAGATTATCTAGTGATTACAAAGGGAAAAACAGTAACTGTACAGTGGCACAAACTGGTAGACAAACAATCGTAATCGAATAATCACCAAATAATCAAAGTTAGTATTACCGATAACAGGATCAAGTAGCATCATGTACCTCTGAAATGAGGCATTGAGAAGAACATGTAATTTTTGTGGCATTCCTTCCCAAAATGCATAAGCTGCATCTATTCTTGAGGAGACATATCAGACAGATTCAACTTGAGGGACTGTGTACAAATAACTGGCCTGTAGACTTCAACACGGTCAAGGGCATGAAAAACGGATGAACTTTTCCAGATTAAAGGAAACTTAAAGAGATATACATGTAAGTGTAACATGTAATCCTGGAATTGGAGACTGGGCTTAAAAAATAGAAATGACACTGTTGGAACAAATGATGAGGTTTTTTTTTTCTTTTTTGCATCAAACAGGTTCTTCCAAGAGCCTGCTTACAACGAAGACAAAAACAGAGTAATCCGCAATAAAATGAAACAAACAGGAAAAGCAGAACAGTCTACATATCAAAAAACAAAGGTTAAAAAACTCACCAGACAAAGAAACACACCAAACACTCATCCATTTAATTTCCTGTTACATGCACTGAGGAAGCCAAGAACATCAGGCCCAAGGCAGCCATGCTCTGAGGTTCCAACTCAGGCTCCCTCGATGTGACAGATTCATGCACACACATCCACACGTACCACTGACCCAGGCAGTATACATGCATGCACAGGTGGCCGGAGAATCACAGGGAGGGGAAAGTAGGGCTGGTGAATGATTGCTACCACCTGGAAACTGGGGACCCAGAGAACCTTTCCACTGCAGGCTAAGCAAGAGTCAAATTAAAGCAAATGCAGAACACAGGATAAATGTAGGATGCTCAGAGAAAATATTGGATAGATGAAGAGGGGAAAATGCAGGGGAAGTTTTGGGAAAGTAGCCTCAGAAAAGGAGGTTTTTCTTTACTGGGAACTCAGCTGGGCACAAGGAAAGGGATAAATGGAAATGCAGCCCTTTATCAGAGTAATAGCATTGGGTTTCGAATAATGTACTATATAAGAAAAAGCAAGCACCATAATTTGCTAACTATATGAACACTTATTAAAGAATGAAGCCAAAGATGGGGTAGATGAGGAAATGGGTCTGCTACAGTTTTTTTTTTTAGCTTCAATGTACTTTATTTTTCATGTCTAAAGAGTCTCCCTTCTTCCCCCAATCCCCTACCCACAGCTTATCCATTGCTGAATCTTGTCAAGTTGCCCCCCAACCCCATTCATTCACTGTGATACAGCCTTACTAGTCCTATTGCAATTTCTCAAATGTGCTGAGCTACTTCCTGCCCCAAAGCATTCACATGCTGGTCCACATATGTCAGTTCCTTTCTCCCTCAGCCTTCATCAGGCATCCTATACTTCACTGTCATGGCCCTTATCACAGTATGGGGCTATATATATTTGCTATTATTAATATACAATTACCTGAGCAACATTATGGTTACTAGACCCCCTATTATCAAGTTCCCACCACATACCCCACTGCAGTCACTGTCCATCAGTGTAGTAGGATGTTACAGAATCACTACTTGTCTTCTCTGTGTTATACTGCCTTCCCTGTATCCCCCCACTCCACCCCCACCACCGCTACACTATGTGTGCTAATTGTAATAGCCCTTTTTCCCCCTTATCCCTCCCTTACCACCCATCTTTCCCAGTCCCTTTCCCTTTGGTAACTATTAGTCCGTTCTTGGGTTCTGTGAGTCTGCTGCTGTTTTGTTCCTTCAGTTTTTGCTTTGTTCTTATACTCCACAGATGAGTGAAATCATTTGATACTTGTCTTTCTTTTCCTGGCTTATTTCACTGAGCATAATACCCTCTAGCTCCATCCATGTTGTTGCAAATGGAAGGATTTGTCTTCTTCTTATGGCTGAATAATATTCCATAGTGTATATGTACCACATCTTCTTTATCCATTCATCTACTCATGGGCACTTAGGTTGCTTCCATTTCTTGGCTATTGTAAATAGTGCTGCGATAAACATAGGTGTGCATGTGTCTTTTTCAAACTGGGCTGCTGCATTCTTAGGGTAAATTCCTAGGAGTGGAATTCCTGGGTCAAATGGTATTTCTATTTTTAGGTTTTTGAGGAACCTCCATACTGCTTTCCACAATGGTTGAACTAATTTGCATTCCCACCAGCAATGTAGGAGGGTTCCCCTCTCTCCACATCCTCGCCAACATTTGTTGTTGTTTGTGTTTTGGATGTTGGCCATCCTCACTGGTGTGAGGTGATATCTCACTGTGGTTTTAATCTGCACTTCTCTGATGACCAGCGATGTGGAGCATCTTTTCATGTGCTTGTTGGCCATCTGAATTTCTTCTTTAGAGAAGTGTCTATTCATGTCCTGTGCCCATTTCTTAATTGGGTTATTTGCTTTTTGTTTGTTGAGGTGCGTGAGTTCTTTATATATTTTGGATGTCAACCCCTTATCGTATATATCATTTATGAATATATTCTCCCATACTGTAGGCTGTCTTTTTGTTCTACTGATGGTGTCCTTTGCTGCACAGAAGCTTTTCAGCTTGATATAGTCCCACTTGTTCATTTTTGCTTTTGTTTCCCTTGCCTGGGGAGATATGTTCATGAAAAGTCGCTCATGTGTATGTCCAAGAGATTTTTGCCTATGTTTTTTTCTAAGAGTTTTATGGTTTCATGACTTACATTCAGGTCTTTGATCCATTTTGAGTTTACTTTTGTGTATGGGGTTAGACAGTACTCTAGTTTCATTCTTTTACATATAGCTGTCCAGTTTTGCCAACACCAGCTGCTGAAGAGGCTGTCATCTCCCCATTGTATATCCAGGGCTCCTTTATCATATATTAATTGACCATACATGTTTGGGTTAATGTTTGGATTTTCTATTCTATTCCACTGGTCTCTGGGTCTGTTTTTGTGCCAGTACCAAATTGTCTTGATTACTGTGGCTTTGTAGTAGAGCTTTAAGTCAGGGAGCGCAATTCCCCCTGTCTTATTTCTCCTCTTAGGATTGCTTTGGCTATTCGTGGTCTTTTGTGGTTTCATATGAATTTTAGAACTATTTGTTCCGGTTCATTGAAGAAAGATGTTGGTATTTTGATAGGGATTGCGTTGAATCTGTAGGTATTTTGATAGGGATTGTGTTGCTTTAGGTAGTATAGCCATTTTGACAATATTAATTCTTCCTAGCCAAGAGCATGGGACGAATATCCATTTATTAGTGTCTTCTTTAATTTCTCTTAGGAGTGTCTTATAGTTTTCAGGATATAGGTCTTTCACTTCCTTCATTAGGTTTATTCCTAGGTATTTTATTCTTTTTGATGCAATTGTGAATGGAATTGTTTTCCTGATTTCTCTTTCTGTTAGCTCATCATTAGTGTATAGGAAAGCAACAGATTTCTGTGTATAGATTTTGTATCCTGCAACTTTGCTGAATTCAGATATTAGTTCTAGTAGTTTTGGAGTGGAGTCTTTAGGGTTTTTTATGTACAATATCATGTCATCTGCAAATAGTGACAATTTGACTTCTTCTTTACCAGTCTGGATGCCTTGTATTTCTTTGTTTTTTCTGATTGCCATGGCTAGGACCTCCACTACTGTGTTAAATAACAGTGGAGAGAGTGGGCATCCCTGTCTTGTTCCCGATCTTAGATGAAAAGCTTTCAGCTTCTCGCTGTTAAGTATGATGTTAGCTGTGGGTTTGTCATAAATGGCCTTTATGATGTTGAGGTACTTGCCCTCTATACTCATTTTGTTGAGAGTTTTTATCATGAATGGATGCTGAATTTTGTCAAATGTTTTTTCAGCATCTATGGAGATGATCATGTGGTTTTTGTTCTTCTTCTTGTTGATGTGGTGGATGATGTTGATGGATTTTCGAATGTTGTACCATCCTTGCCTCCCTGGGATGAATCCCACTTGATCATGGTGTATGATCCTCTTGATGTAGTTTTGAATTCGGTTTACTAATATTTTGTTGAGTATTTTTGCATCTACATTCATCAGGGATATTGGTCTGTAATTTTCCTTTTTGGTGAGGTCTTTGCCTGGTTTTGGTATTAGAGTGATGCTGGCTTCCTAGAATGAGTTTGGAAGTATTCCCTCCTCTTCTATTTTTTGGAAAACTTTAAGGAGAATGGGTATTATTTCTTCTCTATATGTCTGGTAGAATTCAGAGGTGAATCCATGTGGCCCGGGGGTTTTGTTCTTGGGTAGTTTTTTTTTTTATTACTGATTCAATTTCGTTGCTGGTGATTGGTCTGTTTAGGTTTTCTATTTCTTGCTTGGTCTGTCTTGGAAGGGTGCATTTTTCTAAGAAGTTGTCCATTTCTTCTAGGTTTTACAGCTTGTTAGCATATAGATTCTCATAGTATTCTCTTATAATTCTTTGTATTTCTGTGGGGTCCGTCGTGTTTTTTCCTTTCTCATTTCTGATTCTGTTTATATGTGTAGATTCTCTTTTTCTCTTAATGAGTCTGGCTGGTGTGTTATCTATTTTGTTTATTTTTTCAAAGAACCAGCTTTTGGTTTCATTGATTTTTTCTATTGTTTTATTCTTCTCAATTTTATTTATTTCTTCTCTGATCTTTATTATGTCCCTCCTTCTGGTGACTTTGGGCCTCATTTGTTCTTCTGTTTCCAATTTCAGTAATTGTGTCTTTAGACTATTCATTTGGGAATGTTCTTCCTTCTTTAAATAGGCCTGGATTGCAATATACTTTCATCTTAGAACTGCCTTTGCTGCGTCCCACAGAAGTTTTGGCTTTGTGGTGTTGTTGTCATTAGTCTCCATATATTCCTTGATTTCTGTTTTGATTTGGTTGTTAACCCATTGATTAATTAGGAGAATGTTGTTAAGTCTCCATGTATTTGTGAGCCTTTTTGATTTCTTTCTAAAATTTATTTCTAGCTTTATACCTTTGTGATCTGAGAAGTTGGTTGGTAGAATTTCAATATTTTTGAAATTACTGAGGTTCTTTTTGTGGCCTAGTATGTGGTCTATTCTGGAAAATGTTCCATGTGCTCTTGAGAAGAATGTGTATCCTGCTGCTTTTGGGTGTAGAGTTCTGTAGATGTTTCTTAGGTCCATCTGTTCCAGTGTGTTATTCAGTGCCTCTGTGTCTTTACTTATTTTCTGTCTGGTTGATCTGTCCTTTGGAGTGAGTCGTGTGTTGAAGTCTCAAAAAATGAATGTATTGCTTTCTATTTCCTCCTTTAATTCTGTTAGTATTTGTTTCACATATGTCGGCATTCCTGCGTTGGGTGCATATATATTTAAAATGGTTATATCCTCTTGTTGGACTGATCCCTTTATCATTATGTAATGTCCTTCTTTATCTCTTGTGACTTTCTTCGTTTTGAAGTCTATTTTATCTGATACAAGTACTGCAACACCTGCTTTTTTCTCCCTGTTGTTTGCATGAAATATCTCTTTCCATCCCTTCACCGTTAGTCTGTGTCTATCTTTGGGTTTGAGGTGAGTCTCTTGTAGGCAGCATATAGATGGGTCTTGCTTTTTTATCCGTTCTGTTACTCTGTGTCTTTTGATTGGTGCATTCAGTCCATTTACATTTAGGGTGATTATCGGTAGATAATGTACTTATTGCCGTTGCTGGCTGTAGATTTGTGGTTACCGAAGTTTCAAGGGTAGCTTCTTTACTATCTAGCAGTCTAACTTAACTTTCTTGTTAAGTTATTTTAAACACAGTCTGGTGATTCTTTATTTCTCTCCCTTCTTATTCTTCCTCCTCCATTCTTTATGTAGAAGGTGTTTTATTCTTTGCCTTTAGGTAGTGTTGGGTGGTCTGCTTTCTTTGCTATGATCTTATTTTCTCTGGTGATGTCTTTTTAGCCTTAGGAGTCTTCCATCTAGAGCTGTCCCTTTAAGATATCCTCTAGAGGTGGTTTATGGGAGGCCAACTCCCTCAGCTTTCATTTCTCTGGGAATTGTTTAATCCCTTCCTCAAATTTAAATGATAATCGTGCTGGATACAGTATTCTTGGTTGGAGGCCCTTCTGTTTCATTATGTTAAATATATCATACCATTCTCTTCTGGCCTGTAAGGTTTCTGTTGAGAAGTCTGATGATAGTTTGATGGGTTTTCCTTTGTAGGTGATCTTTTTTCTCTCTCTAGCTGCCTTTAATACTCTGTCCTTATCTTTGATCTTTGCCATTTTAATTATTATGTGTCTTGGTGTTGTCTTCCTTGGGTCCCTTGTGTTGGGAGATCTGTGGGCTTCCATGGACTGCGAGACTATTTCCTTCCCCAGCTTGGGGAAGTTTTCAGCAATTATTTCTTCAAAGACACTTTCTATCCCTCTTTCTCTCTCTTCTTCTGGTACTCCTATAATGCGAATATTGTTCCACTTGGATTGGTCACACAGTTCTCTTAATATTCTTTCATTTCTAGAGATCCTTTTTTCTCTCAGTACCTCAGCTTCTCTGTATTCCTGTTCTCTTATTTCTATTCCATTAACAGTCTCTTGCATCTCGTCCAGTCTGCTGCCTAGCCCATCGATTTCTTGTCTCATTTCTGCATTGTCTTTCCTCACTTCCCTCACTTCCTCCCTTAGCTATTGCATATTTCTCTGTAGATCCATCAGGATGGTTATGACTTATTCTGAATTCTTTTTCAGGAAGATTGTGCATGTCCATCCCATCAGGCCCCCTCTCAAGCATTGTCTGGCTGATCTTAGTCTGAACCATATTCCTCTGTCTTTTCATGGTGATAGAAGTGGTTGCTGGTAGGTGCCACGTGCATCAACTGGGGGAACAAAGTCCCTTCCTGCTTGTTGTTCTCCTTGCCCTTCTCCCAGCCCTGTGCTGTTTTCCTGCACACCGGGAGGCAGTCTCTGGGGTAATCCCCTGAACTGCCTGTGTGTGGGGTTTCTCTCAGCCTAGACCTGGTTCTGGGGCTCTTCCCGCTTAGCTGTGCTCACGCTGGGAGTCTGTGGCGCTGGCCAGGGAGGGAACAAATGGCAGGCTGCTGATCTCTGTGGGAAGCCTTGGCGTGGCTGCTTTGCCTGGCCGCTGGCCAAGGGGTCCAAAATTCCCCAAAAGTCCCACCCTGCTGGGTGGAGTGTGCTTGGACAATTTTGTTACACTGTTGGGCCCTTGTCTCTTTAAGACTTTTAAAAAAGTGCCCGCTTTTCTTTTGTCTCAGGGAGCCAATTGAAAGGACCCTCTTGCATTCTTCATCTCAGATCCTGCACTTCTATTTCTCTAATCTCCGATACACCACACGATGTGTGTCTGTGCTCCTGGTGCAGATCACCAGGGCTGGTTATTTGGCAGGCCTGTGCTTCCACTCCCTCCAGCTCTGATTCTTTTATTTCTGCCGATGCACTGGGGTGGGGGAGTGCTCGGGTCCCACTGGGTCGCGCACGGCTTTGTATCTTACCCGCTTCATGAGGCGCTGAGTTCTTGCAGGTGTAGCTGTAGCCTGGCTGTTGTCCTGTATCTTCTGATCTCTCTTTTAGGAATAGTTGTGTTTGTTGTATTTTCATAAATATATATGGTTTGGGGCGGAAATTTCCACTGCCCTGCTCACGCCACCATCTTCCGGGATCTCCGCATATGTCTTTTTGAGACTGAGAATCTGCATTCTTAGGGTAAATTCCTAGGAGTGGAATTCCTTGGTCAAATGGTATTTCTATTTTTAGTTTTTTGAGGAACCTCCATACTGCTTTCCACAATGGTTAAACTAGTTTACATTCCCACCAGCAGCGTAGGAGGGTTCCCCTTTCTCTGCATCCTCACCAGCATTTGTTTTTCCTATTCTTTTCTATGTTGGCTATCCTAACTGGAGTGAGGTGATATCTCATTGTGGTTTTAATTTGCATTTCCCTGATAATTAGTGATGTGGAGCATCTTTTCATGTGTCTGTTGGCCATCTGAATTTCATCTTTGGAGAACTGTCTGTTCATATCCTCCACCCATTTTTTAATAGGGTTATTTGCTTTTTGCATGTTGAGGTATATGAGTTCTTTATATATTTTGGATGTTAACCCCTTGTCAGATGTGTCATTTACAAATATATTCTCCCATACTGTAGGATGCCTTTTTGTTCTGCTGATAGTGTCCTTTTGTGTTCAGAAACTTTTTAGCATGATGTAGTCCCATTTGTTCTTTTTTGATTTTGTTTCCCTTGACTGAGGAGATGTGTTCAGGAAAAAGTTGGTCATATTTATATTCAAGAGATTTTTGCCTGTGTTTTCTTCTAAGTTTTATGGTTTCATGACTTACATTCAGGTCTTTGATCCATTTTGAGTTTACTTTTGTGCATGGAGTTAGACAATAATCCAGTTTCATTCTCTTACATATAGCTTTCCAGTTTTGCCAACACCAGCTGTTGAAGAGGCTTTCATTTCCCCATTTTATATCCATGGTTCCTTTATCATATATTAATTGGCCATATATACTTGGGTTTATATTTGGGCTCTCTATTCTGTTCCACTGGTCTGTGGTCTGTTCTTGTGCCAGTACCAAATTGTCTTGATTACTGTGGCTTTGTAGTAGAGCTTGAAGTCAGGGAGTGTAATCCCCCTGCTTTATTCTTCCTTCTCAGGGTTGCTTTGGCTATTCGGGGTCTTTTTTGGTTCCATATGAATTTTAGAACTATTTGTTCCAGTTCGTTGAAGAATGCTGTTGGTGTTTTGATCGGTATTGCATTGAATCTGTAGATTGCTTTAGGTAGTATAGCCATTTTGACAATATTTATTCTTCCTAGCCAAGAGCATGGGATGAATTTTCATTTGTTAGTGTCCTCTTTAATTTCTCTTGGGAGTGTCTTATAGTTTTCAGTGTATAGGTCTTTCACTTCTTTGGTTCGGTTTATTCCTAGGTATTTTATTCTTTTTTATGCAAATGTAAATGTAATTGTTTTCCTGACTTCTCTTTCTACTAGTTCACCGTTAGTGTGTAGGAATGCAACAGATTTCTGTTATTAATTTTGTATCCCGCAACTTTGCTGAATTCAGATATTAGATCTAGTAGTTTTGGAGTGGATTCTTTAGGGTTTTTATGTACAATATGATGTCATCTGCAAACAGGGACAGTTTAACTTCTTCCTTGCCTATCTGGATGCCTTTTATTTCTTTGTGTTGTCTGATTGCTGTGGCTAGGACCTCCACAACTATGTTGAATAAAAATGGAGTTAGTGGACATCCTTGTCTTGTTCCCAATCTTAATGGAAAAGCTTTCAGCTTCTCAGTGTTAAGTATAATTTTGGCTGTGGGTTTGTCATATATGGCCTTTATTATGTTGAGGTACTTGTCCTCTATACCCATTTTGTTGAGAATTTTTATTATGAATGGATGTTGAATTTTGTCGAATGCTTTTTCAGCATCTATGGAGATGAACATGCGGTTTTTGTCCAAGCAAGCATTATTTAACTGCTGTTACTATTGAAGATGAATGTATGTTTGAGTGTAAGTGGAAATGTTTGGAGAGATGGTGTGTGTGTATGTATGCACACATGTGTGTTTGTGTGTTGGGTATGGGAGACACAGTATATAAGACATTGTACTTGGGTAGCAGGATGTGAATTCTCAAACCATTTTTCATGTGAAAATTGGAATTCATTCTTTCTTTTTCTCTTTACATCAAAAATCATTAGAAAGCAGTGACTGCAATGGAGTATATGGTGGGGACTTGATAATAGGGGGAGTCTAGTAAGCATAATGTTGCTTATACAATTGTATATTAATAATAGCAAAAAAAAAAGAATCATTAGAAAAGAAATGTTTGTTCTACCTTGTCAGGGTAAACCCATTTTGGGAGGATCCTTTTATGGTGAAAGCTCCAGAAAAGGTTTCATAATCTGTTTCAGTTACTCATTCTGTTAGTGTAACAGACTCCACTGCTAGAAACTGTCCTGCTTAGAAATACAGAACATTGAATCCCAGTCCTCTTTATCCCTAATGTACTCATTGCTCCTCTGATTTCTCTTCCTCCTCTTTATTAGGATGACCAAAATTAGCAACTTGGGCCAATTAACCAATCATTAGTGTCAAAAATTTTACCTTTGGCTGATTGTCTTTTAAAGAGTAAAATACATATCTGGGCCTCTCCTTTTGTTCTTATTTTTCTTATCTGCTCCCTCTGAATTTTAGTTTGTACACAAAAGTATTTCCATGAGTTACATCTTTCCCTTCAATCTGGCTCTTGGTTGAAGCTCCTCCTCTGCTTCCCCTCGTCAGCAGTGACATCCCTCACGATGCCGCGGTTCTTGTTTGCAGAGTCGAAGAATGAACTTAGCAAACGCCCAAGGTAGGAGAGCCAGGGTAGATAGAGGCTTTTATTTAGAAATAAAGTGAGAGGAAAGAGCTCCTGGCTCATGCCAGGAGGGGACAAGAGAGTCCAGGGTTGTGCATTGTCTAGGGGATTTATAGATAGTTGAGAAGTTTTGGAAATTGAGGGCTTAGGGTGTGGACTTGTACCACCTGCCCTGCCCTCAAGGTGGGCTGGGTTATTGTCTGTTTGCTAGGGCTGTTTACTGTGAAGTCACGGGTTATGCTGAGGTACCCTTGGGGAACACTTAAAACATTCCAGGCGAAGTTGCTCCTGGCCTTTTGACCTTTAACTGATCTCACTGAATATGTCTATATTCCTAGTCTGGTATCTTTACCCTAGAGAATTAGTGTGACCTTGACTTTGCATAATGCTGAACACAAGAGTTTCATAGGAATTTTACATTGTTGCACTGCTTTGACTGTAAATATCCTGCCTTGCTTTTTTTCAGAGGCCCTCACCCTACTCTGACTACTGTCTCATTCAGGCATCCACTATATTCTCTGTCTTTGGGATTGATGGTGGCTTCTGTCTGCACTGGCTCCTTGCATAGGGACAGCAAGACCTTGACTTATTCTTAGGCTTCTCTGTGTGCAGGGCTTTGGCCTCCCTTTTCCATGCTGTAGAAGGAAAAAAGAGAAAGTTCCATGATGCTCTGACTGTGTGTGTCCAGGAAAGGTCCTGTGATCATTAAACTCCTCGGTTTTTATTTTCCAACTAGAAGGAGGTATTCATTTCCACTTGAATAGAGGCATGAAGCTCTTTTAGACGGGAGCTGGCTATTTTGCATAAAACAAAGAAGTCATACATTAGCATGGGATAGCTGGCTTTTTCAGTAGCTATCTAACAATGATGAGACACAATGGTTTAATTATAAGCTACCATAGTTAAAAGACTCATAACCCACACACAATATCTTATCAAAATTTCACCATTCCTTTTTGAAAGAGATTGAAGCTGGTTTGTGGGTCTAATGAAGAGCCTCTTTTGTCCTTTCCATTTCCTCACTGGTCCCAAAGCCCTTCAGGCTTATTTCAGCCTTTGGCCTTTGCCAAAGCTGTTCCCACAGCCTGGGGTGCCTTCCTCTCCTTTCTTTAGATTATCTGCTATTTATTTCTCTTTCAATGCTCATTTCAGGCACTTCCTCCTTTAATAAGTTTTTTTTTTTGCTTTCTTAGAATCTCAGTCCATTCTGAGCTCTACTGTTTATGAACATTCATTACTAGTACACATAATTGGACTCATTATTTTCAGTTGTATGTATCAGAGATCTTGTCTTCTTTTGCAGAAATGAGCTATTTGAGAGTAGTTACTCATTTCTGTACTCCAGTGTCTAACACAAATCCTGGCAACATAAATTTTTGTTGAGCCAATGAGTGAATGAATGTTAGGCTATGGCAGTTACTCAGTAAATAATTATTGATTGTTTGATTATGGGGCCATTGTGTGAAATGCTGTATAACCTCATTCACAGTACCCCCATTTAGTGCTGGTCAGTACTGTTGCACAGGTTCAGTTAGAAACTGCCCCTCCCCATCCTCCTCCAGCTTGACCCCTTTCTTCTTCCTGTCTTCCCTCCAGGGATCTGCAGCAGTGATTTGGCCAGCAAAAGGGTAGGTGACCTAAGACCTAAAGGTGGAGAAGATAAAGAGGATTAGGAGGGATAAACAGGCAACTGGAAAATATTTAAAAATATTATATTATCTTGGCTATGAATTATATTCAGCTCTACAGGTTGGGAATTATATTCCATAATGGTTATGTTGTAGGGCAGCTGCATCTGGGTAGGTCTCTCCCTGTGCACTAGGTGAAACCTCAGCCTGCATGGGGGAGGCTTCTTGACTCTGATCTAGAAAGAGTTCTCAAACAGGTCGTTTGAATGTAGGCAAGGAAGGAATTCATTAAAGCAAGAGTAGAAGTGGATGGCAGCAGCCTTGCAGGCAACAGAGACCAAGGAGGAACAGAGTGAGGAAAGCGAAGTTCACTGAACTCTGACTCAGCATAGGGCAGATCCCTTGCCAACTCCTGAACCAGTGTCATCTGGTGTCCAGTGTCTGCTTGAATGTGCATGGCATAGGAACTATGTCCCTACCACCCCAGGATTTGGGGGAGCTATGGAGCACTGAATGGAGTGACATTATGTTCTGGGAACTTTCCAAAGCAAAGAAAGGAGATTTTTGGGCAGGCTACTAAAGAGTTTGATTGTATAGCTGCAGTCCTGTCCTGGTCACCCAGGCGATAGGAACTTGCAAGCCCAAATCAGAGATCTCAGTAGCCCTTTCCTTCTTGTCTGAAGTAGGAGAGAGTGAAGACATGTGCTTAAGTCTGGAAAATTGAATGAAATACCAAAATGACAAAGACATTCACCATTGGAAAAATGCAGAGACAAAACACAGTAAGTTGAGCAGTGTAAGTCCGGGGAAAGGAAATCCTGGGGCAAAATACCCCTAAAAACCCAAATCAGTCAAAAGGAGAAATAAAGTCTAAAATCCATTTATTGCTTACAAACTGCAGTCCAGAGCCTTCTCTCTTTCCTGATCCAGCAGCAGCAAAACCGGCCCTCCCTCTCAGCTCTCAGGTACAGAAAAACCCTCTGTTGCCCAGGTAATTACCCATTGATATGGAGATGAACTCTCTCCACCCCTGAGGACTGATGCAAATGCACTAAAGCCATACTTCTCTCTACCCTTGAGCGCCTGTTGATATGTACTAAAGCCAGGTGAGATATTCTGGAAATATTATAGTTTTACCCACAAGCAGCAAGAAGGCTTTATTTAAGGCAAAGTACATACTTGAAGAAAGGAGAGTGTGGGCAACCTCAGAGAGGAAGCACACTGAGCTTAGGATTTGTCTTTTAAGGATTTCAAGAATGGGGCAAAGTGCCAGAGTGCATAGGCTTGACATGTGCTCTTCTGATGTGTATCTCTGCTGAGTGACATTATGTCATCATCCATAGTCAGTCCTCTAGATATTCTGTAAGATAAACTTAACATAAGGAATTTATTGATCCTATTCTTCTCCAAGATAGTGGCGACCCTCAAGCAGTGGAAACATGCCGTTTAGGACTGCTTGCCCTGCCTTAAGATAGGGTTTATTGTTGGCTAATTACCATAAAATATGTTAGGAATCTTCCTAACTCCCTGGTTTCTAAAATGGAATCTTAGTCTTACGATTGAGTCCCTTCTGTTCTTATTATATATTTATATCTCACATTTTTCTTCATAGGCAGGGAAAATTAATCATGGTGCTTGTCCCATGTCTCTGCTGTACCTTCCTTATGTGAAAATGTGGGATGAATGGTGTGGGTAAAATTGCAATATTTCCAGAAACTCTCACCTGGCCTTAGTGTATCTCTATATCAACTGGTGTTTTCCAAGGGGTGGAGAGAAGTAGTCCGCCTCCATATCAATAGGTAATTAAAAGGATGAGCAAGGGCATATCTGGACTAGAGAGGTTGGGTGGGGTTCCTTCTTCTGCAGCCGGGTCACGAGAGACACATGAGAGCAGAAGTAGACAACTGCTTGTAAGTAATGAACAGATTTCTCCCACTTTATTTCTCCCTTTGACTGATTTCGGTTTCAAAGGTATTTTGCCCCAGGATTTTCCCCCTGGAGTTACATCTGGCAGTAGTTGGCAGGACCTCTGAACCCAAAATCTGTCTACATGGGTGTGACCCTTGGGGAGCTGCTTCTAGAGATAGTGGGGAGATGCTCGGAAGTCCTCCTGTAGAGGATGGTGGGGAGGCCCCAGTGGCTGAAGTGGTAGAGGGTGCAGCTTCACTTAGGAGTCCCCTATCTGTGGGGCTTCCAACTGGGGAGCCCCTAGTGGGGAATTGGTTGAGGGTAAAGCACCTCCTAAAGGGGTGGGGCCTTCCCCAGAACTGGGGAAGGGTGAAGGCACTGGAAGCCGTTGAATTAGCCCTCCATGAGATAGAAGGCTGCTTAGAGGCCCTGATGGTGTGTATCAGCCTGGATTGTGGGATGCCTTCTCCTTGAGATAACGGGAAGGGTTATCAAGGAGAGAGGGTTACTGAGGAGAGAGAGAGGCTTATTGAGGAGAGAGAGAAACGTTAGCAGGAGAGAGACACACTTCAGCATTGCTTGGAGGAGCTGGGTGATAACCTATTGGATGCCCTTAAGGAAGAGAGACAGTTATTGAGAAGACAAGTCATGCTCCTGGAAGATACATTAGCAGCAGCAAGGGAGGAGACATCAAGATAATCCGCCTCTATACCCAGGATGAGCTGGTGGACATGAGCATCCAGTTTCGGCAGAAGCCATCTGCTCACATGGCTTTTACGTCTCTGGGATATGGGGGTGGAAAACACTGTTATGTTGGGTTCCGAAATGGGTAGACTGGCTTCCCTGACGACTCACCCTTCCCTCTGGCAGCAGTTTCAAAGTGCCCATCACACCTCAGGGAATCAGGAGTTTCTGGATTGGCTGAGCAGCCATCAGGGCAGTTTGGCCTAATCAGGGTGATTTACCATACTTACCCACTAGCTGGAAAACATATGCAGAGCTTCAGCAGGTGTTATACGGGAGCTGGGCATGATAAATATCATCTATAATATAGACCCCCCAGGGCCCTGATGAGTTGTTCACCATAGTAATGAAAATCTGGGGCTCAATACAGCTCCCTCATCTCTCTTTGGGTCCCCAGTGACTATTTTTGCACCCCACAAAGGGCAACCCATAAGTGAGGCTACTCGTATTTTAGCAGATCTGGAGAAAATTGAAACAATAAGAACACGGGAGGAAGTATGAGCTACAACTGAAATGAGAAGTGCAAAGGGCCTCATAAAGGTCTTGAGGACCCAGATGTGTGTTGATTTGATAAAGGCTGGGGTAGTGAAAGAAAAATTTGATGGGCAGCCCAATAGGATCTTGTTAGAACTGTGGCACCAATTAAAGCCAGAGCAGCAGCTCCAGCTGCCGAGGTCCAGGACAAGGAAGCTAGAGGCAAATCCCCATGTCCAGCCTGTGTCCCTGCAAGACTTCCTGGGGGACAGTTCTTAGGCTCTGCCTGGGCCCTCACCCACACAGGATGATGATTGGGCATTGCAGTTCGACTGTGGTGAGGAGGTGGGTCAAGTTCCCTACCTTGGGGGATGAGAGGCCTCATGTAGGATTAACAACTCGTCCCCTGTAAATATATAACTTGTCCTGGTGCTGGTGGACACAGGAGCTGAATGTTCTCATTTATGGCAACCCTGAGCATTTTCCTAGGGCCCTTGCTGTGATAGATGGCTATGGGGTAAGGCAATTAGAGTGAAAAAAGCCCAAATACCATTGGGGATAGGGCATTTACCCCCAAAGGAGTATACTGTGTCCATTTCTCCAATCCATGAATATATTTTGGAGGTAGATATCCTGCAGAGCCTGTGGTTATAGACCACTGCAGGTGAGTTCAGACTGAGAGTATGCGTGATAAAGGCAGTTCTGAGGGGACATGCTAAGCACCCACCTGTAGCTCTGCCTGTACCTTGGTGAATGACAAATACTAAGCAGTATAAATTGCCTGGGGGGCACAAGTAAACTGGAGAAACTCTACAGGAGTTGGAGAAGGTGGGCATTATAAAGCTCACTCATAGTCCTTTTAGTTCCACAGTGTGGATAGTGAAAGAGCCACACGTCTCCTGGCATATCAGTGTGGACTACAGGGAACTGAATAAAGTCACCCTCTTTGCATGCTGCTGTCCCCTCTATAGCCGCCCTTATGGACACCCTCAGTCATGAACTAGGCACATATCATTATGTTGTGGGCCTTGCTAATGCTTTCTTCTCTACTGACATAGCACAGGAAAGTCAGGAACAGTTTGCCTTCACATGGGAAGACTGGCAGTGGACATTCACTGTCCTTCCACAAGGATACTTCCACAGCCCCACCATCTGTCATGGACTTGTGGCCCAGGACTTGGCCACATGGAAGAAATTGCTAATTGTGTGGCTTATCAATACATTGATGATATTATGCTCACATCTGATTCTTTTGCAGATTTAGAAGGGACAGTTCCTAGACTGCTGCAACACCTACAGGAGAAAGGGTGGGCTGTAAACAGCACCAAGGTTCAGGGACCTGGTTTGTCTGTGAAGTTCTTGGGGGTTGTCTGTTCAGGTAAAACTAAAGTTATCCCAGAAGAGTCATAGACAAGGTCCAGGCTTTCCCTACCCCTACCACTGTGGCAGTATTACAAGAGTTTTTGGGTCTTTTGGGCTTCTGGAGAGTGTTTATCCCACACTTGGCACAAATTCTGAAGCTCTTATACTGGTTGGTACGGAAGGGCATCAGGTGGGATGAACATGTGCAGCTGCTTTTACTGCTGCTACGCGAGCACTCAAGGCCGTACAGGCCTAAGTATAATGCACTCACGAAGGCCCTGTGAGCTAGATGTTCATGTGACCAAAGATGGGCATGGATGGGGTCTTTGGCAGTAGCTTGAACGGACACACCAACCTATTGGATTCTGGTCACAACTATGGAAAGGAGCAGAGGTCTGGTACACCCTGATAGAGAAGCAACTGGCTGCTGTGTACCACGCCTTGCTGGCTATGGAGCCCATCACTGGATCAGCTCCAACCAAGGTAATAACCACCTATTCCATCACGGGGTGGGTGCAAGACTGGACCCAAAGGCCACAGAGTGGTGTGGCTCAAACACCTATACTGGCTAAATGGGGGTGCATGCTTACAGCAGTGTAGAGCCCTCTTTACTAGCCCCTTAAGTGGAGAACTCGAACACTTACTGGGACCAGTGACATATATCAGTGGAAAGCAGGAAGAACTTGCTTTTGAGCCATTGGTAGCCGAGACTCCTTATCAGGAGGGAAAATCCCCTGTACCTGAAGATGCTTGGTATACAGAAAACTCCAGTCATGGGCAGCCCCTGAATTAGAGGTCTGTGGCTTTCCATTCTAAGACTGAGACAATATGGATGGAGGATGGAGAGGGGAGGAGGAGGCAGTGGGCTCAGTGTGGGCCGTGTGGCTCGTGATCACCCAGGAGCCCTCCCCTGTAGTTGTCTGCACTGACAGCTGGGCTGTCTATCGGGGCTTGACCCTGTGGCTACCAACATGGTACCATGCCAACTGGATGGTGGGTCACCAGCCCCTTGGGGTGCAAGAGTTGTGGCAAGACCTATAGGCCTTTGATCAGACTAAGACTGTTCCGTATATCATGTGACTGGCCATTTGCCTTTGGCATCCCCAAGAAATGATGAAGCAGACACATTGGCCTAGGTGTGCTGGCTAAAAGGAAAGCGTGCCTCTGATGGGCCCAATGGTTACATCAGCATTTGTTGTACATGGGGCAAAAGACAATGTGGTCTATAGACCATCAGTGGGGTTGCCATTGACATTTGAAACGGCAGAGCCCAGAAAGAGTGCTTAGTGTGCTCTAAGAGGGACTTACACTGAGTCCTGCAGCAACATGGGACAATAGTAAAGGGGCTGATACCCCTTGTCAGGTGGCAGATAGACTGTTTCGGGCCTCTGCCCATATCAGAAGGACATCGGTATGCCATGACTTGTGTGGAAACAGCTACTGGCCTGTTGGTTGCTTTTCCTGCATGTCATGCAGATCAAAGCAAACCCCCAAAAGGCACCTAGAGGGTCTCTTTGTAGCCTATGGACAGCTGCCAGTGATTGAGAGTGTTCAAGGCACCCACTTTACTGGACATGGGTTACAAGAATGGGTGCAGCAATTAGGAATAAAGTGGAAGTTTCATGTACCATATAACCCTACCAGGGCAGGCATGATAGAGGTATAATGGTTTGTTGAAATCTGGCCTGAGGTTGGACGCCAATAGTCTATGGGGTTAGTCAGTTCGCTTATGGACAGTGCTATAGCGTTTGAATGAGAAGCCCCAAAAAGGAGCCTTGAGCCCTGTGCTGTGGATATACTAACACACATTGCTGCCTCTCCTATACAACTGTATGTATAAAACCAAAGAGGAGTTATTAAAGCCAGGATATGGCCAGCAGAGTAACATGCTGCTGCTAGCCCCAACTGCATTAAACCCTGGAGACTCTGTTGAGTGGGCATGGCCCTGGACATTTTCACCACATGGACCAGTGATGGCTGGCCCTTCTGGCAGCTTGGGGAAAAGGCCTGGAAGCTGGCCTCCTGTGTATTCCTGGAGTAACAGCAGAGTGGCCTCCAAAGATCACAGTAGTATGCCCAAAACATCTGGGAGGTAAGAGCATCTAATGGGGAAGTTTTGTTTTATCTTTATGGCCAGTGCCTGTACCTCCTGTAGCCCTATATATTGACCCATCTGTAACTCCCACAGGGAGGGGGGTGAAAGTATACTAGACAAGGACAAGATCCCATTCCTGCCACTGTCCTATCACAGGACCACTCTCTTGCATGCATCCTACCCTGATGGACAAGATTTGCCTATGCTGGTATCATTAAAACATGTATCTTATCACCCTTAAGGTATTTTTCTTCTACAGTCCCTGTGACATGGACAGGCCCCCTGGCTGCAGCTGCCATGTGATGATTGCTTTGAACTCCCTACCTGTTTGGTTACTGACCTCCTGTGGAATGGGTGAGCTATGGGCTTAATCTGAGCTATGGACTTTGAACCTAACTGAATCCTCTGGCTTGAGGATTATCATGATTTTATTGCTGTTGCTATTGTATGTTATTAGTCTGGTTACAGTTTTCTCACACAGGGGCCATTGTGGAAGATGGGGAACATGTAGATTGTGAGGCAAGATTTCTGGAGGGGTGGGGGCTGTGGGTAAAATTGCAGCATTTCCAGAATCTCTTGCCTGGTCTTAGTGGATCTCCATATCAATAGGTGTTTCCAAGGGGTGGAGAGAAGTAGTCCATCTCCATATCAATAGTTAATTACAAGGGTGAGCGAGGGCATATCTGGACCAGAGAGGTTGGGTGGGCTCCCTTCTTCTTTAGCCAGGGCATGAGAGACATGGGCAAGCAGAAGTGGTCAACTGCTTGTAGGCAATAAACGGGTTTCTCCCACTTTATTTCTCCCTTTGACTGATTTTGGTTTCAAAGGTATTTTGCCCTGGGATTTTCCCCCCCAGATTACAATGCTGATTGAGCAGTCAGGGTTTTGTTTACATGTAATTGTGTGATATAATAAATCATAAGAAATACACATTTGGTCATTCATATGACCAAATATATATCTCCCAAGTATATTTGGTCTCCATCCACAGTTCCTGAAGACACTGCAGTCTTAAAGTGAAATGGGTGTTTTGTCACTTTAATGAGAGACAGCTGAGCACCGCCCAAGGGCAAGGGCTGGAGGCTGAAACAGGAATGGCCAATAATTTAGTCAACCATGACCATGCACTGAAGCCTCACAAACCCCTGAGAAGAGCTCTGCCTGCATTGCTTGGCTGGGTGCTCCTTCTCAGCTGGGGAGCTTCTGTGCTGGGGACCAGATCACTTTCACCTGCCACTGAGCCAGGCCCCACGCCCCATGAGGATAGAAGCTCCTTTATTTGGAACCTTGCCCTGTGTATGTCTTCATCTGGCTGTTGGTGTGTATCCTTTACAGTATCCTTTATTAAACTGGTAAATGTAAGTGCTTTCCTGAGTTCTGTGAGCCACTCTAGTAAGTTAGTGAAACCTAAGGGGGAGGTTGTAGGAACCGCCAATCTGTAGCTGGTAGGTGAGAAACACAGAGAACTGCCTGGGGCTTGCAACCTGCATCTGGAGTCTGGGGTGGAGGACGGTCTTGTAGGACAGAGCCCTTAACCTGGGGAATCTGGTGCTTTCTCTGGGAAGATAGCATCAGAATTGAGCTAGTTTGCCAACACTCTGCTGGTGTTTGAGAATTGCTTGGTGTTAAGTGTGGGAAGACCCCCTCCCACATACTTACACATATTGGAATCAGGTCTGGGGACCCTAATGGACTTATACTACTATTACTGCTGTGTATAATATTGTTATTGTTCTACATATATGTAGGGAAAAAATACACCATTGTATTTGGTGAAGGAGGAGAGGGAATAACAAGTTGGTAAAAACCACTGAGCATAGTGCCTATTTCTAAGGATGGCAGGGCATTTTCAAAATGCAGTTCCTACATGGCCCTCTGGAGACAGACACATTTCACCCAAAGGGAAGATTCCTCCTGGATGTCATCCATAGAGTCAGGATTCAGGATGTATTTAGGGAAATAACCCAGATTAGCATTGTAGTGTGCCTTCTCAATGGCCAATTCTCTCCCTCCCTTTCTCTCAGGGGTTACTCCAAGGCAGGTAACTCTGAGCAGCAGAAAGAGGAAAGAAAGCCACTCTGCACTTCTGGGTTCCCACTTCTAGCCCACTGAGGATGGTCATCCTGACAGGAAAAGAGCTTCCAGACTGAGGAGCTAGCAGGGCGTTCACTGGAGGTGTCTTCTCCAAGTTGTTTTAATTAAGGCAGAAATACAATTATAAGTCAACTCTGTTCTTTTCTTAAAAATATTTATTTTGGTATCTTAATCTACAATTACATGTGCAATATTATGGTTATTAAACTACCCCCTTCATCAGGTCCCCCCACCAACCCCATTACAGTCACTGTCCATCAGCGTAGTGAGATGCTATAGAATCACTACTTGTCTTCTCTGAGTTGTACAGCCCTCCCAGTGACCCCCCAACATTACATCTGCTAATCGTAATGCCCCCTTTTCCCCCTAATCCCTCCCTTCCCACCCATCTTCCCCAGTCCCTTTCCCTTTGGTAACTATTAGTCCGTTCTTGGGTTCTGTGAGTCTGCTACTGTTTTGTTCCTTCAGTTTTTTTCTTTGTTCTTATGCTCCATATGTGAGTGAAACCATTTCATACTTGTCTTTTTCGGCTTGGCTGATTTTACTGAGCATAATACCCTGTAGCTCCATCCATGTTGTTGCAAATGATAGGATTTGTTTTCTTCTTATGGCTGAATAATATTCCATCGTGTATATGTACCACATCTTTATCCATTCATCTACTGATGGACACTTAGGTTGCTTCCATTTCTTGGCTATTGTAAATAGTGCTGCGATAAACATAGGGGTGCATCTGTCTTTTTGAAACTGGGCTGTGCATTCTTAGGGTAAATTCCAAGGAGTGGAATTCCTGGGTCAAATGGTATTTCTATTTTGAGTTTTTTGAGGAACCGCCATACTGCTTTCCACAATGGTTGAACTAATTTGCATTCCCACCAGAAGTGTAGAAGGGTTCCCCTTTCTCCACATCCTCGCCAACATTTGTTATTGTTTGTGTTTTGGATGTTGGCCACCCTCACTGGTGTGAGGTGATATCTCATTGTGGTTTTAATCTGCATTTCTCTGATGATTAGCGATGTGGAGCATCTTTTCATGTGCCTGTTGGCCATCTGAATTTCTTCTTTAGAGAAGTGTCTATTCATGTCCTGTGCCCATTTCTTAATTGAATTATTTGTTTTTTGTTTGTTGAGGGGCATGAGTTCTTTATATATTTTGGATGTCAACCCCTTATCAGATACGTCATTTATGAATATATTCTCCCACACTGTAGGATGTCTTTTTGTTCTACTGATGGTGTCCTTTGCTGTACAGAAGCTTTTCAGCTTGATATAGTCCCACTTGTTCATTTTTGCTTTTGTTTCCCTTGCCCGGGGAGATAGGTTCATGAAGAAGTCGCTCATGTTTATGTCCAAGAGATTTTTGCCTATGTTTCTTTCTACGAGTTTCATGGTTTCATGACTTACATCCAGGTCTTTGATCCCACCTGAGTTTACCTTTGTGTATGGGGTTAGACAGTAGTCCAGTTTCATTCTCTTACATGTAGCTGTCCAATTTTTCCAACACCAGCTGCTGAAGAGGCTGTCATGTCCCCATTGTATATCCAAGGCTCCTTTATCAAATATTAATTGGCTGTATATGTTTGGGTTAATGTTTGGATTTTCTATTCTGTTCCACTGGTCTGTGGGTCTGTTTTTGTGCCAATACCAAATTGTCTTGATTACCTTGGCTTTGTAGTACAGCTTGAAGTCAGGGGGCGTAATTCCCCCTGTTTTATTCCTCTTTCTCATGATTGCTTTGGCTATTCTGGGTCTTTTGTGGTTCCATATGAATTTTAGAATTATTCGTTTCAGTTCATTGAAGAAAGCTGTTGGTAGTCTGATAGGGATTGCATTGAATCTGTAGATTGCTTTAGGTAGTATAGCCATTTTGACAATATTTATTCTTCCTAGCCAAGAGCATGGGATGAATTTCCATTTATTAGTGTCCTCTTTAATTTCTCTTAGGAGTGTCTTGTAGTTTTCAGAGTACAGGTCTTTCACTTCCTTCGTTAGTTTTATTCCTAGGTATTTTATTCTTTTTGATGCAATTGTGAATGGAATTGTTTTTCTGACTTCTCTTTCTGTTAGTTCATCGTTAGTGTATAGGAAAGCAACAGGTTTCTGTGTATTAATTTTGTATCCTGCAACTTTGCTGAATTCAGATATTAGTTGTAGTAGTTTTGGAGTGGAGTCTTTAGGGTTTTTTATGTACAATATAATGTCATCTGCAAATAGTGACAATTTAACTTCTTCTTTACCAATCTGGATGCCTTGTATGTCTTTGCTTTGTCTGATTGCCGTGGCTAGGACCTCCAGTACTATGCTGAATAACAGTGGATAGAGTGGGCATCCCGGTCTTGTTCCCGATTATAGATGAAAAGCTTTCAGATTCTCGCTGTTAAGTATGATGTTAGCTGTGGGTTTGTCATATATGGCCTTTATGATGTTGAGGTACTTGCCCTCTATACTCATTTTGTTGAGAGTTTTAATCATGAATAGATGCTGAATTTTGTCAAATGCTTTTTCAGCATCTATGGAGATCATCATGTGGTTTTTGTTCTTCTTTTTTTTGATGTGGTGGATGATGTTGATGGATTTTCGAATGTTGTACCATCCTTGCCTCCCTGGGATGAATCCCACTTGATCATGGTGTATGATCCTCTTGATGTATTTTTGAATTCGGTTTGCTAATATTTTGTTGAGTATTTTTGCATCTACGTTCATCAGGGATATTGGTCTGTAATATCTTTTTTGGTGAGGTCTTTGCCTGGTTTTGGTATTAGAGTGATGCTGGCTTCATAGAATGAGTTTGGAAGTATTCCCTCCTCTTCTATTTTTTGGAAAACTTTAAGGAGAATGGGTATTATTTCTTCTCTATATGTCTGGGTGAATTCAGAGGTGAATCCATGTGGCCCGGGGGTAGTTTTTTGATTACGGATTCAATTTCATTGCTGGTGATTGGTCTGTTTAGTTTTTCTGTTTCTTGCTTGGTCAGTCCTGGAAGGTTGTATTTTTCTAAGAAGTTGTCCATTTCTTCTATGTTTTCCAGCTTGTTAGCATATAGATTCTCATAATATTCTCTTATAATTCTTTGTATTTCTGTGGGGTCTGTTGTGATTTTTCCTTTCTCATTTGTGATTCTGTTTATGTGTGTAGATTCTCTTTTTCTCTTAATGAGTCTGGCTGGGGGTTTATCTATTTTGTTTATTTTTTCAAAGAACCAGCTCTTGGTTTCATTGATTTTTTTCTATTGTTTTATTCTTCTCAATTTTATTTATTTCTTCTCTGATATTTATTATGGTGACTTTGGGCCTCATTTGTTCTCATTTTTCCAATATCAGTAATTGTGTCTTTAGACTATTCATTTGGGAATGTTCTTCCTTCTTTAAATAGGCCTGGATTACAATATACTTTCATCTTAGGACTGCCTTTGCTGTGTCCCACAGAAGTTGTGGCTTTGTGTTGTTGTTGTCATTAGTCTCCATATATTCTTTGATTTGTGTTTTGATTTGGTCATTAACCCATTGATTCATTAGGAGAATGTTGTTAAGTCCCCATGTATTTGTGAGCCTTTGATTTCTTTCTAAAATTTATTTCTAGTTTTATACCTGTGTGATCTGAGAAGTTGGTTGGTAGAATTTCAATATTTTTGAATTTACTGAGGTTCTTTTTGTGGCCTAGTATGTGGTCTATTCTGGAAAATGTTCCATGTGCACTTGAGAAGAATGTGTATCCTGTTGCTTTTGGGTGTAGAGTTCTGTAGATATCTGTTAGGTCCATCTGTTCTGGTGTGTTGTTCAGTGCCTCTGTGTCTTTACTTATTTTCTGTCTGGATGATCTGTCCTTTGGACTGAGTGGTGTGTTGAAGTCTCCTAAAATGAATGCATTGCTTTCTATTTTCTCCTTTAATTTTGTTAGTATTTGTTTCACATATGCTGGTGCTCCTGTGTTGGGTGCATATATATTTATAATGGTTATATCTTCTTGTTGGACTGACCCCTTTATCATTATGTAATGTCCTTATTTATCTCTTGTTATTTTCTTCATTTTTAAGTCTATTTTGTCTGATACAAGTGTTACAACACCTGCTTTTTTCTCCTTGTTGTTTGCATGAAATATCTTCTTCCATCCCTTCACTTTTAATCTGTGTATAGCTTTGGGTTTGAGGTGAGTCTCTTGTAAGCAGCATATAGATGGGTCTTGCTTTTTTATTCATTCTGTTACTCTGTGTCTTTTGATTGGTGCATTCAGTCCATTTGCATTTAGGGTGATTATCAATAGGTAGGTACTTATTGCCATTGCTGGCTTTAGATTTGTGGTTACCAAAGGTTCAAGGGTTGCTTCTTTACTATCTAACAGTCCAACTTAACTTTCTTGTTAAGTTATTGTAAACACCGTCTGATGAGTCTTTATTTCTCTCCCTTCTCATTCTTCCTCCTCCATTCTTTATATATTGGGTGTTTTATTCTTTGCCTTTAGTTAGTATTTGGATGGTCTGCTTTCTTTGCTATGATTTAATTTTCTCTGGTGACATCTTTTTAGCCTTAGGGGTGCTTCCCTCTAGAGCAGTCCGTTTAAGAAATCCTGAAGAGGTGGTTTATGGGAGGCAAATTCCCTCAGATTTTGCTTGTCTGGAAATTGTTTAATCCCTCCCTAAAATTTAAATGATAATCGTGCTGGATACAATATTCTTGGTTCGAGGCACTTCTGTTTCATTATGTTAAATATATCATGCCATTCTCTTCTGGCCTGTAAGGTTTCTGTTGAGAAGTCTGATGACAGTCTGATGGGTTTTCCTTTGTAGGTGATCTTTTTTCTCTCTCTAGCTGCCTTTAATACTCTGTCCTTATCTTTGATCTTTGCCATTTTAATTATTATGTATCTTGGTGTTGTCTTCCTTGGGTCACTTGTGTTGGGTGGGCTTCCGTGGACTGTGAGAGTATTTCCTTCCCCAACATGGGGAAGTTTTCAGCAATTATTTCTTCAAAGACACTTTCTATCCCTTTTTTTTCTCTCTTCTTCCTCTGGTACTCCTATAATGCAAATATTGTTCCATTTGGATTGGTCACAGAGTTCTATTAATATTCTTTCATTCCTAGAGATCCTTTCATCTCTCTCTGCCTCAGCTTCTCTGTATACCTGTTCTCTGATTTCTATTCTATTAACAGTCTCTTGCATCTCGTCCAGTCTGCTGCTAAACCCTTCGATGGCTTGTCTCATTTCTGCATTGTCTTTCCTCACTTCCCTCACTTCTTCCCTCAGCTCTTGCATATTTCTCTGTAGATCCATCAGGATGGTTATGACTTTTGTTCTGAATTCTTTTTCAGGAAGGATGTGCATTTCCATCCCTTCAGGTTCCCTCTCTGGTATTGTCTGGGTCTGGGTGAGTTTTGTTTGTATCATATTCTTCTGTCTTTTCATGATAGAAGTGGTCTGTGGTGCCACGTATGTCAGCTGGGCTCTTTAAGACTTTTGGAAGAAAGAAAAAAAACGCCCACCAGAGTAGATTCTGTGGGGATGCTGTAGGTGGCGCTGTTGCTCCACTATTCCGCAGCCGGGGCCGCGCCACTCTGCAGGGCCCTTTGTAATTCTGGCCGGGGTGGGAACGAATGGGAGGTTGTTGATCTCTGTGGGAAGTCTGAGTGCAGCTACTTTTTCCAAGTTGCTAGCCAAGGTGTCCGAAATTCCCCAGGACTCCCAGCCTGCTGGGCTGAGTGTGCTGGGATGATCCTGGGCCCTTGTCTCTTTAAGACCGCTAAAAAAAAGTGCATGCTTTTCTTTTGTCCAGTGGAGCCAGCTGCAAGGACCAGGTGTGTTCCCAGGCTCAGATCCATCAGGTAGGATGCATGCAAGAGAGTGGCCCTGTGATAGGGCTGTGGCAGGAAGGGGGTCCCGTCCAGGTCTAGTATACCATACCTTTACCCCTCTCCCTGTAAGGGTTACTGAGGGGTCTATATACAGTGCTACTGGAGGTGCATGCACTGGCCATAATGACAAAACAAAACTCCCATGTAAGATGCCCTTACCTTCTGGCCATTTAAGATATACTACTGTGATATTTGGGGGCCACTCTGCTGTTAATTCCAGGAATACCTAGGAGGCCAGCTTTCAGGCCTTGTCCCCAAGGTGGCAGGAGGGCCAGCTAACACTGGTCCATGTGTTGAAATGTCCAAGGCCATATCCACTCAGTGGAGTCTCCAGGGTTTAGTGCAGTTGGTGCTGGCAGCAAGATATTATTCTAGTGGCCAAACCCCAGCTTCAAGATTCCTCCTTTGTTTGTACTTGGAGTTGTATAGGGGAGGCAGCAATATGCACTGGCATGTCTATGGGGGTTCAGTGCTCCCTCTTGGGGTTTCTTGTTCAAATGCCATAGGACTATCCATAAGTGGACTGACCATCCTCCTAGAATATTGGTGTCTGACTTTAGTCAACATTTTAACAAACCATTGTACCTCTCTGTCATGCCTGCTGTGGTAAGATTGTATGGCACATGAAACTTCCACTTGATTCCTAACTGTTGCACCCATTCTTGTAGTGCATGTCCAGTAAAGTGGGTGCCTTGATCACTCTCAGTTACCTGTAGTTGGCCGTAGACTGAGAAAAGATGCTGAGGCCTCTTTTGGTCATCTGTTGGTCTGCAAAATGTGTAGGAAAAGCAACCAGAAGTCCAGTAGCTGTGTCCACACAAGTTATGGCATATTGGTACCCTTCTGACATGGACAGAGGCCCATTATAGTCTATCTACCACCTGAAGAAGGGTATTGACCCCTTAGCTATCGTCCTGTGTTGCTGTGGAACTCGGTGTAAGTCCCTTTCAAAGCATATAATGCATTCCTGCCAGGCTCTGCTGACTTCTTCAAAGGCCCACCAATGGGCTGCAGCCCACATTGACTTTTGCCCTGCATGCAACAAATGATGATGTAACCATTTGGCCACATCAGAGGCAGGCTTTCCTTCTAGCCAGTGTACCTGGGACAATTAATCTGCTTCATTTCCTGGGGATGCCAGCAGCAAATGACCTGTCACATGATATACTGTACCTGTTTTAGTCTGATTACAGGCCCATAAGTCTTTCCACAATTCTTGCCTCCAAAGGGGTTGGTGACCAAACAACCAGTTGGTACGGTACAATATTGGTAGCCATAGAGTCAAGCCTTGATATATGGCCCAGCTGTCAGTGCAGACAACTATTGGGGAGGGCTCCTGGCAGATAACAAGCCACACTGTCCACAATTCTGATAAATGACTGTTCTTCCCCTCACCCTCTTCCAACCATATTGTCTCAGTCTTAGGATGGAAAGCTATGGATCTCCATTTTGGGGGCTGCCCATGGCTGGAGCTGTCTATGTACCATGCATCTTTGGGTATACGGGCTCTTTCCTCCCATTAAGGACTCTCTGCTGCTAATGGTTCTGAAGTAAATTATTCCTACCTTTCACCAGTATATGTCACTGGCCCCAGTAAACGTTGGAGTTCTTCACTCAAGGGGCTAGTAGAGGGTGCTACGTTGCTGTAGGTATGCACCTCCCTTGGCTAGTGTAGGTGTGTGTGCTACACCACTCCTTGGCTTTTGGGTCCAGTCTTGTACTCACCCCGTGATGGGATAGGTGGTTATTACCTTTATCAGGGCCATTCCAGTGGTGGGTTCTGTGGCCAGCAAGACCTGAGACATGGTGGTCGATTGTTTTTCTATTTCTATTAAGGTGCACTGTACTTCTGCTCCTTTCCAGAGTTGCAGTCAGAATCCAATAGGTTGGTGAACTCATTCAAACCCCTGCCAGAGACCCCAGACGTAACCTCTTTGGTCACGTGGACATCCAGCTCACAGCGCCTCAATGGGTCTATCACACTCAACTTGGCTGCCCATTTTGCTGTGGTAAAGGTAGATGCACATTTCTCATCCCAGTCCCACCTGATGCCCTTTCATACCAAATGGTATAAGAGCTTCAGAATTTGTACCCAGTGCAGGGTGTACACCCTCCAATAGCCTGGAAGACCCCAAAACTCCTGTAACAATGCCACAGTTGTAGGGATAGGAAAGGCCTGGACTTTACCTATCACTGCTTCTGGTATAACTTTAGTCTTACCTGACCAGATGACCCCCAAGAACTTGACTGACAAACCAGGTCCCTGAATCTTTATACTGTTCACAGCCCATCATTTCTCCTGTAGTTACTGCAGCAGTCTAATGTGCTGCACCTTCTAGATCTGAAAGAGAATCAGACGTGAGCATGATATCATCAGTAGAATGGTTCAGCTACTCTGTTGGTGGTTTCTCCCTTGCTGCCAAGTCCTGGGCTACAGGTCTGGTGGGGCTGTGGAGGTACCCCTGTGGAAGGAAACTGAAAGTCCATTGCCATCCTTCCCACATGAAGGCAAATTGCTCCTGACTTTCCTGCTCTATGTCAATGGAAAAGAAGGCATTATCAAGATCTACAACATAGTGATATGTTTCTACTTTGTGACTGAGGGTAGAGGGGACAGCAGCATGCATAGGGGGTATAACTTTACTCAATTCTCTGTAATCCATGGTCATACACCAGGAGCCATCTGGCTTTTAACTGGCCACACTGGGGAATTGAAAGGACTATGGGTGGGTTTTATAATGCCCACCTTCTCCAGTTCTTGGAGGGTTTCTCCAATTTCTTTATGACCTCCAGGCAATCTGTATTGTTGGGTATTAGTCACCCACCGAGGCACAGGCAAAGCTATGAGCAGGTGCTTAGCACATCCTTCCAAAACTGCCTTCACCACACATATCCTCAGTCTGAACTCACTTGCAGTGGTCTGCAACCATAGGCCCTGCAGGCTTTCTATCCCCAGAATATATTCGGGGATGGGAGAGATATACACAGTATACTTCTTTGGGGGTAGACACCCTATTCCCAAAGGGATTTGGGCTTGTTTCACAGTGATAGCCTTACCTCCGTATCCATCTATAATAGGGGGCTCCCAGGAAACTGCTCAGGGTTGCTGTAAATCAGTGAACATTCATCCGCTGTGTCTACCAGAACCAGGACACAGTGTACATTCACTGGGGACCAGTGGATAGATATTTCAACATGTGGCCTTGATCCTCCCTGGTCCCTCAGAGCAGGTACCTTGACATTCCCCTCAATCAAACTGTGTCCTCCAATCATCTTCCTGTGTGGGTTCAGGTGAGGTTGGCTCACTCTCCAGCAGGAAGTCTTGTAAACACAGAGGCTGGACTTGTGGCCCTGTCTCTGGCCTCTGCCTCTTCATTCTCAGTGGCTGGCACTGCTGCTCCAGTTTCAGTTGTAGCTACAGCTCTAGTAAGATTCTATTTGACTTTCCATCTCATTTACTTCTGTCTGCTCCTGCCCCTTAAATCAACCCACATCTAGGTCCTCATAACCCTCATGGGGCCCTTTAAATTCTTCCTCTGAACAGCAGACCTTATTTCCTTCTGTGCTTTCATTGCTTCAGCCCCTCCCAAGTCTGCTACCGTACAGGTAACCTCACTTATGGGCTGCCCCAAGTGAGGGACAAGAATGGCCACTAAGGGCTCAAAGAGGGATGTGGGAGCTATTTGAAGCACAATATTTCTCATTTCTGCAGTAAAAGGCTTCTCATCTGGGCCATAATTCTCTGGACTATAGATGGAATTTTTCATGCCTAGCTCACGTAATACCTGTTGGAGCTCAGCATATATCTGCCACCTAGCAGGGGAGGGTGGTAAATCACCCTTATTGGGCCACACAGCACAAAGCACAGCCATAGGCCAATCTAGGAGGGAGTGATTTTCTGGGGTCTAATGTTCATTTTGTAATCGCGGACTCAAGGCAGGATGAACTGTCAGGGAATCCAGCTTTCCCATCTCTGAACCAAGCAGTACAATTCCATCCCACCCTATAATCCAAAGACGCAGGAGCCAGTCTGATATTGACACTGAGGGCTTCTACCGAAACTGGGATCCCAAATCCACTGGGTCACCCTGAGAATAGGGGCAGAGCATAGACTGTTCCATGACCTGGGGAGGGGGCTGCACCTCTCCCGGAGGAACCCTTGGTTGCTGTGTCTTTATTTTCTTTACAACCACTGGGCGTGCTTTCAATAGAGGAGGGGTCAGTGCCTCCGGCACCACCCCTTCATCCTTCCCCAACTCCTCCATTTCTGGGGCTGATGGAACCTTTCTCTCCTCTCCCCCGAGTGCCTCCTCTGCTACATCCTTTGCCTTTCTACAGTGCCTTGCAACAGTGGTAGCTCAGTCTTCAACAGCTCTCTTACTTTCACCTCAATACCTTGCAGCTGGCATTCTTGTGCTGCCTCTTCCTGTGCTTCCCTCAGGAGTACGTCCTCCTCCCCCATGGCCTTTGCCTCTCCTTCAGAGCACCTGGCAGCACTGCTGTCTCCTTCTGTAAGGAATCTTTTACCTCCTCCACTCCACCTCATGTTCTTGCACTGCCTCTTCTTATGCTTTTTGCAGGGGTATGTGCTTCTCCTCCATGGCCTTTATCTCTTTCACAGTACCTCACAGCAACACCATTTCATTTTTTAACAAATCTTTTACTTCTTCCACAGCACCTTGCAGCTGGTGTTCAATGCCATTTCATTCTTCAATGAATCCACAGCAGTTCACAGCTCGTGTTCTCATGCTGCCATTTCTCGTGTCTCTTTCAGGTGCATGTTCTTCTCATTGGTAGACTTTTTTAATACTTATAAGCAGCCAACCCACAGTTCCCACCACTTCACAGGCACTCTGTTTCTCAAAGGACCTCCTTATTATACCAAGGGCCACCTCTACTACCTCAGGTGTCACCTCCACCTGTCTCCAGTCCTCGGGTGGGGCCCATCCCTCTAGGAGACAAGCCACCTCAGACCACATGCCCATTTGGGGACACTCGACTCTCTCCCCATTCGTAGGGTCAGATCAGTGAAGCATTCCTCCCATAAGGGCAGCCTGTTCTTTTCCTTAGTCAACAATGAATCCTGCCAAAGTCACCAAGTTGTCTTGCCAATGGGTTTCAGCCCCAGGCAAGTTCACTAGTTCACTCAGCCTCACTGAATCCATAGTGAACTTGTCTGGGAATGAAACCTACTGGAAAAGCACCAAGGAATGACAACGGAATGTTCTTGGGGTGAAAGGGTTTATTACCCAGCTTGTTCTCTCAGCGATAGGTCGTGCACTAGAATTATATCTGCATCCAACAGTCTGTAGGTCCGTAATCCTCCTTCGTCTCTGCCTTTGCCCAGAGCATTGGGCAGAGCTCTTTGTATAGTGATTCAATCAATAATAGTTTATTGCTTACAGGTGTGGAAGCAGTAGCCTAGCAGCAGGCCTGTTACATCATCAAGTAGTTTAGGTTCAGGTGAGGATCCTGGCCACAGGAACTTCAGTTTTCCCCAGAGTGTATTTCTGCATTTTATATTCAGTTCCATTGGTCTATTTGTCTTTCCTTGCACCAATATTCCACTGACTTAGTTACTTTATCATTGCAATAAATATTTATTGGTCATGTCCACTCAGTTTTAAGGGTGTCCTTGGTTCATTGATTTTCCATGTATATTTGAGAGCAAAAGCTTCCATTCTTTAAAATTTCTTTAAAATACCCTTTTGTAATTTTGATTTAAAATATATTGAATTTATAGCTAATCTTATAAAATATGTTGGGGAGTGTTCCCTATTTGATTTTTTTCTTTTCTGTAATAGGTGAGACTAGAATCATCTTTCAGTTATCTATTGCTGTACAAAAGCTGCCACACATTGAGTAGCTTAAAACAACAATTATTTTGTTCACAAATCCCTAATTTGGGCAGGGCTTGGTGGGCCTCTTCCAAGCGGAGACAGCTGGGGCAGCTCAAAGGCTGGGGTGGTGTAAGGTAGAGCTGGAATAATCTCAAGGCTTGTTTACTTACATGTGTGGCAATTGGTGGTGGCTGTTGGCTAGACCTGAGCTGGAGCTGTCGGCCCCAGTACCTGCGTGTACCCTGTCCATGTCACTGGTCGGCTTCCTCTCAGAACGGTGGCTGGGTTCCAAGAGCAAGCTTCCCAAGAGGTAGGGAATGGAAGCTGCCAGTCTCTTAAGGTCTGGGCCTGGAACTGCAGTGTCACTTCTATTGTATTCTATCCATCAGTCAGTCACCAAATACAGATTTAAGAGGAGGGCACACAGAGCTCACTTCTTGGTGGGAAGAGGGTCATAGAATTTTGGCACTATTTGAAAAAATTGCTATAAATAATTCAATCCTTGAACGCTTGCTAAAATTTGTCTTTAACTCTTTGTGTGTTTAGTCTCTCTCTCTCTTTTTTTTTTTTGGCAGGGGGAGCTGCAGGTACAATTTCCTTACTTATTTTAGGACCAATCAGATTTCTTGTTTCTTCTTAAGCTTTTGATGAGTTATATTTTTCTGGGGATGTATCCTTTTAAATCCAATTTTTCAAATTTATGCCCAGGATTTTTATGCACAATGTTCTTTTATTATCTTTTAAATCTCTGTAGCATCTGATGTTATGTCTCATTTTGTTCCCTTTTTAATTCATTTTAGAAAATTTTTTTTTGACAGAAGTTTTCAATTTTGTCTTTTCAAAGAGCTGACTTTTGCCCTTGTTACTTCTTTTTCTATTTTATGTATTTCATTAGTTTCTACTCTTTTTCTATTATTTCCTTTTTGTCCTTTCAATTTTTTTTCTGATCCTTTTTTTTCTCATTTCTTCAGGAGACTACTTAGCTCATTAATTTCCATCTTTTTTCTTTTCTAAAATAAACATTTTAATTTTTAAGTGTCTGTGGATAAAGTGAAGGTTCCTATGGTCAGGATTCTCACCTGGTCCTGGTCGGCTTGCTCACTACACATGTGTGGGCAATATGTTGTTACTGACTCTATAAAAACAGCTCCGCCCAGTGCTCTGGGTGACACAGTGGCACAGCTGCAAGGCTGCAGGAGAGCAGAGACAGGGCTGGAGTGGTGGCAGCACTGAGATGGCTGTGGGGACGGAGAGGCCCAGAGGCAGAGACTGGCTTGCTCCATGCAGACTTGCTGTGATTCTAGTGATTGACCTGCCACCGTGGGAATAAAATTGAGTATAACCCTTTCACCCCCAAAATCGTTCCATTGCCATTCTTTGGTCTCATTGAATCCGTAGTGAACTTGTCCAGGGCTGAAACCCATTGGTAAGATAGTCGGCAGGTGTGGATAAAATGAGAGTTCCTGTGGCCAGGATTCTCACCTGGCCCTGGTTGACTAGCTCAATGCACACCTGTGGGCAACACATGGCAGTTGACTCAAAGAGCTCCACCCAGTGCTCTGGGCACGACATGGTGGTATGGGTGCAAGGCTGCAGGAGAGCAGATCAGAGGCTGGAGTGTTGGCAGTGCCAAGAACAGAGGCCCAGAGGACGGCTGTGTGGGACAACTGTGCAGACAGAGGAGCCCAGAGGCAGAGACCAGCTTGCTGCATACAGACTCGCTTTGAGTGAAAGGGATTTTAGTGACTGACCTGCCACCGTGAAAATAAAGTTGGGTATAGCCCTTTCACCCCAAGAACAGTTTTGCTGTCAATTTCTTTGGTCGCATTGAATCCATAGCGAACTTGCCTGGGGTTGAAACCCATTGGCAAGACAGCAGGATTCATTGTTGACCAAGGAAAAGAATAGGCTGCCCTTATGGGAGGAGTATTTCAGCAGGCTGCACCTATGGATGGGGAGACATTCGGGTGTCCCCAATGGACATGTGGTTCAATGTGGCTTGCCTCCTAGAGGACTGAGCTGTACCCTATGACTGGGAAGGGGTGGAGGCAACACCTGAGGCAGTAAAGTTGTCCCTCAGCAAAATAGGGAATTCCTTAGAGAAACAGAGTGCCTGTGAGGCTGTGGGAGTGGTGGGGAGTTTTCTTCTCACAATATTGAGAATGGCTGTAAGGGAGAAAGACGCCCTCCTGCAGGGAGCACAAGAAGAGGCAGCACAAGAACGTGAGCTGTGAGGTGCCGCTGAGGAGATAAACAATTTGTTGGTGACTGAAAGGCATCACTACGAGGTGCTGTGGAAATGGTAAAGGATGTCGTGGTGGCCCAAGAGGAAGCATCATGAGAAGGAGCAGTGGCCTGAGAAGCAGCAGCATGAAAGCGCAGGCTGCCAGGTGCCGTGGGGCAGGGGAAGGATGTACTGGAGCTGTCAGCCCGAGAAATGGAGGCGTGGAGGTTTGATGAACAGGTGAGGGTTGGAGGCCCTGCTGGTGCTGGAGGCATCAGCCCCTCCTTGGTTGAAACCGCACCTGGTTGAAAGCTGGTGGAAAGCCCGAAGGAAAAGCAACCGTAGGTTCTTCCAGAAGAGGTGCAGCCCCCTCTCCAGGTCATGGAGCACTTCATTCTCTGCTTCTATCCTCAGGCTCACACACAAAGGAAATACGGTCTGCTTCTTGAAGGAAGAATTTAAAGGACCCCGTGAAGGTCACAAGGACCTAGTTGTGGGTTGATCTGATAAAGGCAGGAGCAGACAAAAAAATTGGATGGAAAGTCAAATAGAATCTTACTGGAGCTGTGGCAACAACTGAGACTGGAGCAGTGGTTCCAGCTGCTGAGGACAAAACAGAAGCCAGAGACAAAGCAACAGGATCGGCCTGTGGGTCTGCAAGACTTTCTGCTGAAGAGGCTGGAGAAGGTGGGTATTATTAGGCCCACCCATGGTTCTCCTGGTTAACTCATCTGAGTAGAACTGGTTTGAATACAGCCAGGATGACCACTTGGTCGCAATCGATCTCTTTAGGCTTGAGGGTTATTATAATTTGTTGTAATTTTTGTTATTTGTATATTGCCATAGCCTCTGTTGTTATTATGGAATTTGGTTACAATGTTCCAGCTTTCATTTGAATAGAACTGGTTTGAATACAGCCAGGATGACCGCTTGGTGGCAATGGATCTCCTCAGGCTTGAGGGTTATTATAAATTGTCATAATTTGTTACTTGTATATTATATTATGTTATTATGGAATTTGGTTACAATGTTCCAGCTTCCTTGCACAGGGACCATTACAGAGGATTGAGGGCACACAGATTAAGAGGTGAGACTCCTGGAGGGGTGGAGTGTGGATAAGGTGAAGGTTCCTATGGCCAGGATTCTCCTCTGGCCCTGGTTGGCTAGCACCCTATACACATGTGGGCAATATGTTGTTATTGACTCTCTAAAGAGCTCTGTGCAGTGCTTTGGGTGACACAGTGTCATGACTGCAAGGCTGCAGGAGAGCAGAGATGAAGCTGGAGTGGTGGCAGCTCCGAGGACAGAGACTGAGACAGCTGCAGGGGCAGAGAGGCCCAGAGGCAGAGACTGGTTTGCTGCATGCAGACTTGCTCTGAGTGGATGGGATTCTAGTGATTGACCTGCCACTGTGGGAATATAGTTGGGTATAAACCCTTTCACCCCAAGAATGTTCCATTGTCATTGTTTGGTCTCACTGAATCCACAGTGAATTTGTCCAGGGCTGAAACCCACTGGCAAGACAGTGTCCTTCCAAGTACTGCTTTAGCTATATTCAACAAGGTTTTATGTAGGTAGTATTTCCATTATTGTTCAGTTTTCTAAATCCCAGTATAGTACTTCTTTGACCCATGAAGTAGTTAGAAATGTATATTTTAAGAGATTTGAAATAACAACATTTTTATTTATCTTTTTGTTATTGATTTCTAATTTTATAGTGCTCAAAGAACATAACCTGTATAATGCCAATTCAATTTGTTTGGAAAAATTCATGCTTTATGTCCAAATATGTGGTCTTTTTATAAGTGTTTTACATGCTCTTTAAAGGTTGTCTATTTTCCAGTTATTGGGTGTTATATTCTTAATGCATCCATTAAATCAGTGTCTTGTCAATGGGTGTCAGCCCCTGGCAAGTTCACTATGGATTCAGTGAGACCGAGGAATGATAATGGAACATTCTTGGGGTGAAAGAGTTTATTAACCAGCTTTTTCTCCCAGTGATAGGTCGAGCATTAGAATTAACATCTGCATCCAACAGTCTGCAGGTCTGTAATCCTCCTTCATCTCTGCCTCCTCCCAGAGCACTGGGCAGAACTCTTTATATAGTGATTCAGTCAATAGTAGCTTATTGCCTACGGGTTGGAAGCAGTAGCTTAGAAGCAGGCCAGTTACACCATCAAGTAGTTTAGGTTCAGGTGAGGATCCTGGCCATAGGAACCTTCACTTTATCCACAATCAGGCTTGATTGTTTTTCATAGTATTCTCTAATAATTCTTTGTATTTCTGTAGTGCCCATTGTGATTATTCCTTTTTCATTTCTGATTTTATGTGTTACACTTTCTTTTTTTCTTGATAAGTCTGGCTAGGGGTTTATCTATTTTATTTTCTCAAAGAACCAGCTCCTGGTTTCATTGATTCTTTCTATTGTTTTATTCTTCTCAATTTTGTTTATTTCTGCTCTGATGTTTAATGGGTGTCCCTCCTTCTACTAACTTTGGGTTTCATTTGTTCTTCTTTTTCTAGTTTCTTTAATTGTGAGTTTAGACTTTTCATTTGGGATTGTTCTTATTTCTTGAGGTGAGCCTATATTGCTATGTACTTTCTTTCCTCTTAGAACTGCCTCCACTGCATCCCACAGGCTTTGAGTTGTTGAGTTGTTTTCATTTGTCTCCATGTATTGCTTGATCTCTGCTTTAATATATTCATTGATTCACTGATTATTTAGAAGCATGTTGTTTAGCCTCCATGTATTTTGTAGTCTTTGTTGTTTTCTTTGTGTAATTTGTTTCTAGTTTCATACCATTGTGGTCTGAGAAGCTGCTTGATACAATTTCAATCTTTTTTAAATTTATTGAGGCTATTTTTGTGGCCTAGTATGTGATCTATTCTGGAGAACATTTCATATGCACTTGAGAAGAATGTGTATCCTGCTTTTGGGTGGAATGTTCTGTAGATATCTGTTAGGTCCATCTGTTATATTTTTTAGTGTCTCTGTTTCCTTATTTTCTGTCTGAATGATTTGTCTATTGGTATGAGTGGTGTGTTAAAGTCTCCTAAAATGACTGTGTTGCAGTCTATTTCCCCCTTTAATTCTGGTAGTATTTGTTGTACATATTTAGGTGCTCTTATATTGTATGCATAGATATTTATAATGGTTATATCCTCTTGCTGGACTGACTTCTTTATCATTATGTAATGTCCTTTGTTGTTATTTTCTTTGTTTGAAATAAATTTTGTTTGATATAAGTACTGTTACTCCTGCTTTTTTCTCCCTATTATTTGCATGAACTATCTTTTTCCATCCCTTCACTTTTAGTCTGCATATGTCTTTGGGTCTGAAATGAGTCCCTTGTAGGCAGCATATAGATGGGTCTTTTTTTTTTTTTTATCCATTCTGCCTGTGGATAAAATGAAAGGTCCTGTGGCCAGGATTCTCACCTGGTCCTGGTTGGCTAGCTCACTACACATGTGTGGGCAATATGTTGCTATTGACTCTATATAAAGTGCTCCGCCCAGAGGTATGTGGGCGACGTGGTGGCACCGCTGCAAGGCTGCAGGAGAGCAGAGCAGAGGCTGGAGTGGTGGCAGTGCCGAGGACAGAGGCCAAGAGGATGACTGTGTGGGATGACTGTGTGGGCAGAGGCCCAGGGGATGGCTGTGAGGGCAGAGGGGCCCAGAGGCAGAGACTGGCTTGCTGCATGCAGACTCGCTCTGAGTGAATGGGATTTTAGTGATTGACCTGCCACCTGGAAACAAAATTGGGTAGAACCCTTTCACCCTAAGAATGTTTCACTGTCATTTTCTTTGGTCACATTGAATCCATAGTGAACTTGCTGGGGGCTGAAACCCAATGGCAAGACACTGCCACTCTATGTCTTTTGATTGGTGCATTCAGTCTGTTTACATTTAAGGTGATTATTGATAGATATGTACTTATTGCCATTTTATTAATTATTTCCTGGCTGTTTTTTTTTATCTCTTTTCTGTTCCTTTTTTCCTCTCATACTGTTCTCTTATTATTTGATGGATTTCTTTAGTGTCCTCGTTCCTTCCCTCCTTTCCTCCTTCCTTCCTTCCCTCTTTCCTTCCTCCCTCCCTCCCTCCCTCCCTTTCTTCCTTCCTTTCTCTCTTTATTTTTTCTTTTTTTCCTTCTTTCTTCCTCTTTCCCTCTCTTTCTTTTTTTTTTTGTATCTATTGTAGGCTTTGGATTTGTGGTTACTGAATGTTCAAGGATAACTTACTATCAGTCTATCTTAAATTGATGATTACTCTATTTCAAACACAATCTAGAGGTACTTCCCCTGCTTCTTCTTTCTCTTCCTTCTCCACACTTTATATATTAGTTGTCATATTCTGCACTTTTTCTGTATCCCTTGACTGATTTTGTGAGAAGTTTCATTTAATTTCATACTTGTTTAGTAATTAATTAGTCTATTACCTTTACTGTGGGTTTATTTTCACTGGTGACAGCTATTTAGACTTAGGAACATTTCCATCTACAGCAGTCCCTTTAACATATCCTGTAGGGCTGGCTTAGTGGTAGTGAATTCCTTCAACTTTTGTTTATCTGAAAATTGTTTAATCCCTGATTCAAATTTAAGTGATAATCTTGCCGGGTAGAGGATTCTTGGTTGGAGGTCCTTCTGTTTCATTGTATTAAATATGTAATGCCACTCCTCTCTGGCCTTAAAGTTTATGCTAAGAAGTCTGTTGATAGCCTGATGTGGTTTCCTTTATAAGTAATGTTTTCTCTCTCTCTGACTGCTTTCAATGCTCTCTCCTTATCCTTGATCTCTGCCATTTTAAGTATATGTCTTGGTGTTGTCTTCCTAGGGTTCCTTTTGTTAGGGGCTCTCTGCTCTTCCATGACCTGAGTGTGTATTTCCTTCCCCAGATTGGGGAAGTTTTCAATAATTATTTCATCAAAGAGACTTTCTATTCCTTTGTCTTCCTCTTCTCCTTCTGGTACCCCTATTATGAGAATAATATTCCTTTTGGATTGGTCACACAACTCTCTTATTATTCTTTCATTCCAAGAGATCCTTTTTTCTCTCTGTTTTTCAGATTCATTGCTTTATTGCTCCCTAATTTCCAAATCATTTACAAGTTCTTCAACCTGTGAAAGTCTGCTATTAAACCCCTCCATTGTATGCTTCATTTCAGATACTGTATTCTTCAGCTCTGAGTGACTCTTTTGCAGATCTGTCCTTTTGTTGGGGTCCTCCCTGAGATCTTGAATATTTTTCTGTATATCCATGATCACGTTTATAACATTTACTTTGAAGTCTTCATCAAGAAGACTCCTAATTTTTTCAGTGTTTCATATGGAGTAATAGTTTTATGGAGAAGGCACACTCTAGTGCCCAGAAGCTCAAGACACTTCACTTTCCAGTGCGGGAAAAGCTGTTGGAGTGCTGTGGGTGGGGTGCCTTTCTGTCTGGCTTGTGGTGATCTGATTTCAGGTGGGCTGGTTGCATGCGCAAGGAGAAAACTAGGGGCTGTGTGGCTGGAGTTGCTGTGGGCGGAGCTGCCCTCCACCTGGCCCACAGCAATGTCAGGGGCTACAGGTGAGTGGGACTGGCACCTTCTTGGAAGAAGGAGCTCCCAGGGCTGGCTCCACAGGCAGTTCCCCAGCTGGCCCAAAACAGGGCCAAGAAATCTAGGAGGATCTCCCTCTGCCTGTTTGGTTGCAAAGTCTGATTCCACTGCTGGACCAAGTGGGCCATCCACAAGTTGCATACTGCGGGGATAAGCCTTGGGGCTGCATTGCCAGGGAGGGGGAATAAAGCATCTGGGGCTCCTGAGAGTTCCCAACCTACTGGGTAGAGGGTGGACTGGGGAGATATTGTCCACTTTCCCTTTATCCTGAGCAGACAGCTCTGTGTAATGTCCCTCTGGTGCCCCTCCCACTACTGGGAAGTCTTTCAAACTTCCTGCTTTGCTTTTGTCTTGGGGGGCTGGTAGAGTGAGCCTGTTCCCCACAAGATGCTGGAATCTCAGCCTCCCTGAGTGTTCCACCTGTCTTTGCTGTCCAGCTCCACTAATCACCAGAGCACCATGTAATGTGGGTTTGTGTTCCTGGAGCAGATCTCCAGGGCCAGGTATTCAGCAGTCCTGGGATCCTACTCCCTCTCCACTCCATTCCTCTTCCTCCTGCCTGTGGGCTAGGGTGGGGAGAGGGCTTGGGTCCCACCAGATCTCAGCTTTGCCACTTTACCCTTTTCTGTGAGGTCTTCTCTTCTTCTCCAGATGTAGGTAGTCAGATCTGCAGTCTTTATGTGGTTTTCAGGTTTAGTTGTATTTGCTGTATTTTTGTGTTCGATGTGATTTTGGGAGGAGGTTGAAGCCTTGCATTCTTACTCTGCTTTTTTCCCCCCAGAATCTGGCTTGGTTTTTTTTAAACCACATTAATGAGGTATGACTGAAATGCAAAAAGCTGTACATATTTAATGTATGTAACTTGATGAGTTTGAAGATAAGTATACATCTGAGAAGCCACCACCATAGTCTATGTCATAAAACTTGTCCATCACCTCCAAAACAGGCTTGTTAGTTGTGCTGTTATATATTTTTTATCTGCCTCAGCTATAAGTAACTAAAATAATTCTGTTAAATATTCCACTGTCATGATGATTTTGACAATATTTCCTTTTGGACCTATAAATTCTTGCATTATATCTTTTGTGGCTGTTTAGTGAATTGAACTTTGTCATTAAGCAATGATCATCTCATCTTTTATAATGATAATTTTAGCCTTAAAGTCTATTTTCCTGATACAAATAAAGGCATGCTGACTTTCATTTGGTTAATATTTTTCTGGCTCCTATGGTCTCAGTGTTTGATTCCCCCACGAAGTCATATATTGAAATCCTAACTCTCAAGGTGATGGTATTAGGAGGTGGGGCCTTTGTATATGTCTTTGAGGGGACAAATATTTCATTTCTTTTGAGTAGATATCAAGGAGCTGATTGGTTGGGTCATAAGAAGGGTATATGTTTAACTTTTAAAGAAACTTGACAATTGGTTTTCCAAAGTTGTACTGTTTTACATTCCCACTGGCAGTTTATGAGAGTTTCAGTTGCTTCAGATAAAAGCAGCCTTTTATGGTTTGTGCTTTTGGTGTCCTATTTAAGAATCTTTTGGAACCCATGTCTGTGATTTCCCCTTACCTACATAATTAAACTTTTTTCTCTCCTGTTAAAAAAAAATCTTTTGCCAAATTCAGGGCCACTAAAATCTCTTCTGTGTTTTATTCTATAGGTTTTATAATTTTATTTCTTATATTTAGATGTATGAACCATTTTTACATATTATGTGAGGTAAAGGTTTGTTTTCTTTGCATTTGGATATCAGATTGTTCCAATGCCAATTATTGAAAAGATTATCTGACCAAATTGAAATGTCAAAGTCAATTGACCAGTTAAATGTGATTTTATTTCTGAAATCTCTATTCTGTTCCATTGACCTAAATAAATGTCTACCTTTAATAAATATTACATTGTCTTTATTACTGCAGCTTTATATTGTCTCTTGCAACTTTGTTCTTTTTCAAAATTGTTTGGTTTATTCTAAATATTTTACATTTTCATATTAATTTTACAATCAGGTTGTTAATTTTACAAAAAAGTCTCCTGGGATTTTGACTGGGATAATGTTGAATGTATAGATCAATTTGGAGAGAAATGACATCTTAATAATATTGTGTCTTTCAGTCCATGAACATAGTGTATACATTTATTATTAAAGTCTTCTTTAATTTCTCTCAGTACAGTTTTATAGTTTTCAGCATTCAAGATTTGCATGTCTTTTGTAAAATTCATCCTTAAGTATTTAGTATTTGTTGGTGTTATTATAAATAACATTTTAAGAAATTTAATTTCTTTTTTGAACTGAATTTTGTTTATTGCTAGCATATAGACTTGCCTATATAGATTTCTCTATAACAATCCTGTATACTACAACCTTGATGCACTTATTCATTAATTCTAGGACTTTTTTGGGTAAATTCCTTAGGATTTTCTACATAGATTGTCATGTCACTTGCTATTAAGACAATATTACCTCCCTCCCCACCAGACTGCATACCTTTCTTCCCCTCTACTGAGGTACAAAGACAAATAAATTGTAAGGCATTTAAAGTGTACACATGATGATTTGATGTACATATACATTGTGAAAGGATTCTCCCTATCGAGTTCATTAGCATATCCATCACCTCACATATTTACCTTTTTATTTTGAGAGCATATTGGAGTTCTCTCAGCAAATTTCAATTATACAATACAACATTACAAACAATAGTCACTACATTATACATTAGATCTTCAGACATTATTCATCTTATAAATGAAAGTTTATTTCTTTTTACCAAACTCTATTTCCCTCACCCCCAGCCCCTGGCAACCACTTTTCTACTATCTGTTTCTATTAGTTCGAATTAAAAAAATATTTATTTCCACATATAAGTGATACCATGCAATATTTATCTTTCTCTATTTGGCTTATTTTACTTAGCATAATGATCTCCAGGTTAATCCATATTGTCACAAATGACAGGCTGAATAATATTCAATTGTTTATATGTGCACCACCTCTTCTTTATCCATTCATCTGTCAATGGACACTTAGGTTGTTTCCATACCTTGGCTATTGTGAGTAGTGCTGTATTGAGCATGGGAGTACAGATACCTCTTCAAGATAATGATTTTGTTTTCTTTAGAAATATACCCAGAAGTAGGAATGCTGGCTCTTCTAGTACTTCTTTTTTAATTTCTTGAGGAATTTCCATGCTGTTTTCTATAATGATTCTACCAGTTTACACTCCCATCAACAGTGTACAAGGCTCCTCTTTTCTCCATATCTTCACCAGCATTTGTTAGCTCTTGTCTTTTTGATAATACACATCCAAACATGTGTGAGATGATAACTCACTGTGGTTTTGATGTACATTTCCATGGTGATGAAGGCATTGATAACCTTTTCATGTGCCTGTTGACCCTTTGCATGTGTTTGGAAAAATGTCTATTCAGATCTTTTGCCCATTTTCTAATTGGGTTCTTTGTTTTTTTGCTACTGAGTTGTATGAGTTCTTTGCATATTTTGTATATTAATCTCTTATTGGATATGTAGTTTTCAAATATTTTCTCTGATTCTATAGTTTGATTTTCCATTTTGGTGATGGTTTCCTTTGCTATGTAGATGCTTTTTAGTTTGATATAGTCCCACTTGCTTATTTTTGCTTTTGGCATCATATCCAAAAAATCATTGTCAAGGAACTTACTCCCTGTGTTTTCTTCTAGGAATTTTATGTCTCAGGTCTATGTTCAATGGTTAATCCATCTTGAGTTGATTTTTGTGAGTGGTATAAAATAGCAGTATAGCTTCATTCTTTTGCATGCGGATATCCCATTTTCTCAATATTTATTGAAGAGATTCTCCTTTCCTTATTGTATATTCTTGTTTCTTTTGTTGAAAATTGGCCATATGTGCATGGGTTCATCTCTGGGACCTCTATTCTGTTATGTTGATCTATGTGCCAGTTTTTATGCCAATACCATATTGTTTTAATTACTAAAACAGCTTTGTAATATAGTTTGCATTCAGGAAGTGTGATGCCTCCAGCTTTGTTTTTCTTTCTCAAGATTGCTTTGGCTCTTCAGGTCTTTTGTGGTTCCATACAAATCTTAGGATTGTTTTATCTATTTCTGCAAAAAAAGCCATTATTATTTTGATAGCAATTGCATTGAATCTGTATATTGCTTTGGGTATGGACATTTCAATAATATTAATTCTCCCAATCCATGAACACAGGCTGTTTTTCTATTTATTTGTGTGTTCTTCAATTTCTTTCATCAGTGTCTTATAGTTTTCAGTACAAATCTCTTACCTCTTTGGTTAAATTTACTCCTAAGTACTTTATTCTTTTTGATGCCATTGTAAATAGGATTGTTTTATTAATTTTTCTTTCTGATAGTTCACTGTTAGTGAACAGAAATGCAATATTTTTGTACATTGATTTTGCATCATGAACTTTACTGAATGCTTTTATTAGTTCAAACAGTTTTTTGGTGGAGTCTTTAGGATTCTCCATATAGAATATATCATCTGCAAATAGAGGTAGTTTTACTTCTTCCTTTACAATTTAGATGCCTTTTATCTCTTTTTCTTGTCTGAGTGCTGCAGTTAGGACTTCTAGTACTATGAAGGATAAAAATCATGATCATCTTAATAGATGCAGGAAAAGCATTTGACAAAATTCAGTATTCTATTACCATAAAACATCTATAGGCTTTTTATTTCTTATTCTTACCTATTGAATTGGCTAGAATCCTCTAGAACGGTGTTGAATAGAAGTTGTAAAAGTCTTGTTCCTAGTCTTAAGGGGAAAGTATCCAGTCTTTAATCATTTAGTATGATATTTACTATAAGTTTTTCAAATGTACCCTTTATCAGCTTGAGGAAATTCTCGTCTATCTTAGCCTGCTAAGCATTAAAAAAAAAATTATGAATTGTGTTGAATTTTGTCACATGCTTTTTCTGTACATATTGAGATAATCATATGGTTTTCTCCTTTATTCTGTTACTGTCATGAATACATGCCATTGATTTTTTTTTTGTGCTGATAATGGCTAACATTTATTGAGCACATA
>JAQQAC010026072.1:76346845-76386660 GCA_029783875.1 Phataginus tricuspis
TGATTTTTTTTTTGTGCTGATAATGGCTAACATTTATTGAGCACATAGTACATAACCATTACAATAATAAACACTTAAAATCCATATTTTCTTTTTTTTACAATTTATTTTATTTTAGTATCATTAACCTACAATTACATGAGCAATATTGTGATGATTAAACTACCCCCTTCATCAGGTCCCCCCCACCAACCGTATTACAGTCACTGTCCATCAGTGTAGTGAGATGAGAATCACTACTTGTTTTCTCTGAGCTGTACAGTCCCCCCCTTGCCCCCCCACCCTATGTCTGCCAATCGTAATGCCCCTTTTACCCTCTTATCTCTCCCTTCCCACCCAACTCCCCAGTCCCTTTCCCTTTGGTAACTGTTAGTCCATTCTTGGGTTCTGTGAGTCTGCTGCTGTTTTGTTCCTTCATTTTTTTTTTCTTTGTTCTTATACTCCACATATGAGTGAGATCATTTGGTACTTCTCTTTTTCGCATGCCATTGATTTTTGAATGTTGAATCAATCTTGTATTTTTGGGATTACCTCCACTTGGCTAAGGATGTATTATCTTTTTACTGTATTGTTGGAATAATCTGCTAAAGTTTTGGTAAGAATTTTTTCATCTATGTTACTGAGATATATTTGTAATTTTCTTTTTTTTGTAATATATTTGTCTGACTTTGGAATCAGGGTAATGCCAGCCTCATAGTTAAATTTGGGAAATGTTTCCTCTTCTTCTGTTTTCTCATGCAGCATTGGTATTTTCTTGTATAGATTTACTCAGTGAAGCCATCTGAACCTGCACTTTTCTTTCTGGGGAAGTTTTTAAGCTACAAATGAAATTTCTTTAAAAGATAAAGGGAATTGAAAGTATCTTATTTTGGATAAGCTTTGGTAGTTTGTGTCTTTCAAGAAACTTATCCATTTCATCTGTCAAATATATTGACAGAGTTGTTCATAATGTCCCCTTATTACCTTTTGATGCCTATAGAATCCATAGTGATGTCCATTCTCTTATTCCTGTTATTGGTAATTTGCAGCCTGCATTCTCCCAGCTTCAAGTACAGCAGAGAGTCTCTCTTCCATCAGTTCCCATGACTATCTCTGAATTGAGACTCTTTTGGTTTCACTGGACTGATTCCAATTGTGTAGCCATGCTCTGGTTAGGGATGAAGGTAGCCTCACCCTAGTTACATGGACTGAAAATGGAAAGGGGCTTTCCTGAGAAAATTCAGAGTTCTATTAATTTAAGAATGGGAAATGCATGCCAGATTGGTAGAACGTATATATGGAGATTACATTATTTATGTGGTGCTGTTTTTTCCTAACACAAAGAAAGTCTAAGAATTTTATATAACCAAATTTATAAATTTATTTTTATGTTTTCAGTCAAAAAACTCCCTACACATCTCTAATAAGATAATTTGTACATAACTTAAAAAATGTTATTGTAAAAATAAATTTTGTTTATTTTTTATGTTTATTTAACTCATTCTGAACTTATGTCAGTTTAAGACATGAAGTAAACATCTAACTTAAGTTTTTCCCAAGATCCTAGATGATCTCTTAATTTACCTTCATTTATTCAACTTACTCCTTCAGTAAAACATAATATCTGACACTTAACATGGTATTTATTCTGTACCAAGCCTGTCGTATCATTCTAACATATATTAATGCATTAATGTTTATAAGGATTCTTTTTTTAAAAAAGTTATTTTGGTATCATTAATCTACAATACATGTGCAATATTATGGTTATTAAATTACCCCCTTCATCAGGTCCCCCCACCAACTCCATTACAGTCACTGTCCATCAGCGTAGTGAGATGCTATAGAATCACTACTTGTCTTCTCTGAGTTGTACAGCCCTCCCCGTGCCCCCCAACATTACATCTGCTAACCATAATGCCTCCTTTTCCCCTTTATCCCTCTGTTACCACCCATCTTCCCCAGTCCCTTTCCCTTTGGTAACTGGTAGTCCTTTCTTGGGTTCTGTGAGTCTGCTGCTGTTTTGTTCCTGCAGTTTTTTTCTTTGTTCTTATGCTCCACACATGAGTGAGATCATTTGATACTTGTCTTTTTCCACCTGGCTTATTTCACTGAGCATAATACCCTCTAGCTCCATCCATGTTGCAAATGGTAGGATTTGTTTTCTTCTTATGGCTGAATAATATTCCATTGTGTATATGTACCACATCTTCTTTATCCATTCATCTACTGATGGACACTTAGGTTGCTTCCATTTCTTGGCTATTGTAAATAGTGCTGTGATAAACATAGGGGTACATCTGTCTTTTTCAAATTGGGCTGCTGCATTCTTAGGGTAAATTCCTAGGAGTGGGATTCCTGGGTCAAATGGTATCTCTATTTTGAGTTTTTTGAGGAACCTCCATACTGCTTTCCACAATGGTTGAACTAATTTGCATTCCCACCAGCAGTGCAGGAGAGTTCCCTTTTCTCCACATCCTCGCCAACATTTGTTGTTGTTTGTGTTTTGGATGTTGGCCATCCTCACTGGTGTGAGATGATATCTCATTGTGGTTTTAATCTGCATTTTTCTGATGATTAGCAATGTGGAGTATCTTTTCATGTGCCTGTTGGCCATCTGAATTTCTTCTTTGGAGAAGTGTCTATTCATGTCCTATGCCCATTTCTTAATTGGATTATTTGCCTTTTGTTTGTTGAGGTGCATGAATTCTTTATATATTTTGGATGTCAACCCCTTATCAGATATGTCATTTGTGAATATATTCTCCCATATTGTAGGATGTCTTTTTGTTCTACTGATGGTATCCTTTGCTGTACAGAAGCTTTTCATCTTGATATAGTCCTACTTGTTCATTTTTGCTTTTGTTTCCCTTGCCCGGGGAGATATGTTCATGAAGTCACTCATGTTTATGTCCAAGAGATTTTTGCCTATTTTTTTTCTAAGAGTTTTATGGCTTCATGACTTACATTCAGGTTTTTGATCCACCTTGAGTTTACCTTTGTGTATGGGGCTAGACAGTAGTCCAGTTTCATTCTCTTACATGTAGCTGTCCAGTTTTTCCAACACCAGCTGTTGAAGAGGCTGTCATCTCCCCACTGTATATCCAAGGCTCCTTTATCAAATATTAATTGACTGTATATGTTTGGGTTGTTTATAAGGATTCTATAAGGTAAATACTATTATTATCTCCATATATATACAAAGAAGTATTGCTCAAGATCAAATGGCTAATAGGCATCTGGGATCTGAACCTAGGTAGTTGGCTATCAGAAGCTATTCTCAATCTGTTATACTGCCTCTGAAAATGGTTGATTTTCAGTATGCCTTGCAGCTACTAGTTTGCACCTTGTAGGCTTCTCTCATACCCATGCATATTTTTTTCCCCACCAGTGGCTTGTACCAAGAATCAGTTGTTTATTTAAAAACCTCAGTTTGGTATTTGGACTAGTTATTGTAATCACATATTTTAACTAAAGATAAACCAGTGAAATATGAGTGTAAAAACAAAGCTGTTTCTATGAAAACTAAGTTGGTTTCTTTTAATAGATTATGATCCATAAAGCCAGATAATGAAATATTTTTTGTTGATATAAGTGTGGGCAAGAACTGTGGAGAGTGGCAAATATGTAAACACAAAGTGAAAATTCTAGAATCCTATCACAGATTTTTTTAAATATTAAATTTTTTGTATTGCTGAAACAAGTTCTGAAAATTACAGAGGGTACATTATGATTGTGGTTTAAACAAGAAAGACTACAACAATCATCACATTCATTCTCAAAGAAAAGGAATTTAATAGATCAGTGCATAAATATTTGTCTATAAGTTTTCTTTTCAAATAAATATTTAAGGCATGTGTTTTAACCTCCTTCCCACCCCCAATAACCAACCAAATATTAGTTCCAATCTCTTTGAAAGGTAGTTTTCTGCTGCAATTAGCCAAGAGTCTTGACGTCATTTATTGAATTGACCTTCTTTCCTTTACTGTATAAAAGTTTACTTTGGTTATCGATTAGATCCTTATATGTACTGCATTATCTTTCCAGACTATCTACCCCTTTCCAATGTTCTATTTGTTAGCTCTTCACTTAGTGTTTTAATATCTGATAGTTTGTTTTTGTTCAACATTTCTTGGTTATTCTACCTCATTAATTTTCCCTACATATAATATTTCTGAAGTCTATCATAAATATATTCTTGTTCAAGATAGTTTTAATCGATTTTGAAAGGTTCTAGGGCAGATGTTATACTAAATTTATCATTATAACTTGAAAGAGTCAAGATTAAGAAACTCAGACACAGGCTAGAGTAAGAAACATTAAGATATACCAGACATAGTGGTGGCATATGGAATTTTCTGTACTGTCTGACAAGACAGCATGAGCCAATAATGATCCATTAAGAAATCACTGTAGATTAGAGCACATGCTGAAAAACTGTCTAGAAGGAGGTAGTTCTTGGAGATCAGGAGAGGAGCTGCATTTCCAGAGGTTCAGGGAAGAAGGCGCTTCCCCCTCTCTCACGGTCACCTTTATGAGAGGAGCTTGCTCATTTTCTCCCTAAACACCTGCTTCACCTGTTTGTTCCTCAGTGTGTAGATGAAGGGATTGAGCACGGGGGTCACCACAGTGTTGAGCAAGGCCACCACCTTATTCCTGTCCTTCCCCTCGTCGCCCTTGCCTGACCGGACATACATGAAGATGCAGCTGCCATAGAAAAGAGACACGACGATGATGTGGGAGGAGCAGGTCGAGAAGGCCCTCTGCCTCTCCCTGGCTGAGGGGATACGCAGGATGCTGCGGAGGATGTGGCCATAGCAGGTGGCCGTCACACACAGCGTGCCCAGCAAATTGAAGTTGGCCACAATAAAACCCAGGAGCTCTATCAGACTTGTGTCTGCACATATGAGTTCCAGGAGTGGAAAGTTGTCACAGAAAAAATGATTAATGATATTAGGGCCACAGAATGGCTGCTGAAATATGATTAAACTTGGACCTATAATGAGAATGAATCCCACCATCCATGAACAAAGAACTAGCTGAATGCAAATCCTTTTGCTCATGATGGTGGCATAACGCAAGGGATTACATATGGCCACATACCTGTCAAAGGACATCACCGCCAGTAGGAAGAACTCCGTGGTGCCCAGGAAGAAATAGAGGAAACTCTGTAGGAAACAGCCTGCTAGGGAGATGGTCTTGTATCCAGTCAGGATGTTGGTCAGCATCTTGGGGAAGATGACCGAGGTGAACCAGATCTCTAGGACAGCAAAGTTGCGAAGGAAGTAGTACATGGGGGTGTGGAGGCGCCTGTCCGAAAGGGTGATGACCACAATGAGGAGATTCCCCAGCAGAGTGAGGAGGTAGGTCAGGAGGAGCCCCAGGAAGATGAGTATCTGCAGCTCACAGGCATCCGAGAGCCCCAGCAGGACGAACTCGGTGACGGTGGTGTGGTTCCCCGTGGCTCCCCTGACCTCTGTGGGGGAAGGGCAGTCAGAGGCGTGAGCATCAGGGGTCGTGAGGTTCTGGGGGTCTGGGGACGCTTGGAACTGAAAGGAAAGAGGGATTTTGAGCTGAAAGAAGCCTTTATTTCTCTCACCTGTAAGTCTTTTTCTTTCTCTCTCTAGTCTGGTTGTCCACATCCCTCACTCAGTCAGCATCAAGTCACGTAACTCTGACCCAAGGTAAATCAATTTTCTGGGATTCCTTGGGAAAAGTCTTGCCTTTACCAACAATTTTCACATTTATCTTGTTTCTGTTAGGAAACTATTAAATCCCTTTCTTTTATATAAGATGATGCCTTTTCCCATATTTGTCCAAAAGTTATAAGGCGTCTCTCAAGTACATTTCCCTCTGCAAATCCTGTTCTAATGGATCACAGACTTTTATCGAAAGCATTGATGGAATACTTACTCTAGAGCTTGTTATAGAAGGTATTTAAGTTAGAATGGGTTGCACCCCCGTGCCATCATTTACTATCTTATGTGGGGCCGGTTATCTAACTCACTAAGCCTCTGTTTCCTTGATGGCAATAATAACAGTACATTTGTAAAAATTTCTCCTAAAATTTAAGGGAGTAATGCAGGCCCAACACTTAGCTGACCACAGAGCGAGCACTCACATAATGTCAGCTGTATTTATTTCTCCCTTTGTGGCTGAAAACCTAGTAGGATAATAATAAGTAAGAGTAAAGTTGGAGAAAAGACACTGGGATTTTATGCAATCTGTATTTAAAGAAAAAGGTTAAACATATAAAAATATCAGCTCGTTATGAGAAGTTTAGGAAATACAGGGAAAAGGAATATAACTTTTCCCTGTAACTCTACAATAATAACTTTTATTAAGATTTGGATTTATTTCTGTTTTATTTTTTCTACTTTTATTTTGTGATTATTGACTTATATAGCCATGTGTAGAGTATGTATTTTGCACCTCTTTCCTTCCCACATATTACTATACCAAATTTTTTTCATGTTATTACAAACTTTTTATTAATATATTTGGCTGATATTTTTTGAAGAAGACATGTGCTATGAAATTGATATACAGACAGGGGAGAGATCATGCTTAATGCTTTGGGAAATTTCCTTAGTAACAATGAATAATAATAATAAATGTTGGTATTCAGAACTATTCACTGGCTCAATTTCAATTTTAGAGAATATGTCTTTGTTTTAAATTATTATTTCCAAGTTATATAATGCTTAACATTGTCCTTTGAGATCTGAATAGAGAACTAGACCATATTGTCACTGGTTGCTCTTTATACAAATGATGGGTTAAGACAAACTTTTTAGGAAAGAGCTAACTCTAACCAAGAAGGGAGCACGAACTAATGGGATACAGTTGCATCAGAGAAAGTGCAACACAGTACATTATAGCTCTGTTATATAGAGAAGGACTAGATGAGAACATGGAAAAATAAACATAATTGTCATATAAGGATGGGAGGATTTTTCTTTCCTCTTTTTATAATTTTTTTTATTGCTTATACAATAACCTAAACTTAAAATCATTAAAGAAACCCTCACAGTAAGCCCACTTGGGTTAAGAGTTGACTATAACAGTTCAGAAGAGACAAAGGGGAAACAAATGGCTGCCCAAGAAAATGGTGAGAAAAAGCCTTAGAGATTCTGTGATTTACCAGCTTGATCTGAGTCAGGATATTGAGAATGATGAAAAAAACGAAGTAAGTCAGCTGTGTCATAGTCTGCCAGTGGACACCCAAATACAGGTGAAGCTTTCAAGGCAGAGTGTCCAGAGTAATCAGATTCCCCTGCACCAACGCAGCTTGCCTCACCACCTCCTAGGTGGTAATGGATCACCTGTTCAGCGAACCTCCTAGGTGGTGAGGTGCTCCACTGCGTTCACGGCAGTTCTGACGGCGGAGAGCCCTGGTTTTCACGGGAGCTCCTGGCCCTGCAGTGTTGCCTGAGGACAATACTTCTTGGGGGATTCACCAGAGATTGAAAGTGAAGGAAGCTCCGGAGCTGTAACATGGTCTGCAGGTCATGGACATAGGCAGGTCCTATCCTCTTGTACTGCATGTATCCTAAACCTCCATGTTTTCCAACAACCAATCTCCCTAAAAAAATGCTCCCTGAAACTGTTGTCAGCAGCGCAGCTCCAGGTGTCCTCAGAAATGAACTGTCCTTGGGTATTCCCCAGGACTTCCGGGCTCACCAGTTTCTCAGGATGCGTCCATTGTTCCTGTCCCGTCATTATCACTGCTGGATCACTTTCCTGGGGAAATGGATGCTGAAACCTAATTAATTATTCTTCCATTTCTCCTATACTAAGGCAGAAACAGGTATCAATTGATGCAGATTCAAGTTGGGCTTAAGAGGCGTCTGGCTAATGGTAACTGCCCTTCTAGGGACATGGTGCCCGTAGAGGATTCTGGGGTGAACTATTCATGGTAGGCTTCTTGTCTCTGTGGAGCTGGTATCAGCCCTGGGCTGCTTAAGGTTCTCTTTGGTTTCCGTGGAAACCCAGAGACGCACAAGATGCACAGCTCAAATTTAACCAACCTAGAGATTCTCTTCTCTTGCAGAATCTTGTGCTTCCCCTGAGATTCATTACCATCAGTGGTAATAGGGACTCAGGAAGGTCCCTTACCTCTTGCTTTCTTCAACTTCGGGATTGAAAAGTTTACTTTGTTCTGACTGAGAAGCCCAGAAACTTCTAATGGAGTTTAATTATTAACAAATAAGCACAGTTATTAAAATATTCAGCAAACTTGTGTTGAGTTCTTATCGTGCAGCAAGTATTGCTCTAGATGTTGGAGATACATAAGGAGACTCTTGTGGAGAAGAAAGAAATTAATCACAAAAATAATTACTATTGCGACTAGTGTTCTGAAGCAGAGCTCAGAGGAGATTCTGGACTAGACTGAAGGATAAGGGAAGATATTCCTGATGGAGTTCTGTAAACCTGAGACCCAAATGATGAGTTGGAGTGTGGGGGTGAAGAGCCTTTCATTAATTAAGCATTCATTTAACTCATGTTTCTTGAGCACCTACTATGGACCAGACACTGTGTCATGTACTGAGGATGACTATGAGTGATGAATGAAACTGACATGGTTCCTGATACCCATGAAGCTTACTCTCCATTAGGTGAATCTTGGTAAGAGGACCTTTGGACAGTCCTTAGCCTATTCAAGCTAACACTATTTTGTAATCCCATATTCTTTCTTTGGTCACTGAATTATTCCCTAAACTGGGTAAAACTGGCTGATATAACTTGATTACAGTTAAGTGGTATGATTTTAGGAGGCAATGATGTGTTTGAAAAGACAGATGAGTGATTGGCTTTCAACTGATGTTCTAAATGGATTAGTGAGTTAAACTGATTATGGTGTTCCTCTCCTGAAAGCTTGGCTATTCTTGATGTGGTAGGATGGCTAGGGTAACCAATCCACTCCCTAAACACCTGGTTATGTTGTATGCACTGTTTTTGTAGTCATCTTACTCCTGGTAAGAGTCATGACTACACCAGTGACCTATCAGGAGGAGGCCCAGACGGGAGATTGTATAACACACTGGTTGCATCTGCTGGGATCTGCTTATAGAAATTTTATTCCTTCTCTGGTTAGATCAGAAAGGTCCTGGCTTTCTGAGTCATGCAGCTCTTACATCGTGATCACCCATCAGTGGGCACCTACAAGGCATGGTAAGAAACAAACTCAACTCCCTGTGTGGTTAAAGTTTCTTCCTTTTCTTTCAACTGGATCTTGAGAGGGCCAAGGAGGGCATAAAAACTTGGTCATGGTTTTATCTTTAGTAAGTGAATCTTTGTTTCTGGGTGAAGGGTCCTTTATCTAAAGGAAAAAAATACCTGATTTACTCTCCTTCAAACTGGAAAATCAGTTATACTAAAATTCAGAGATAGAAACACATGAATAAATATGCAATAACAAGACATTATGAGGGATATGAAGGCATAGAACTGTGTGCTTTAGGAGAGAAAAACAGGTGTGACCTGCCTTAGATGGATGGCCAGGAAAGGCGTGCATGAGGAAGTGTGACTGCAGCTTATTCCAAACCGTAGGATGTCTTTTTGTTCTACTGATGGTGTCCCTTGACGTGCAGAAGCTTTTCAGCTTGAAATAGTCCCATTTGTTCATTTTTTCTTTTGTTTCCCTTGCCCGGGGAGATATGTTCATGAAGAAGTCGCTCATGTTTATGTCCAAGAGATTTTTGCCTATGTTTTTTTCTAAGAGTTTTATGGTTTCATGATTTACATTCAGGTCTTTGATTCATTTTGAGTTTACCTTTGTGTATGGGGTTAGACAGTAGTCCAGTTTCATTCTCTTACATGTAGCTGTCCAGTTTTTCCAACACCAACTGTGGAAGAGGCTGTCATTTCTCCATTGTATATCCATGGCTCCTTTATCATATATTAATTGACCATATATGCTTGGGTTTATATGTGGGCTCTCTAGTCTGTTCCATGGGTCTATGGGTCTCCTCTTGTGCCAGTAACAAATTGCATTGATTACTATGGCTTTGTAGTAGAGCTAGAAGTCAGGGAGCGTAATTCCCCCCACTTAATTCTTCCTTCCCAGGACTGCTTTGGCTATTCAGGGTCTTTTGTGGTTCCATGTGAATTTTTAAAAATTTCGGTATCATTAATTTACAATTGCATGTGCAACACTGTGGTTATTAAACTCCCCACTTGATCAGGTCCCCCCCACCAACCCCATTACACTCACTGTCCATAAGCGTAGTGAGATGCTGTAGAATCACTATTTGTCTTCTCTGAGTTGTACAGCCCTCCCCTTGCCCCCCCCAACATTGTGTCTGCTAATCGTCATGCCCCTTTTTCCCCCTTGTCCCTCCCTTCCCACCCATCCTCCCCAGTCACTTTCCTTTTGGTAACTGTTAGTCCATTCTTGGGTTCTGTGAGTCTGCTGCTGTTTTGTTCTTTCAGTTTTTTTCTTTGCTCTTGTGCTCCATATATGAGTGAAATCATTTGATACTTGTTTTTTTCCACTTGGCTTATTTCACTGAGCATAATACCCTCTAGCTCCATCCATGTTGTTGCAAATAGTAAGATTCATTTTCTTCTTATGGCTGAATAATATTCCATTGTGTATATGTACCACATTTTCTTTATCCATTCATCTACTGATGGACACTTAGATTGCTTCCATTTCTTGGCTATTGTAAATAGTGCTGTGATAAACATAGGGGTGCATCTGTCTTTTTGAAACTGGGCTGCTGCATTCTTGGGGTAAATTCCTAGGAGTGGGATTCCTGGGTCAAATGGTATTTCTATTTTGAGTTTTTTGAGGAACCTCCGTATTGCTTTCCACAATGGTTGAACGAATTTGCATTCCCACCAGAAGTGTAGGAGGGTTCCCCTTTCTCCACATTCTCACCAATTTTTGTTGTTGTTTGTGTTTTGGATGTTGGCCATCCTTATTGGTGTGAGGTGATATCTCATTGTGGTTTTAATTTGCATTTCTCTGATGATTAGTGATGTGGAGCATCTTTTCATGTGACTTTTGGCCATCTGAATTTCTTCTTTGGAGAAGTGTCTATTCATATCCTATGCTCATTTCTTAATTGGATTATTTACTTTTTGTTTCTTGAGGTGTGTGAGTTCTTTATATATTTTGGATGTCAACCCCTTATCTGACATGTCATTTATGAATATATTCTTCCAAACTGTAGGATGTCTTTTTGTTCTACTGATGGTGTCCTTTGCTGTACAGAAGGTTTTCAACTCGATATAGTCCCATTTGTTCATTTTTGCTTTTGTTTCCCTTGCCCGGAGGGATATGTTCATGAAGAAGTCGCTCATGTTTATGTCTAAGAGATTTTTGCCTATATTTTTTTCTAAGAGTTTTATGGTTTCATGACTTACATTCAGGTCTTTGATCCATCTTGAGTTTACCTTTGTGTATGGGGTTAGACAGTAGTCCAGTTTCATTCTCTTACATGTAGCTGTCCAGTTTTTCCAACACCAGCTGCTGAAGAGGCTGTCATCTCCCCATTGTATATCCAAGGCTCCTTTATCAAATATTAATTGATTGTATATGTTTGGGTTAATGTTTGGATTTTCTAATCTGTTCCACTGGTCTGTGGGTCTGTTCTTGTGACAATACCAAATTGTCCTAATTACTGTGGCTTTGTAGTAAAGCTTGAAGTCAGGGAGCGTAATTCCCCCTGTTTTATTCCTCCTTCTCAGGATTGTTTTGGCTATTCGTGGTCTTTTCTGGTTCCATATGAATTTTAGAACTATTTGTTCCAGTTCTTTGAAGAATGCTATTGGTATTTTGATAGGGATTGCATTGAATCTGTAGATTGCTTTAGGTAGTACTGCCATTTTGACAATATTTATTCTTCCTAGCCAAGAGCATGGGATGAATTTCCATTTGTTAGTGTCCTCTTTAATTTCTCTTAGGTGTGTCTTGTTGTTTTCAGGGTATAGGTCTTTCACTTCCTTTGTTAGGTTTATTCCTAGGTATTTTATTCTTTTTGTTGCAATTGTGAGTGGAATTGTTTTCCTGATTTCTCTTTCTGTTAGCTCATATGTTACTGTATAGGAAAGCAACAGATTTCTGTATATAGATTTTGTATCCTGCAACTTTGCTGAATTCAGATATTAGTTCTAGTAGTTTTGGAGTGGAGTCTTTAGGTTTTTTATGTACAATATCATGTCATCTGCAAATAGTGACAATTTGACTTCTTCTTTACCAATCTGGATGCCTTGTATGTCTCTGTTTTGTCTGATTGCCATGGCTAGGACCTCCAGTACTATGTTGAATAACAGTGGATAGAGTGGGCATCCCTGTCTTGTTGCCAATCTTAGATGAAAAGCTTTCAGCTTCTCGCTGTTAAGTATGATGTTAGCTGTGGGTTTGTCATATATAGCCTTTATGATGTTGAGGTACTTGCCCTCTATACCCATTTTGTTGAGAGTTTTAATCATGATTGGATGCTGAATTTTGTCAAATACTTTTTCAGCATCTATGGAGATGATCATGTGGTTTTTGTTCTTCTTTTTGTTGATGTGGTGGATGATGTTGATGGATTTTCGAATGTTGTACCATCCTTGCATCCCTGAGAGGAATCCCACTTGATCATGGTGTATGATCCTCTTGATGTAGTTTTGAATTCGGTTTGCTAATATTTTGTTGAGTATTTTTGCATCTATGTTCATCAGGATATTGGTGTATAATTATCTTTTTTGGTCAGGTGTTTGCCGGTTTTGGTATTAGAGTGATGCTGACTTCCTAGAATGAGTTTGGAAGTATTCCCTCCTCTTCTATTTTTTGGAAAACTTTAAGGATAATGGGTATTATTTCTTCTTTATATGTCTGCTAAAATTCAGAGATGAATCCATCTGGCCCGTGGGTTTTGTTCTTGGGTAGTTTTTATTACTGATTCAATTTCGTTGCTGGTGTTTGGTCTGTTTAGTTTTTCTGTTTCTTGTTTGGTCAGTCTTGGAAGGTTGTATTTTTCTAAGAAGTTGTCCATTTCTTCTAGGTTTTCCAGCTTGTTAGCATATAGATTCTCATAGTATTCTCTTATAATTCTTTGTATTTCTGTGGGGTCCATCGTGATTTTTCCTTTCTCATTTCTGATTGTGTTTATATGTGTATATTCTCTTTTTTCTCTTAATAAGTCTGGCTAGGGGTTTATGTATTTTGTTAATTTTTTCAAAGAACCAGCTCTTGATTTTTTCTATTGTTTTATTCTTCTCAATTTTATTTATTTCTTCTTACATTGATTTTTCTATTGTTTTATTCTTCTCAATTTTATTTATTTCTTCTCTGATCTTTATTATGTCCCTCCTTCTTCTTTTTCCAATTTCAGTAATTGTGTCTTTAGACTGTTCATTTGGGATTGTTCTTCAAAGACACTTTATTTCTTCAAAGACACTTTCTATCCCTTTTTCTCTCTCTTCTTCCTCTGGTACTCCTATAATGTGAATATTGCTCCGTTTGGATTGGTCACACAGTTCTCTTAATATTCTTTCATTCTTAGAGATCCTTTTATCTCTCTCTGCCTCAGCTTCTTTGTATTCCTGTTCTTGTTTTGTATTTCATTGACAGTGTCTTGTACCTCATCCAGTTTGCTGTTAAGCCTGTCGATGGCTGTTCTTATTTCTGCATAGTCTTTCCTCATTTCCTCCCTCAGCTCTTGCACATTTTTCTGTATATCCGTCAGCATGGCTATGACTTTTATTCTGAATTCTTTTTCAGGAAGACTGTGCATGTCCATTTCTTCAGGTTCTCTCTCAGGAGTTGTCTGGGTTTGGAGCTTTGTCTGTACCATATTCCTCTGTCTTTTCATGGCTATAGAATTGGTTGCTTGTAATTGTCACGTATGTCAGCTGGGCTCTTTATGACTTTAAAAAGGAAAGAGAAGAAGAGAAAAAATTCTAATAATAAAAAGAAAAAAAAAAGGAGAAAGAAAATAAAGGGAAGAAAAAACAGCAACACCTGAAAAAAAAACCGCCTACCAGTAGTGATTTCTCTGTGAATGCTGTAGGTGGTGCTGTTGCTGCACTATTCCAGAGCTGTGGCCGTGCCACTCCGCAAGGCCCTTTAAAGCTGTGGCTGGGGTGAGAATGAATGGGAGCTGTTGAGCTCTGTGGGTGTCCTAAATATGGCTACCCTTTCCCAGTCGCCCGCTAAGGTGTTCGAAGCTCCCCAGGACTCCCAGCCTGCTGGGCTGAGTGTACCAGGGCGATGTGGTCTCCGCTGGGCTCCTATCTCTTTAAGACCGCTGAAAAAGAAGTGCACGCTTTTCTCCTTTTTTTTTCTTCTCTTTTCTCCTTCCCTGAGCCAGCTGCGAGCAACCAGGCGCAATCCCACTGAGACCCTGCGCCCTCTGTCTCTCCAATCTCTGCTACACCACGCTCTGTGTGTCCGTGCTCCTGGCGCAGATTGCCGGGGCTGGTTATCTCCCGGGCCTGCACTTCCACTCCCTCCCAGCTCTGAATCCTCTCCTCCTGCTGGTGGGCTGGGTTAGGGGAGTGCTCGGGTCCTGCTGGGTCATGGCTCCGTTTCTTACCTGCCTCGCCGGCTGCCAAGTCCTCTCAGGTGTAGGTGCCCGCCGGTGCGCTGCCTCGCCGGCTGCCAAGTCCTCTCTGGTGTGGCTGCCCGCCGGTGCGCCGCCTTGTTGGCTGCCAAGTCCTCTCAGGTGTAGGTGCCCGCTGGTGCGCTGCCTCGCCAGCTGCCAAGTCCTCTCTGGTGTGGCTGCCCGCCGGTGCACCGCCTTGTTGGCTGCCAGGTCCTCTCAGGTGTAGCTGCACGATGTGAGCTTTCTTGTGTGTTCTGGTCTCTCTTTTAGGAATAGTTGTATTTGCTGTATTTTCGTGGATAAATATAATGTTTGGAGGAAATTTCCGCCGCTCCATTCACGCTGCCATCTTCCCAGAAGTCCTGTTCTTCCTTCTTTAGATAGGCCTGGATTGCAATATACTTTCCTCTTAGAACTGCCTTTGCTGCGTCCCACAGAAGTTGCGTCTTTGTGTTATTGTTGTCAGTCTCCATATATTGTTTGATCTCTGTTTTAATTTGGTCATTTATCCATTGATTATTTAGGAGCATGTTGTTAAGTCTCCATGTATTTGTGAGCCTTTTTGTTTTCTTTGTACAATTTATTTCTAGCTTTATACCTTTGTGATCTGAGAAATTGGTTGGTAGAATTTCAATATTTTTGAATTTACTGAGGTTCTTTTTGTGGCCTCATATGTGGTCTATTCTGGAAACTGTTTCATGTGCACTTGAGAAGAATGTGTATCCTGCTGCTTTTGGGTGTAGAGTTCTGCAGATGTCTGTTAGGTCCATCTGTTCTAGTGTGTTGTTCAGTGCCTCTGTGTCTTTACTTATTTTCTGTCTGGTTGATCTGTCCTTTGGACTGAGTGGTGTGTGTTGAAGTCTAAAATGAATGCATTGCTTTCTATTTCCTCCTTTAATTCTGTTAGTATTTGTTTCACATATGTTGGTGCTCCTGCATTGGGTGCATATATATTTATAATGGTTATATCTTCTTGTTGGACTGACCACTTTATCATTATGTAATGTCCTTCTTTATCTCTTGCTACTTTCTTTGTTTTGAAATCTATTTTGTCTGATACAAGTACTGCAACACCTGCTTTTTTCTCCTTGTTGTTTACATGAAATATCTTTTTCCATCCCTTCACTTTTAGTCTCTGTATATCTTTGGGTTTGAGGTGTGTCTCTTGTAAGCAGCATATAGATGGGTCTTGTTCTTTTTACATTCTATTACTCTGTGTCTTTTGATTGGTGCATTCAGTCCATTTATCTTTAGGGTGATTATTGATAGGTATGTATTTATTGCCATTGCTAGCTTTAGATTTGTGGTTACCAAAGGTTCAAGGGTAGCTTCCTTACTATCTAACAGTCTAACTTAACTTTCTTGTTAAGTTATTATAAACACAGTCTGATGATTCTTTATTTGTCTCCCTTCTTATTCTTCCTCCTGCATTCTTTATATACTAGGTGTTTTATTCTGTACTCTTTTATGTTTCCTTTGACTGTTTTCATGGATAGTTGATTTTACTTTTTGCCTTTAGTTAGTATTTGGATGGTGTGCTTTCTTTGCTATGATTTTAATTTCTCTGGTGACATCTTTTTAGCCTTAGGAGTGCTTCCATCTAGAGCTGTCCCTTTAAGATATCCTGTAGAGGTGGTTTATGGGAGGCAAACTCCCTCAGCTTTCACTTGTCTGGCAATTGTTTAAGCCCTCTCTCAATTTTAAATGATAATTCTGCTGGATATAATATTGTTGGTTCAAGGCCCTTCTTTTTCATTACGTTAAATATGTCATGCCATTCTCTTCTGGCCTGTAAAGTTTCTGTTGAGAAATCTGATGTTAGTCTGATGGGTTTTCCTTTGTAAGTTATCTTTTTTCTCTCTCTAGCTGCCTTTAATACTCTTTCCTTATCTTTGATATTTGCCATTTTAATTTTTATGTGTCTTGGTGTTGTCTTCCTCGGGTCCCTTGTGTTGGGAGATCTGTGGGCTTCCGTGGTCAGAGAAACTATTTCCTTCTCCAGCTTGGGGAAGTTTTCAGCAATTATTTCTTCAAAGACATTTTCTATCCCTTTCCCTCTCTCTTCTTCTTCTGGAACTCCAATAATACGAATATTGTTCCATTTGGGTTGGTCACACAGTTCTCTTAATATTCTTTTATTCCTAGAGATTCTGTTATCTCTCTCTGCCTCAGCTTCTCTGTATTCCTGTTCTCTGATTTCTATTCCATGAACAGCCTCTTACATCTCATCTAGTCTGCTCCTAAGCCCATCAATTGCTTGTCTTATTTCTGCATTGTCTTTCCTTGCTTCCTCCCTACCTCTTGCATATTTCTCTGTAGATCCATCAGGATGGTTGACTTTTATTCTGAATTCTTTTTCAGGAAGACTGTATAAGTCTATCTCATCATACCCCTTCTCTGGGGTTGTCTGGGTAAGCTTTGTCTGGACCATAATCTTCTGTCTTTTCATGGCAATAGAGGTGGTCACTGGTGGTTGCCACCTGTGTCAGCTGGGAGAAAAAAGTCCCTTCCTGCTTGTTTTTCTCCTTGCCCTTCTCAGGGGCCTGAGCTGTTTTCTAGCACACTGGGAGGCAGTCTCTGGGATAATATCCTAAGCTGCCTGTGTGCGGGCTGCCTCAGCTTAGCCTATAGCACTGCTGGAGTTTACAGTCTTGTTAGGTGTGTTTTGGTCCCCTTGGTGCCTTCTGAATCTGGTTCTGGGGCTCTTCCCGCTTAGCTGTGCTCCAGCCTGGAGGTGATTCTGTGAGGATGCTGTGGGTGGCGCCGCTCCTCCACTGTTCGGCAGCAGCGGCGACTCCACAGGACCCTTTGCAGCTCTGGCCGGGTGGGGGGGAAAATGGCAGGCTGCTGATCTCTGTGGGAAGCCTTGGCATGGCTGTTTTGTCCAGCTGCCGGCCAGGGGGTTCAAAATTCCCCAAGACTCACATCCCGCTGGGCCGAGTGCACTGGGACGATTTTGTTCTGCTGTTGGGCCCTTGTCTCTTTAAGACTTTAACCAAGCAAACAAACAAAAAACGAAAAAAAGCAACAGAAAGCAAAAAAAAAACAAAAAACAAAGAAAAATAAAAAAACCAACAACAACATTATAAAAAAATGGTGCCCGTTTTTCTTTTGTCCCGGGAGCCAGCTGAGGGGATCTGCCGTGTCAGATCCTGCACTTCTGTTTCTCTAATCTCCGATACACCACACGATGTGTGTCTGTGCTCCCGGCGCAGATCACCTGGGTTGGTTATTTGGCGGGCCTTTGCTTCCACTCCCTCCCCAGTCTGTTTCTTTTCCTCCTGCCAGTGCATGGGGTGGGGGAGTGCTCGGGTCCCACTGGGTCACGGCTTTGTATCTTACCCACTTCATGAGGCACTGAGTTCTTGCAGATGTAGCTGTAACCTGGCTGTTGTCCTGTATCTTCTGGTCTCTCTTTTAGGAATAGTTGTATTTGTTGTATTTTCACAAATATATATGGTTTTGGGAGGAGATTTCTGCTGCCCTGCTCATGCCACCATCTTCCCAGAAGTCCTGGTTCCATATTGTTAGATTCCCTTTAATACATAACCTTCAAGTTCCTTTTAACACACAGCCTTGAACAACAGCTGCACCCGAGTGTAGCAAAATTCCTTATTGTCTATAGCAGTTTCTAAGTTCAGTTTCTGTTTCTCAGAAGTCTCAAGGCCATCCTGCTCACCAAGGCCCTAAATTCCTATATAAGCAGCCCCCACCCCAACCCCCTTGCTGCCGCTGCTGCTCTCTCTCTTTCCAGACAGCCACTCTGCCTCTTTGTCTTACAGGGAATAAAACCACGCTGACGGAGTTCTCGTGTCCTTTGCGAGCGAGTGAGCAGGGTAGCTAAAAGAGCCCTTTCACATATGAATTTTAGAACTATTTTCTCTAGCTTACTGAAGAATACTGTTGGTATTTTGATAGGGATTACATTGAATCTGTAGATTGCTTTAGGCAGGATGGCCATTTTGACAGTATTAATTCTTCCTATCCATGAGCACCAGATGTGTTTCCATTTTTGGTTTCTTCTTTAATTTCTCTTAAGAATGTCTTGTAATTTTCAGAGGATAAGTCTTTCACTTCCTTGGTTAGCTTTATTCCTAGGTATTTAATTCTTTTGGATGCAATTGTGAATGGAATTGTTTTCCTGATTTCTCTTGCTGCTATTCATCATTAGTGTATAAGAAGGCAACAGATTTCTGTGTATTAATTTGTATCCTGCTATTTTACTGAATTCAGATATTAGATCTAGTAGTTTTGGAGTGGATTCATGAGGGTTTTTTATGTACAATATCACGTCATCTGCAAACAGGGACAGTTTGACTTATTCCTTGCCAATCTGGATGCCTTTTATTTCTTTGTTTTGTCTGATTGTCATCGCTAGGTCGCTAGGACTGCCAGTACTATGTTGAATAAGAGTGGAGAGAGTGGGCATCCCTGTCTTGTTCCCGATCTTAGATGAAAAGCTTTCAGCTTCTCGCTGTTAAGTATGATGTTAGCTGTGGGTTTGTCATATATGGCCTTTATGATGTTGAGGTACTTGCCCTCTATACCCATTTTGTTGAGAGCTTTTATCATGAATGAATGTTGAATTTTGTCGAATGCTTTTCCAGCCTCTATGGAGATGATCATGTGGTTTTTGTCCTTCTTTTTGTTGATGTGGTGAATGATGTTGATGGATTTTCAAATGTTGTACCATCCTTGCATCCCTGGGATGAATCCCACTTGATCATGATGGATGATCTTTTTGATGTATTTTTGAATTCGGTTTGCTAATATTTTGTTGAGTATTTTTGCATCTATGTTCATCAGGGATATTGGCCTGTAATTTTCTTTTTTTGTGGTGTCTTTGCCAGGTTTTGGAATTAGAGTGATGGTGGCCTTGTAGAATGAGTTTGGGAGTGTTCCCTCCTCTACTATTTTTTGGAAAATTTTAAGGAGGATGGGTATTAGGTCTTCACTAAATGTTTGATAAAATTCAGCAGTGAAACCATCTGGCTCAGGAGTTTTGTTCTTAGGTAGTTTTTTGATGACCAATTCAATTTCTTTGCTGGTAATTGGTCTATTCAGATTTTCTGTTTCTTTCTGGGTCAGCCTTGGAAGGTTGTGTTTTTCTTGAAAGTTGTCCATTTCTTCTAGGTTATCCAGTTTGTTACCATATAAATTTTCATAGTATTCTCTCATAATTCTTTGTATTTCTGTGGGTCTGTAGTGATTTTTCCTTTCTCATTCCAATTCCGTTTATGTTGTAGACTGTCTTTTTTTCTTGATAAGCCGGCGAGGGGTTTATCTACTTTGTTTATTTTCTCAAAGAACCAGCTTCTGCTTTCATGAATTCTTTTATTTTATTAAGGTTTTTTTGATATACACTCTTATGAAGGTTTCACATGAAAAAACAATGTGGTTACTACATTTACCATATTATCAAGTCCCCACTCACACCCAAATTCAGTCACTGTCCATCAGTGTAGTAAGATGACACAGATTCACTGTTTGTATTCTCTGTGCTACAGTTTTCCCCGTGATTCCCCACACCATGTGTACTAAACATAATACTCCACAATCCCCTTCTCCACCCTCCCAACCCACCCTCCCACACACCTCCCCTTTGTTAACCACTAGTTCCTTCTTTGAGTCTGACTCTGGTACTATTTTGTTCCTTCAGTTTTGCTTCGTTGTTATACTCCAGAAATGAGGGAAATCATTTGGCACTTGTCTTTCTCTGCCTGGCTTATTTCACTGAGCATACTATCCTCCAGCTCCATCCATGTTGTTGCAAATGGCAGGATTTGTTTCCTTCTTATGGCTGAATAGTATTTCATTGTGTATATGTACCACATCTTCCTTATCCATTCATCTATTGCTGGACACTTAGGTTGCTTCCAAATCTTGGCTATTGTAAAAAGTGGTGCAATAAACACAGGGGTGCATATGTCTTTTTCATTCCATTGATTCTTTCTATTGTTTTATTCTTTTTAGTTTTATTTATTTCTGCTCCTTCTACTGACTTTGGGCCTCATTTGTTCTTCCATTTCTAGTTTCATTAATTGTGCATTTAGACTGTTCATTTGGGATTGTTCTTCTTTCCTGAGGTAGGCCTGTATTGCAATATATTTCCCTCTTAGCATGGCCTTCGCTGTGTCCCACAGATTTTGGGGTGTTGAATTATTGTCATCTGTCTCCATATATTGCTTCATCTCTGTTTTTATTTGGTCATTGATCCATTGATTATTTAGGAGCATGTTATTAAGCCTCCATGTGTTTGTGGGCTTTTTCATTTTCTTTGCATAATTCATTTCTAGTTTCAAACCTTTGTGATCTGAGAAGCTGGTAGGTACAATTTCAATCTTTTTGAATTTACTGAGGTACCTTATGTAGCCTAATATATGATCTATTCTTAAAAAGTTCCATGTGCACTTGAGATGTGTATCCTGTTGCTTTTGGATGGAGTGTTCTGTAGATGTCTGTTAGGTCCATCTGTTCTAATACGTTGTTCAGTGCCTCTGTCTCTTTACTTATTTTCCCTCTGGTTGATCTTTCCTTTGGAGTGAGTGGTGTGTTTAAGTCTCCTAAAATGACTGCATTGCATTCTATTTCCCCCTTTAATTCTGTTAGTATTTGTTTCACATATGTAGGTGATCCTGTGTTGGGTGCATACATATTTATAATAGTTATATCCTCTTGTTGGACTGACCCTTTTATCATTATGTAATGTCCTTCTTTGTCTCTTGTTACTTTCTTTGTTTTGAAGTCTATTTTGTCTGATACAAGTACTGCAACTCCTGCTTTTTTCTCACTATTAGTTGCATGAAATATCTTTTTCCATCCCTTTACTTTCAGTCTGTGTATGTCTTTGGGTTTGATGTGAGTCTCTTGTAGGCAGCATATAGATGGGTCTTGTTTTTTTATCCATTCAGTGACTCTACTTCTTTGATTGGTGCGTTCAGACCATTTACATTTAGGGTGATTATCGATAGGTATGTACTTATTGCCATTGCAGACTTTAGATTCGTGGTTACCAAAGGTTCAAGGGCAATTCCCTTACTATCTAACAGTCTAACAACTCACTTTGTATGCTATTACAAACAGAACCTAAAGGTTCTTTTTTTTTCTTCCTTTTTCTTCTTCCTCCATTCTTTGTATGTTATGAATCATCTTCTGTACTCTTTGTCTATCCCTTGGGTGACATCTATTTAGCCTTAGGAATACTTCCATCTATAGGAGTCCCTCCAAAATGCACTGTAGAGGTGGTTTGTGGGAGGTAAATTCTCTCAGCTTTTGCTTATCTGAAAATTGTTTAATCCCTCTTTCAAACTTAAATGTAACCTTGCTGGGTAAAGTATTCTTCGTTCAAGGCCCTTCTGCTTCATTGCATTAAATATATCATGCTATTCCCTTCTGGCCTGTAATGTTTCTGTTGAGAAGTCTGATGATAGCCTGATGGGTTTTCCTTTGTAAGTGATGTTTTTTTCTCTCTCTTGCTGCCTTTAAAAGTCTGTCTTTATCCTTGATCTTTGCCATTTTAATTATTATTTGTCTTGATGTTGTCTTCCTTGGGTCCCTTGTGTTGGGAGATCTGTGCACCTCCATGGCTTGAGAGACTATCTCCTTCCCCAGATTGGGGAAGTTTTCAGCAATTACCTCTTCAGTGATGCTTTCTATCCCTTTTTCTCTCTCTTCTTCTTCTGGTACTTCCATAATGCGAATATTGTTCCATTTGGATCGGTCACACAGTTCTCTTAATATTCTTTCATTCTTAGAGATTCTTTTTTCTCTCTGTGCCTCAGCTTCTTTGTATTCCTCTTCTCTAATTTATACTCCATTTGTCATGTCTTCTACTACATCTAATCTGCTTTTAAATCCCTCCATTGTATGTTTCATTTCAGATATGGAATTTCTTAATGATTGAATCTCCGTCTTAAATCGTTCCTGAGTTCTTGAATATTTTTCTGTACCTCCATAAGGATATTTATGATTTTTTTTTGAACTCTCTTTCAGGAGGATTGGTGAGTTCTGTTTCATTTGGCCCTTTTTCTGGGGTTTGTGAGATTTTTGTCTGAAACATGTTGTGTTGACATTTCATATTTCTATGTGGTGCCCTCTAGTGCCCAGAAGGTATCCAGTCTCTGGAGCTGCTCAGCCCCTAGAGTGAGGTTCGGGGTCATAGGGGAGTGGAGCTGGGCCTGGGGGGAGGAAAGATCTGTTTCCTGGTTCCCTTCTGTGGTGCCTGTCTCCAGTATCACAGCCAGTGGGCCAGGCATACAGGTGTAAGCCTCTGTGCTCAGTGTCTCTAGGCGTTGTAGGTGGGACCTCCCTCTGGCTGACCTGATGACAGCGCAGTGACTGCCAGTTTGCGAGCCGGTGCTGTAAGGCCAGGAGGAAGGCTCGGCAGACTGCGTGTCACAGTGGGGGGCCTTGGAGTTGAGCAGCCAGCCAGGGTGATGGAGTGCCTGAAGCTCCTGGAAGTTCCCAATCTGCTGGACAGAGCACCCTCAGACAACCTTGTCCAGCTCTCCCTTCTCCTGCACAGCAAGCTCCATGCAAACCCTGCCCCTTCAGCAGCCCTCTCACTGCTAGGAAGTCTCTCTGACTGCCCGCCCTTCCCCTGTCACAGAGTGGCCAGATGTGGAGCCCTGTCCTCTACTAACGGCTGGAATGTCAGTCTCTCAGGCACTTCCTCCACCTGTCCCAGCTCACCAACCTCCAGAGCACCACCCAGTGTAGGTTTCTGCTTGCAAAGCAGATCTCCAAGGCTAGGTGTTCATTAGTCCCAGGCTTCCACCCCCTCCCCGCTCCGTTTCTCTTCCTCCTGCCAGTGAGCGGGTGGGGGAAGGGCCTGGGTCCCACCGGATCAACACTTTGGTACGTTACCCTGTTTTGTGAGGTCTGCTCTGTTCGTGAGGTCTGTATGCAGTCTGGTGCAGCCTTTTTTCCTGTTGCTGTTTTAGGGTTAGTTGTATTAATTAACTATATTTTCGTACTATTTGTGGTTTTGGAAGGAGTTCTCTGTCCCACCTCTCACGCTGCCATCTTGAATCTCCAAATGTTCAGTAATTTTGATGAAGAGTTAGTAGGTTAGGGGAAAAAGAAAAGGGCAGCCAAAGATGGATTGAAGGTGTGACCAAAGGAGCTGTGGTCAAAGGATAAAACCCTGAGAATGACCAGGTCTGGACAGACAGGCAGAGCACGGAAAAGGGATTCTTGAGGAGGAAATAGTTTCTGGCCTGGGAAGTCTGTCTGCAGGTGCTGGAAGTCTTTGGCTAATTGGTTCGTTTAGGAGTGTAACTGTAATCTCTCTAGGAGGTAGGTTAAGGGATAGACTGGCAAAGATTAAGAAGAAGCCACATCCTCATGGATGAAAGAATAGGCAGGTTCGTAGGTTTGAGGCACTGAACAGAGGCTGGGGTCTAATTCCCGGTACTGGGCAGAGATTTTGTTTCAGAAACGTAAAAATTTAGTCACTATAAATGAAGCCCAAGGTTGAATGTGGAACAGTAGGAAGTCAGACCAAGGCTGAGTCCCATGGAACTGGCCTGGATCTTTCAAAAACCTCCCTACCCACAGCCAGGATTGTTCCAAAACATGGACGGAAGTGTCAAAGGAGGAAAGCACAGGTTTTTCTGAGACCATTTACAATGACACACTGCCATTCTGCTGTCTACACTTTGCCTGCTTTGTCTTCTCTTAGCCATGGTGCTATCTTAAATCCCATTCCACTGAACTAAATCAAGATTTATTGAGCACTCACCTTGTGTTATGTGCCACGGGAAACCCAACAATGAAGACAGCGTGGTCCCTGCTGCATAGGAGCTCACGATCACACAGCCATATTGCACTGTAGTTTCTTGGAGATTCAAGAAAGAATAGTTTGTATATAGTCATCAGAAAAGAGGACAGATGTAACACAGTCTGTGTTAGAGAACTTTCATAATATTCAGTGGGACATCAAATAGCATATGTGCCTCAGATTGGTCTTACACAGTTCTTGTGACAGGCAGTCCCTAAGATGACCCCAATAATCCCCACCCCTGGTAGTTATGTTATGTCCCTGTGTAAAATCCCCTCCCATGTGTGTGGCTGGACGGAGTGACTCGCTTCTCATGAACAGAATACAGTAAAAGGGATGAGAGACTGGTTTCCATGCATGCTCTCTTGCTGGCTCTGAGGGAAGCCTGCTGCCATGTTGTAAGCTGCCCTACAGAGGAGCCAACATGGCAAGGAACTGGCATTTCTAGCCAACAGCCATGGAGGACTTGAGGCCTATTAAGAGCCACACGTGTGACTTGGATGTAGATCTTCTCTCAGATGAGCCTTGGGATGCCTGTAATCCCAGCCTAGACCTTGGTTACAGCCTTGTGAGAGATCCTGAACCAGAGACAACCAGTCATGTCTGAATTCCTAACTCAGATACTGTGAACTAATAAATGCTTATTGTTTTAAGGTGCTAAGTTTAGGGGTAAAATTTTACACAACAATAAGCAGCTAATGCAGTTCTCTTTGGGACTCTAGCCTTTATTCTTGAGGTGTCATGGTACGGCAATCAGTGATTTATGGACTGATTGCAGATATCATACCTCTTATAATTTTTAGTCTTGAACTCTCTGCTGATGAAAGCTTCTTTGAACTATTTTACATTCTAAATAGTGAACTTTGTTTATATCATTAATGATTTTCCTATAAACTTACGGAGGGCAGTATTTGTTACTTCCTAGATTTGAGACTTCACTGTAAAATTGATTAGTGACAAACTTATAAATATTAACAGCACAGTTTTCTCAGGTTTATGACAATTCACTTTTTTTGGACAGTTCCCTTTCTTATAAACTAAACAATGGGAATGAGAGATTAACCATGGGACAATCCCAATGCCAGTGGAAACAGCTGTGAAGAGTTCCTTGTCTCACTGAGCATGTATGTCACAATTTTGGTGTGCCCACAACAAAGATGTCTAAAACAGAAGTGACTCTTATTCCTAAGCCAGCTTTTCCTCCTTACCACTCTGGATCTGTGATTACGTCTTTCTGATTACCTAGACTCATACCTGGGGATCTCCTTTTTTCCGCCAATCATCTTATCTCTTCAGGACCAAGCCCTCTCAGGTTCTGCAACATCTCTTATGCATTTCTTTTTGTTGCATTGCCATGGGTATGATCCATGCCATATCCACATTGCCTCTGGTTTGAACTACTTCCATTATCTTTTTTTTACATTACTATGAAAATTACTAACATATACAAAAGTAGACAAATTATATAATAAGTCTCCACATAGTCATCAATGATAACCTAGCTTCAATAATAACCAAGTCATGGCCATTCTTGTTTCACCTTGACCACCACTTACCTGCCCCTTACCCATATTATTGCAAAGCAAAGCCCATACATCATATCCCTTCATCTGTAAATATTTCAGTAAGTATTAAAACAATGGTAGTCTTTTAAAAATTACAAAAAAATTACTTAAAAACTTAAAAATACTTCAATCATCAAAAGGGTTATTTTAATTCAAATTGTCCTATTAATATGCTTAACATCTTTTCACTTATTTATTGTTTCTTTGAGTTTGCCTTTCTGTGAAGTGTCTATGTTTACTTATCCTTAGATCATTTATCTATTGGGTTGTTTATCTTTATATATTATGGATAATAACCCTTTATTTGTAATATGCATTCTCCATTCTACCCACGTCCTTCATGCCCATTCAAAACTGTTCAAGTAGTTCTTTCTTTCTTGACACTTGGATGGAATCCAGGATAGGAATGATGAATTTTCTGGCTGCTCATATAATTTTAGAAGCTCTTTATTCACTGTTAGTCCAAAAATCAGGATTATTAAATTGTCCAATCCTATGTAATTGGTAAAGTTCTGAACTTCATTTATAGTTAAAATGTACTCCTTCCTCCACTGTAGGGCTGTTTCAGACAGGAAATCAAGAGAAAGGGTATATGTTGTTGGCTTCATCTGTCTTAACTCTACAAGCCCATCTCTCCCTTCCTGTCCTCCTCCAGGAATATGGAAATGAGGTGGAGGTGGCAGGTAAGGGATGGAAAACCTAGAAAAATTGGAAGGGGTTATGGACAAAATTATTAGCGGTGATGGTAGTAAGAAGTGGTTGGGTTCTGTAAATGTTTTCAAGGTATAACTCACTGAATGTGCTGATGGGTTAGCTGTAGAATATAAGAGAAAAAGAGGAAGTTAAAATAACATAGCTTTGTTTTTTATCTGGAATCTGTATTTTTCTTTTGGCAAAATACATGTAACATAATTTACCGTTTTAAGCATTTTAATGTGTACAGTTCAGTGGCATCAGGTGCATTCACATTGTTGTGAAATCATCATCATTATCCATCTCCAGTACTTTTTCATCTCAAACCTTAGCTCTGTGGCCATTAAACAATAACTCTCCATTCCAACTCCCATCTCCAGCCCCTGGTAATCACCATTCTGTCTTCATGATTTTGACTAGCTTAGGTACCACATATTAGTGGAGTCATACAACATGTCTTCTTTTGTGTCTGGCTTATTTCACTTAGCATAATGTGTTCAGAGTTCATCTGTGCAGTATTTATCAGAATTTTGTTCCTTTTTAAGGCTGAATAACATTCCATTGTGTTTATATACCAAAATTTTTTTATCCATTCATTCAACAATGGACATTTGAGTTGTTTCCACGTTTTTTTAGCTATTGGGAATAATGCTGCTGTAAACATGGATGTATAAATATCTGTTTGAGTCCCTGCTTTTGAGTCTTTTGGATGTATATCCAGAAGCGGAATTGGTTGATTATATGGTAAATCTGTGTACTTCTTTTTTTAGGAACTGCCATACTGCTTCCACAGTGGCTGCACCATTTTATGTTCCCACCAGCAATGTACAAGGGTTTTAGTTTCTCCACATTTTGTCATTTTGTCAACACTTGTTATTTTCTATTTTAAAATTATATTTATAATAGCCATCTTAATGGATGCAAAGTTTTATCTCACTGTGACTTTGCCTTGCATTTCCCTAATTAATGATGTTGCACATCTTTTCATATGTGTAATAGTGTATTTTCTCCCTGTATAACAATAGCATTATACTGCAGTAATAATATATAGTAGTATAACAGTATTACAACTCCTTTTGGGTTCCTGGACCAATTCCAATGTGTGTGTGGAGGGGAGGGGTATCTTCCCACAGACACAACACCAGGCAATTCTCAGACTCAACTCAATTCTGATGCTATCTTCCCAGAGAGAGCACAGATTCCCCAGGTTAAGGGCTCTGTCCTGCAAGACTGCCCTCCACCCCCCACTCCAGGTGCCAGTCACAAGCTCCAGGGAGTTACCTATGCTTCTGACCTACCAGCTACAGATTGGAGGTTCCCACGGCCCATCCCCCCAGGTTCAATTAATTTGCTGGAGTGGCTAACAGAAATCAGGAATACACTTATGTTTATCAGTTTAATAAAGGATACATGTTAACAGCTAGATGAAGAGATACATAGGGAAAGGTCCCAAATAAAGGAGTTTCTATCCTCATGGAGCTTGGGGCCTGATTTGGTGGCATGTGGAGGTGTTCTGGTTCTCTAAGCACAGAAGCTTTTCCTGAATGAGAAGCAGGATCCAGGAGAGCAGAGAGCTCTAAATTCTTCTCAGGGAGTTTTGTGAGCACTTCATTGCATAGTCATGATTGACTAAATTATTGGCACTGGCTGATTCAACCTCCAGCCCCCTCCCTTAGGTGGGGTCCGAAAGTCTCTCATTAACATGACAAGACACCCATTTCACCTTTAAGACTACAGTGTTTTCAGGAACTGTGGATGAAGACAAAATACACCTGGGAAATACATATTTGGTTATATGAATGACCAAATATGTATTTCTTATAATTCATTATATCACAATGTGCTTATTGTCATTTGTAGAATTGGGTTGTTTGTTTTTGTTGTTGAGGACATACTTGTAACTCCGAGGTGGGTGGTGGGGAATAAGTTCCCAGCCTGGGGCAAATAACCTTTGAAGCCAAAATCAGTCAAAGGGAGAAGTAAAGTGGGAGAAATAGTTTATTGCTTATAAGCAGTCGTCCACTTCTGCTTGCCCAAGTCTCTCACAACCTAGATGTAAAAAAGGACCCCACCAAACCTCTTTGATCCAGATATACCCTCACTCCCCCTACCCTTGTAATCACCTATTGATATGAAAGTGGACTACTTCTCTCCACCCCTTGGAAACACCAAGTGATACGGAGATGCACTAAGCCCAGGTGAGAGATTCTGGAAATATTGCAATTTTACCCACATAGTTTTTTAGTTTATAGTAGACATATAATCCCATTTTGTAATCATTCCATGGTAATTTGTCTAATTTAAGTTTTCTATTCCTTTTCAGATTTTTGAAAAGTCTCTTTTTCTAGGAAATCATCCATTTCCTCCTGGTTTTCAGATTTATTGTTGAAGAATTACACCTGATATTTTATTACTCAATCATTTTGTACCCTGAATTATAGTTATTTGTGTACTTCCTATCTTCCTTATCAGATTTAAAGTTCTTCAAAGGCATAGATTAAGTATTATCTCCCACACCACATAGTACATTTCCTTGAACATGGGATTTCTGTAATCATTATTTGGGGAATGAATTAATATATTAATTTCATTATTCTAATATTTATTTACCAATATGACTTTATTTTTGCCTTCATCAAAATAGTGAACATCTTTGTAGTGAACAAATTTCAATAGGTCAATACTGTATCTAACTTTATGAAAAATTTAGTATAATATTTTTAACTTACAGCCATTTGAATATAAATGCTATTAAAAGGAAGAGAGGGGTGATAGGATGAAAAACAGAGGAAAGGAACTAACACTTATTAAGAACTTATTATATGCCAGTCACTTTTTATGGCACTTTCCATAGAGTATCTCATTTGACTTTCATCATAATCTTTTGAAATGGGCATTGATGCCCCCATTTTATAGATGAGAAAACTGGGGCTCAGGGAAGTAATGAGTAGGTGGAAGAGACTTTATCAATAAGAATGAGAGATTTCTATGAATTTTAATACTAAAAAAATAAACAATTGGCCATAGCTATTTTTTGAGTCCTTGATGATCCATTTCTGTGACAGGAGTGTAAATAAGGACAGTGCTAACAGACAACTTTTCTCCTCTCCTGTGATTGTGTTGCAGAAACAGACGCAAAGTAATCGATCAGTCTGCAAGTACTTACTGAGTACGTATATGGTCTATGACAATGGACTGGTGCTTGAGGCTTATGGTGAGTTACAGAGTGAGTACTTGCCCTCAGAGAGCTTGTAGTCTGCTGGGAAGTCAAACTGACACAGATGTAATGAACAGAAATACTCAAATTTGACAGTTAATAAAAATGCCTTGAAATGCTTAAAAATATCAGAAAGCTTATGAATTTATGCTGAGTTACATAGTGACTGGCACTCCAGAAACATGTCATCAGAGCTTTTTCCGAATGGGAAAGTCTCAGTTTCTTCCAGGAGCCTGATATTTCCTTAGACTGTCTGGGAATATTAGCTTCCGCCTCTTGGTTCCACATCTTTATTAGAAGAGCTTATTTACCTGCTCCCTAAACACCTGCTTCACCTGTTTGTTCCTCAGTGTGTAGATGAAGGGATTGAGCACGGGGGTCACCACAGTGTTGAGCAAGGCCACCACCTTATTCCTGTCCTTCCCCTCGTCGCCCTTGCCTGACCGGACATACATGAAGATGCAGCTGCCATAGAAAAGAGACACGACGATGATGTGGGAGGAGCAGGTCGAGAAGGCCCTCTGCCTCTCCCTGGCTGAGGGGATATGCAGGATGCTGCGGAGGATGTGGCCATAGCAGGTGGCCGTCACACACAGCGTGCCCAGCAAACTGCAGTTGGCCACAATAAAACCCAGAAGCTCTATCAGACTTGTGTCTGCACATATGAGTTCCAGGAGTGGAAAGTTGTCACAGAAAAAATGATTAATGATATTAGGGCCACAGAATGGCTGCTGTAATATGATTAAACTTGGAACCATGATGAGAACGAATCCCGCCATCCATGAACAAAGAACGAGCTGAATGCAGACCCTTTTGCTCATGATGGTGGCATAACGCAAGGGATTACATATGGCCACATACCTGTCAAAGGACATCACCGCCAGTAGGAAGAACTCCGTGGTGCCCAGGAAGAAATAGAGGAAACTCTGTAGGAAACAGCCTGCTAGGGAGATGGTCTTGTGTCCAGTCAGGATGTTGGTCAGCATCTTGGGGAAGATGACCGAGGTGAACCAGATCTCTAGGACAGCAAAGTTGCGAAGGAAGTAGTACATGGGGGTGTGGAGGCGCCTGTCCGAAAGGGTGATGACCACAATGAGGAGATTCCCCAGCAGAGTGAGGAGGTAGGTCAGGAGGAGCCCCAGGAAGATGAGTATCTGCAGCTCACAGGCATCCGAGAGCCCCAGCAGGACGAACTCGGTGACGGTGGTGTGGTTCCCCATGGCTCCCCTGACCTCTGTGGGGGAAGGGCAGTCAGAGGCGTGAGCATCAGGGGTCGTGAGGTTCTGGGGGTCTGGGGACGCTTGGAACTGAAAGGAAAGAGGGATTTTGAGCTGAAAGAAGCCTTTATTTCTTTGAAGGACATATCCGCTCACCACTGACTACTCTTGTTTTGCAGAGCCCCTGACTGTGCCCATCTCCTGTTTGGTCCCTGGTGTGTCTGTGTGTTGGAGGAGAAAGTGGTGATTTGTGAGGTGGCCTTAGACTCCAAACCAAAAATTATCCTCCTTAATTTCCTCAGTCAAACTTTCATTTCTGATTCTTCAATGAATTCTTTGGCCCCTAATATTATAACCTGCTTTCAGTATTTTATAATTATATCTACTCCAATATTGGGTCTTTATACATAAGTAGTTCATATTTGAGGGTGGCAACCTTTTCCCCTTAACTTAGCCATTCACTACACAGGTTCATATCCTTGGGTAAACCAATTTAGAATAGTATTGACACTCTATGGTTTTTCAAGATTACCTGAAAATTTTGATGTTTTTCACTAATATTCGGATAATAAAAACGAAAGAGGAAATCTATCAGAGAAAAACACAACTCTTATAAGTAAAAGAAAGAAAAATCCAAGTAATGAATGCATAAATGAAAATTCCTTAATGGAAGTTTGGTATTCAAGGTTCTTAATGATAGGTTCCCAAATGATATATCCAGGTTCTCCCCTCATTACATCCTCCCGTGGGCTCTAGATACAATAGACTCCTTGTGTTTTTTATTCTTTTTCCATTTTATGCACCTGTGCTTCTGCATGTGGCATTCTTTTAGCTTGCATCTATCAGCCTTTTAAATCCTATTTATCCTTTAAATCTCTCCTCAATAAGTGCTATCATTTCTCTGAAGACTTCTCTTCTGAATGAATGAGGCTTTCCTTTATATTCCTCATAATTTCATTATATCTCCCTTAATTTTTTTGTATTTTATAGTTTTCATTTTTTGCTCAGTAAAACTTTATTAATCTTTGCATTTTATACAGTCCTTAGAACAAGTTTCTTGAAGTCATCAGGTTTCATAAATATTTATTGGATGAGTGAATAAAACCTCAAATATCTGAGAAACTGATTTGGTGGTGTTTGACACAGAAGAGATTGAGGACTTGTCATTTATGCAGTCCTTCCTAGGGGACAGCATCCTTTCTTTTCCTCATGAGAAGGTAGAGGTGTCTCTCCACAAACATCTCTAAAAGGAAACTCTCCATCTTTGAGATGGTCTGGAGTTTGAGCTAGTAAACAGACAGTGGTTTTCTAGAGTAGTCCCAGCAGCAAAAAACCTAAAACCCTTAAAAAGATCTCCCTTTAGAAACCAGCATCCCTCAGAGTTTCATTCCTTAGGTATTGTCAACCATTACCTTAATTATCAGGCAAAGGCTATAGCAAGAATTCTTTACCAGTGACTGGAGAATAAGATTGGTACTCAGTTTAGGTATCTGGGATGAAGGAGATGCTAGGGAATATTAGCAGGGAGGATGAAATGGTAAACTGTATAAACCTTCCTTTTTTTTAATGGTTTTGCTTTCTTTTTAGCAGAAGCTACATGATTTAAAATAATTCAACAAACTACCATTATATCTAACATTTGTTGGCAGCTATTAAAGAACACAAATTAGTTGATGAGACTCTGAGTATAGAACTAGGGCTATTCCACAGGGGTTATTTCTAGGCTCAACTTTGTTTAGATTCTCAGAGATTTGAAAAAGAGGTCTGTAGCCCAATCAATTTGGTTCAAAGGTGAGTCCAGGTGGCCAAGAAACTTACCCAGCTCCTTCTAGAACAGAAGCAGCTCTTGCTGGAACATGGATGTGGTACACAGCAACATCCTAAGGAGGTAACAGAATGAATATTGTTTAGGCAGAGTCCTGGTGGGATACACTGGGAGAAAGATGGGAATAGAGATTAAGACGAGGAAGAGTTGGATATGAGGGGACAGGGGGAGAAAGCTCTGGGTTCATACTGAATCATGAGTATAGCTCAGATAGACCATGAAAAGACATTGTGACAAGCCCAGGGCTGTAGCACATAGACAGGTCTGCTGATGAACTGTTTTTTTCCTATTTCAAACCAGAGGTAGGTCAACAGCTGAGGGTGGGCAGGGTGGGGGGCTTCCAGATACAAAGGAAAGTGGGCCACTTCATGAATCCTAATTTCCCTTTATCCTACATGTTTGACGAGTGAAAGGGAGACTTGCCTGGCAGTCTGACAGCCTGGGCATGGCTACACTATCCACTCAGATCACTCATTGTTTTAAGCGTCCATCATGCAATGCCTAGTTGAAAGTCTCTGTGGATGCCCTGGAGATTTGTCCTGCCATCATCAGAACTGTGGTTTTCTGAACAGTTCAAGTACACTTAGCAGGAGGGTGAGATCTTTTCCTTCTAAGGAAAACTATTGAGTTTCGCCCAGACTTGATGTTGTCCAGAGCTTTGAGTTTTCTAAGGGGACAGTTACACAGAGCACACGGTGGGACAGGCAAAATTCCTGAATGCAAGAGAATAACTTAATGGCTCTGATTGGATAAAACATTGTCTTGACTAGCATTGATCTGGATGGTGGGGCTGAACTTACAGATTACAGTGCGTGTGCTTGATGTGCCATATCTTATAAAGGACTATGAAACACAGGTGCCAGGAAGGGAGGCTCTGAGGCAGCCACTGCTGCTCTGCAGTGCCAGGGTGGAGATTATCCCACACGTCCAGGGCCAGGTTCCAGCAGCCCTCTGGGGAAGTCCCAATCAGGCCATTCCAAATACACTACTCACAGGATTACAGAAGATCCGTGGTTCTCACAGGTACATCTTGAGGTTGCAATATTGTCTATGGGTGCTAAATGCAGATTTTATACTGTTGGTGTGAGATCTCCATCTTTCATGAATTTAATGGCACTAAGAACAGCTATTCTTTTCCAAAGCATCCCGAATGGTCAGCTGACATTCCCTGAGTAGAATGGTTTCCTTGGACTTTGTCATCATTCATCTCAAAGAATATGATAAGTACAGGATGTTGAAATCTTCCATTCAGCAAGCTCCTTCTTGGGGAGGCCTTGGAAGAGTAGTTTTCATTTGGTGCAATCCTCCTTCAACCTCCTGGACTAATGGGGGTGATTTTGGCTGATAAAGACTTACTACATTCTGACATGGGCCCAGTCTCTGAGAGGCGATATTTTCCCTGTGGACGATGGGGCTCTAGGGGGACAGTGGGTGAGCTACTCCCGGAATAAACACATCTCTTTGCAGAGGTGACATCAGGGCTGAAAGATTTGGGTTGCAGCTTTGTTTTCTTAAGGGATCTACTTTTCTCCCAAGTTGGATGGGGCCTGGGAACCCCAGAGAATTAGTGTAATGAACCTCACTCAGCCGCTTCCCAACTCTCTTGGCTGTCACTAACTACAACTTTGTAAACAAAAGTTTTTGTTGTTTGCTCAGATCAAGAATAACAGTAACTTCTAGTTACAGTAATACATCTAAATATACCTTTGAAACTGGGGGCTCCGGTCTAATATTAGGCAGTTCTATTGTTATAGGGATGTAAGGAACCATCACAAGTAATATAGCATCTTGGCTAATCCTATCCTGGGGCTGGGAGACGGCAGAAGATGGGGTCCCGAGGTGGGGGTCATCAGTGGGGGCCATCACCTAAGTCTGGTCATCAGTTAGAGTGAGGCTTAAGTTTTTCCCCAGTTTTATTGTCAATTGGGGTATAATTGATAAATAACATGATATATATTTAAAGTGTACAATGTGGTGATTTGATATTCATATACATTGTGAAATGATTATCACAGTTTACTAAGTTAATTAACACACCCATTACCTCACAGAGTTACCATTTGTGTGTGTGTGTGTGTGTGTGTGTGTGTGTAAATCTTGTGTTCAAGATTTACTTTCTTAGCAAATTTCAAGTATACAATGCAGTATGAAGAATTATCGACACAGTGCTGTACATTAGGTCCCCAGAACATACTCATCTTCCCCATTTCCTCTACCCCCAGCCCTCGGCACTGACCATTCTACTCTGTTTTTGTAGTTCAACTTTTTATTTGTTTGTTAGATTACACGTATAAGTGACACCACACAGTATTTGTCTTTGGCTTATTTCACTTAGCATAATGTCCTTCAGGTTCATCCATGCTGTCACAAATGGCAGTATTTTCTTATTTTTTATGACAGAGTAATATTCCATTATATATATAAAATATCACAGCTTTTTTATCCATTCTTCTGTTGAGGGACACTTAGGTCATTTCCATGACTTAGTTATTGTAATGCCACAATAAACATGGGAGTGCAGCTATTTCTTTGAGATACTGATTTCATTTCCTTTGGGTATATACCCAGAAGTGGGTCTGCTAGATCATATGGTAGTTCTATTTTTGATTTTTAAAGGAATCTCCATACTGCTTTCCATAGTGGCTGTACCAATTTACATTCCCACCAAGTTTGTACGAGGGTTCTGTTTTCTTAATATTCTCACCAAGCTTGTCACTTCTTGTCTTTCTTATAATTGCCATTCTGACAGGCTGTGAGGTGAGATCTCACCGTGGTTTTAATGATTAGTGACATTGAGCATCTTTTCATGGGCCTGTTGGCCATTTGCCTGTCTCCTTTGGAAAAATGTCTATTCAAGTTCTTTGCCGATATTTTAAGTGGGCTAATTTGATTTTTTACTATTGAGTTGATTTTTTCATGAGCCCAGGTATGTTTCTTGAACTCTAGAACCATTATCCAACGATTTACTGAAGATCCCTATAGGACACCTTAAAGCCATTGTGTTCAAAGTGATTGGAAGAGTACAGAAGAATCAACAAGAGTGGTACTCAATGTAGGTGGCAGTTTGGGGCAGAGAGGGACAGGGTTGACAGAATGATTTCTTACCACGTCTTTTTATGTATTAAAAACAATTGAGCCAAGTGAATTTAAGTAAATAGAATGATTAATAAATGAAAAAATATGAATGTGTCATATCCTCGTTTCCACATCCACGTCTGCCCAAACTTGCCCTTCTCATGTATTCCTGTTTATGTGAATGATCATTATTTCCTTGTCACCCATGCCAGAATCTGGGGGGTTATCCTAGACTTTATTCTCTCCTTTGACCTCTTGCCCCAACTTTTGCAATGTTGCCTCAAAAATATCTTGTGAATCAATTTCCTCTTTTTTCTATGTCTTCTGCCATTGCCTTAGCTTGGACTCTTGTACCTGGATATTAATTTCCTTCTTTCTTTGATTCTGTACATTCTGCCAGAGGGATCTTTTAAAAACACAAGGCAGCTTATAATATTTTCCAGCCTGAAATCATTTGATGCCTCCAAATACCCTTCAGAGTAAAATGTAAGCTTCCTTTTGATCTTGGTTCCACCTACTGTTCCAGTGTCTTCTACCTATTATTCTTCTTCCTTATCTTATTCTCCAACCAAACTGCCAGCTCCCCTTGAAAGTATCATGTTCTCTCTGGCCTCCATGGTTTTGCATAGCTGTTCTGTCTACTTGAAATGCTTTTCAAGTCTTTGCAAAACTCAGATCGAATTTTCAGTGGGAAAACTGTTCTGTGTAAGTTACCCTCTTCCTCCACCCAAACACATTCTTCTCATATATCAATATAAATTCTAATATTGTGTTAAATGCAGTATTACTGCTGTTGGGTTTTTCCTCTGTGTCCCCCTACTACTTGTGTTACCCTGGACAAGTCCTGACATCAGGAATTGAATGTTTTTTTTCTTTGTATTTCCAGAATCTGGCCCAGTAACCATAAAATGGTTTCCCAGTTTTGAAATGTTAACCATTGTTTTCTATGAGTATTTCTTACCCTTTCTAGGTATCTTATTCCTTTCCCTGAATAAGGGTACTGGGAAATAAATGTTATTGCAGAAGGTAGAGTAAAACCTTTTCAAGTTTAGGACTCAGGGCCTAGAAAAAACCTGGTGAGTCAGTGGCAAGGCTTCTTATTTCTTGAGGATTCTATATAACAGGGGAAAGAGGAGACCTGCAGGAAGAAAGGAGAGCTCAGAGCTAGTGGGTCTCTGGGACGGGGCATTGTACTCTGCCCTTCCCCAATCTCAGGCTGAGACCGAGAGAGCAGATGACCGAACTCCACCTCAGACTGTGGGTGTGAGAACAGAAAGCTCTTGTGATTTGCTTGCTGGGAAGGGCTTGGGGCAGTGACAATACCACGGAGAAGTGGCTACCTAAGGTTTCTAGGTGGGTGGGACCTTTGAGAGCATCAGAGAGTTTCCAACAACTCAGAGCGGTGCAGAAATAGTCATAAGGTCTAGAGCATCTGAAAGGGGTGCATAGGTAGCAGGGAGAGCTGCCCCACCAGCAAGGTCCTCACTGACGACACTAAGGAGTGAGGCGCCAGCTCCCTGTGGACTGATGACCTGGGCAGGACGGGAGGATGCAGAGGACAGATGGGCAAAGGAATGGACACTTCCTTGCCTCCTCCCATCTTCCTCAAAACTTAGCTACAACACTGAAGAAAAGTGTGCTTATGGGAGAACCCAGAATTGAGTGAGATTTAATTTCTACCATCAGGTTAATGGGGCATCTAGGGAAATTAAGCAAAGTTTTAAAAATGTCGAGAAAGTTAAAGTTGCTGTACATGAATTTCTGAACTGGGATTAGTATTTGCTATACCTGGCATCAGATAGTGTTACAAACCAATTAAAAAGTTAATAAAATGTACAAAGAAGTAGAAGTACATATATCAAATTACTGTAAGTAAACTTTGTAATCTAATTTAGATACTGAATCTTTCTCAATAAAAATGTGGCAGTGTTCCACTGCTCTGGGGGCTGGCGACTCTTGGTTCATTAACTATGTGGTATACTGAAAAGTCTTTAACCTTAAAGTCACATAAACCTGGGGGTATAGACTGGTTCCACAGTCTGCCAGCTGGTAACCCTTGTTTTTTGAGCCCCATTTTCCTCATATGTAATAAGTACTCAATATCCATTAGTTTTCTTCTTTTCCCTTCTGACTCGTCTCACAATGTTTCTGATGATCTAACTTGTGGATCTGTCATTACTATTATCGTTAAGTAATATTTATTATTATACCAAATTATTTAATTATTGTTAAATATATTGGCCATTTTTGTTTTAAATTATCCTGGTTACATCTATGACTCTTCAATAATATGTTTATACTGCCTTTTTAAATCTAAGCAACATCTGTTTATTTCGTTCTATGAAAGGTGAGTAGTTTTGCTCACTTATAGTAACTCCCTTTTCTCTCAAATATCTCCTCACAATTTTATTTTTATTTTTAGTTCTATTTTATAGCTTCAAGTGATATAAATCTTGGTTTTTTGACTCATCATCTCTCTGGAAGCATCTCCAGGCTCTTAAGGGAGAAGAGGATATCTGCATCCCTCCCTTTTTTCCACCACGATTCCCTTTATGATGAGTTTTAGTAGTATCTGTTGGGACTTGCTTTGTGATTCTGTCAGTGATCAAGTTTTGTAAATGATCTATGTGTTTTGAAAGGAATGTATATTCTCTAGCTTTTAGATATGGGAATTCTATATCCATGACACCAAGCTGTTAATTGTATTCATTTTTTTACAACCTAACAAATATTTTTTCTGATTGATATGAGTTTTCCAGAAATGTGTTAAGTTTTTCTATTACAATTCTGATTTATCAGTTACTCTTTGTAGTTTTGTCAGTTTTTTGCTTTTTATATTTTAAGGCTGTGTGGATAGACGTGTACAGGTTCAGGGTTGTCTTTTCTTCCTTCCTTTTGTTGTATGGACTGACTCTCTTTATCCTTTACACTACTTTTCTGCTCTTTGCCTTAAAGCCTACTTAGTCTAATATTAATATAGAAATACCAGCTTTCTTCTGGTATATCTTTTCCCATTCCTTTATTTTATCAAACTTTTAGTAATACTATGTATTAGGTGTGTTTCCTTAAGTAGTTTACAGCTGATTTGTATATGTGTCCATGCTGAGGATATCTGTTTTTTAACTAGGAGGTTTAATCTGTTATATTTATTGTGATTATTTATGTATTTGGTTCTCTTTCTATTAAATTATTTTGTACTTTTTATTTACCATGCTTTCCTTTATTCTCCTATATTTTCTCTTCCCCCTTTCTTGTCTTCCTTTGGATTGATCCAATTTTCTCAATTATTCATCTCTGACTCTCTGTGGATAAAGCGAAGGTGCCTGTGGCCAGGATTCCCACCTGGCCCTGGTCGGCTAGGCTCACTACACATTTGTGGGCAATATGTTGTTATTGACTCTATATAAAGAGCTCTGCCCAGTGCTCTGGGTGACATAGTGGCACGGCTACAAGACTGCAGGAGAGCAGAGATGAGACTGGAGTGGTGGCAGCGCTGAGGACAGAGACTGAGAAGGCTGTGGGGGTAGAGAGGCCCAGAGGCAAAGACCAGCTTGCTGCATGCAGACTCGCTCTAAGTGGATAGGATTCTAGTGAATGACTTGCCACCGTGGGAATAAAGTTGGGTATAAACTCTTTCACCCCAAGAACGTCATTTCTTTGGTCTCATTGGCTCCATAGTGAATTTGTCCAGGGCTGAAACCCATTGGCAAGACACCCTCATTTCTCCATTGTTATTTTGAAAGTCATACATTTTGTTTCTGTTCTTTTAGTAGTTACCTTAAAATTTTAATATGCATTTTTGGCTTAACAAAATCCTAAGCTAATCATTATCTTTCCTTCTAATAATACAAGAACAATAACAAATGTTCTTTTTTTAATTTTATTTTTTATTGAAGCATTGTTGCTATACAATCTTTTTTTTT
>JAQQAC010026072.1:76387160-76401412 GCA_029783875.1 Phataginus tricuspis
TGTGGGGGGTGGCCTTCCCTACATCCTGCCCCTTTCTATAGGACAGCAGCCTTCTGCTTCTTTTTTGTATGCAAAGCAGAGCTCTGTGCCCAGAGCTCACAGAAACAACATAAATAACAATAACAGACAAGGAGGCCATATGCCCCAGCAGCCACTATGGTTAGGAACCACCGACAAGTGGGACCAAGCTGTGATTACCAAGTAGACAGGGGACTTTGGGATAGGGCTTGTGTTTGAAACACTTCATTTTTTATTTCCCAGAGCATGGCTTGTATTTGCTGCTGGTGGGCTGAGATATAAACACAGCAGTCAATGTGCAGTAAAGCACAGGTGCCCCCCTGTGCAGCTGTGAGTATATCCAGAGCTATTTTCCTTTGTAAAATTACCTTTTGCATTTGGGTGACTTCATTTAGCAATAGGGTTAGCGAGGACCTTGTTATATTCAAGGCATGAGCAACATGCTGTGCCAGGGCTTCTATTTGTAATTTTACATCTATAGTGCTGGCTCCTGGAAGGAAGATAGCCAGGGGGTAAAACCACCATGCTGTCCATTTGGGACGATGCCAACGGGCATATACAGCATCCCAATTATGTGTGGGCCATGGCAAGGTTTATAGTATCTGTCCTGATATGTATGGGCGGCCTCAAGTACAATGCTCTGTCCAATTTGCAGGGAGATAGGACCAGCCATATTCCCCACATATCCAAATGGTTTCTCCCGGCAGGGGGTCTGTTGGCACAGTGCCCACATGGGTGCAACCATCTTACCAGTGCTTAGAGGTGCAATTAACACTGACATTGGCACACGGTTCTCTGGGTAATCAGCCAACCATGCGATTGGGTAAGGAAACATGCCGTTCAATGCACAGCGGAGCTATGGTTTGCAAGATTGTGTGTATACTAGACATCTGTCCCCGCCCATTATACATGGAACCCTCCCTAGGTGGAGCGTGTGCTGATTGTTGGATCAACTACTCGGTTGCATGCCATTTTGCTTCACCTTCGGCATCACTGAGATTCCATGCTTGAAGGCATTCCCATGCAGACAGGTTGGCAGGATCAATTTTCCCCAGCAGTCCCTCAGTGATTTCCATGGACAGTTCCATACACACCCAGCCGGGGGAGACATTATGTACCTGGGCTAAAGTATGGGCCCATGCCAGCGTCCCATTGCTCTCTGTCAGCCTGGGCGGGAAGACAGGGCAGACAAAGACACCACCAATGGCAAGTCCCGGTTCTCTGGGAGAATACAAGCGACCTTGTCATCTTGTGACAAAACAGTGGCTGCCAGGGGCGGTTTTCCTGGTCTGTGATACCAGACCATAGTGCCTGAAGACACTGGCTTGTTAGGTGTAGCCTTTAACAGAAATTGTGTTGGCCACACTCGTATGACCAAAGCCCCTGCCAGTATGGCTGTTGTCCTCTCCGGCAAGGAAGCAGTCAGTTTCAAAGGCCACTTTCCTATCCATGGGGTAACTCGTAACCCATGGGTCGGCTCCTCCCCCATACCTTGTACAGTGTGACCCATGGATGTTCCTCGAACACCAAGGTCCATGGCCACGTCCACTCCTCTGTGCGGCCAGGAGACAGCGTACGTGGGGCAGGAAGGAGCAATATTTCTTCCAGCAACTGTGGCTGCAACTCACTGGGCCGTGTTTTAGATATTTCAGGACGTGTGGGGGAGCCGCCATAGCCTCTCTGTGGGGCTTTCCCCAGTTTTCCTTGGTTGCTCATTGCTACGGGTAAGGGCTTCACCCACTGTGCCCATCCTATTTCAATTTGTCCTTTAACAGCCCATTATACCTCTCTATCATTCCAGACGCTTGGGGTTGATATGGCACATGTAATTGCCATACAGTGTCCTGTTGTCAAGCCCATTCTTGTATCTCCTGTCCTGTAAAGTGGCTCCCGCAGTCACTGTTGACCATTAATGGACACCTATAACCGGCACATAAGTGCTCCAAGGCCCATTTAGTAGTTCGTTGGGTAGCCTGGGCTACGGGATGGGCAAAACCCAATCCTATAGCCATGTCACTGCTGTGAACGCATATTTACAACCCTGATTACTGGGCAAGGGCCTGTGTAATCTACCTGCTACACCTGTAGGGGTTTTGGTGGGAGGGGATCTGTCCCTTTGCACGGGTACCCGACGGCGATGCGGGTAAAAGGAAGCGCACAGAGTGCATACTTGTTCCGCTTGTTTTGCGTCAGCAAACGTTAGTGGAATGTGCCATCTCTGGGTGACTTTACACATGGTTCTAGGGCCTACATGCCCTAGTTTCTTATGCAACCATGGTCCCATGTGCAAAGGGGCAGCTCTTGAAGCATACGAGCCTGGCCAGGGCGTCGGCCATGTTATTCCCAGGGCTTCATGCTGGCCGTGTCCTGAGACATGACGTATCAGGGCACCTTCCTTTAACCCACGGTTCCAAAGGTCTTTCCACATCGTTTGTCCCCACAGTGGGCATTGGTTGATTTCCCAGTCCCACACTGCCCACTGAGGCAACCAGTGAGGCCACAAAACACAGCCCAGCTGTCAGTACAGATGGTTATCTGACTTGATTCCTTAGCCGAAACAAGCCACACTGCCCGTAATTCAGCCCATTGGCTGGATTGCCCTACCCCAGACTCATACCAGAACTTTCCCTGTAAGGGCTGAATGGCGACGGCCACGCATGTCGGTGGGTGGCCCTTCGCGGATCCATCTGCACACCAGGCCTCTGCTGGTGGCGTCCCTGTCCCCTCCTCATAGGGGCTTACCGTTGGCGCTTCAATGCTCGGTAAGGTGGGTGCGGGTTCAACCACAAAGTTTAATGGTCCCAGGACTTGCTGCAATTCCTGTGAGAGGGGCTTTTGGAGAATCTAGCCCATTGTTCTAAACAGGCTCCCCACTTGGTCGGGGTGGGTGTCTGGGCAACTTCAGTCTGGGGAGCTGTAGCCAGGCTCACACCTGCCCTTCAATCGGAAGGGCAGTAATGACCTGTACTGCTTGCATTCCTGTGATTCCTTCAGCAGCCAGTAAGGCAGCGTACACTGCTGCAGCTGTTTTTCCAACAGTGGATAGCGAATCTCTGCTCCCTTCCACAACTGAGACCAGAACCCTATTGGGACTTTGCAGGCGCCGGGCTTCTGCCATAATCCCCACCCATATCCATCCATGCTGGCAGACACCGTCAGCAGGAACGGTATGGAGGGGTCGGTGACTCGCAGGGTCTGGCCTGAGCCACTGCTCTTTTTGTTTCAGCAAAAGCTGTTTCTACCTCTGGCACCCAGTCCCCCATTTCTCCTCACTTTATAAGGCAATGCAGTAGTTTTAACAGCATGGCTAAGTGAGGGATAAACGTTTTCTAATACCCCAACAGGCCCACATATGTTTGTAGCTGCTTAACAGTTTCTGGATGAGGGTACTGTTGTATTTATCAATCACTGCTTCAGGGAACACTTTCAGGTACCCTATCAGACAACACCCAAGAACCTGACAGAAAAAACAGGTCGCTGCACCTTGTCTTTGCTCATTGTTCTTCCCCACCCCTGGAGGGCCTGATGCAAACTGTGAGCTGTAGCTTCTAGATCTGGAAGAGAATCAGAAGTCAACATTATATCACCTAAATAATGGAACACTTGAATCAAGAGTGGATGGGACCAGGTGGCCAGGTCACTAGACACCAATCCATGACACAAAGTTGGACCGTGCAAGTATGCTTGTGGGAGGACCACAAACGTCCACTGGCGGCCCTCCCAGGTGAAGGTGAATTGATCCTGGCTTTCTGGTGCAATGTCAATGGAAAAGAAGGCATTAGCCGATCCAATACAAAGTCGTAAGTCCCCGAAGTCACAGTCAGTTTATCCATCAGGTCAGTAATGTTCCATACTGCAGCATATAGCAGGGGAGTCACTTTGGTTAGTTCCCAATAGTCTACTGTCATTTTCCAAGTGCTGTCTGGCTTCTTCACAGGCCACACAGGCAAATTAAAAGGGGCTGTGTGCTGGGGGTATGATGTGCGCTTCCTCCAACCACCGCTTGTATTCACCAGCGCCAACACCTGCTGTTTGTTCTGTGGGGACCAGTGAATGGTGAGTTCAACAAATGGCCTCTGGTCCTCCTGTGTCCCAGTATAATGGATACCTTGGCCCTACCCCTAGCTGGGGAGGAAATCAGCACGGTAAGGTGCGAGTTCCTGGTCCACCAGAGCATTCGCCTGCACCTGCTTAGAGGGCGTTGGTCAGGACGCAACTGTTCCCATAGACCCATCAAGACTTCTAAAGGCTGTTCATCAAGCTTTTCACAAGCCAAACCAGCAGCCTGAAGGTCAGTCCATACCTGTCTGTGGCACACTTTCAGCCGTTCCACTGAGGCTGTCTCTGGCACTGTTTCCACTGCTGTTGTTTTCCCCTTTTTTTTCTTTGTGCTGCTTCACCGTGGTAGTTCTCACTCTGGTCACTTGAGGTAGCTCTAATCCTACATCTCTCAAGAGGGCTAACGCAGACACTGCTTCGTATTCTCAGCGTCCTCATCTCACAGTCACAACAGCCAGGCAGGCACAGATTCCTCTAAATGTTGCTTACACTGTTTGGCCAAATTCTGCAATTCCATGGCCTTATATGTCATTTGCCGGGTAGCTATCAGGAGGCCGCCCAGCTGCCACCCTGCTGCTGTGGGTTCCTGCATCTCCATGCGTTGCCGCATGGTGAGGTGAACATGCAAAACTAATGGTGCTGTGCCACACTCGGGACTTTCAGCCAGCAATTATGGGGCAGTGCTCACTGATCTCAGCAACAAACGTTCAGCGGCCACCAGCCATTGCTCCAAGTTCTCCTTCCGTTGTAGACTCTGCACTCGCTGCTGCAACTCCGCAATTTCACGAGTGGCATGGCGGACGACCATCAGGAACGCAGGAATCCATGCCAGTCATGCAGCTGATTTCCGGTGGGCCTGAGGAACTAGGGACTCAAGTGTCTCCAATGCCATCCGTATAGCCTTTGGGGTCAGCTGTATGGACTTCCAATCCTCCAGCGCCGCCCAAGCGGTCAAGTACATTGCCACTGGGTACCAAATAGAGCCTGGGGGCCACATCTCCTCTGCCCACCCCTCCGCGTCCAGGGAAGCTGAGGGATTGTTGCTCTTGTGACCACTGCCTCATCCTGCTCACAGCACCAAGTGTTGGGGTCTGGGGTTTGCCGTTGAGGTTTTGGGGTAACGTGAAGAGCAAAGAAAGCAGCAGGAGTCGTCATGGAGGGTGCTCAAAAGAAGCCACTTTATTCTGCACAAAGCTGCACTTCTTATACTGTTATAGTGCTAATTCATGGTTGTGTGTGGCCTTCACAGCCAGGTGTCTGGCCTTCAAGGCCCTTATCTAGCTCCTTACTCATGGGTACAACATGCTGTGTTTTCAAGGTTTCTCAAAGCCAGACATATTTGGGGTGAAGCAGCAGACAGCTGTCCTCATAGAACAGTAGGGAAAGTGTGTGTGTGGGAAGCCTTCCCTATAAGCCTCTGTTTTCATTTGGGTGGTTTTATTTATTTCCACAGCACCCTGTAGAGTTTCCTTAGATGTTTGTGTGTCCTTGTGGGGCAAATAGAAGGTCCTATGGCCAAGATCCTCACCTGACTCTTATCTACTTGATGATGTAATTGGCCTACTGTGTAGGTTAATGCTTACACACCCATTGGCAATAAGCATTATTCTCTGTGTTGCTATATAAAGAGCCCAAATGTGGGAACAGTGAGGTAGAGAAAATGAAGTTCTATGGCCAGGATCCTCACCTGATCATAACACTGGTGATCAAAAGCTTTCATATTTTGCACTCTTCAATCCTACAATTTTACATCTAAGAAGGATATCATTGGTCAAATGGGCAAAAACAAATGTACAAGGTACTTAACATATTGTTCATAATATCAAAACATTTGGAAGGAACTCTAAAATTCAACAATAGAGAATTGGATCAATACATTATGGCAAGTCTACACAGTGGACTACAATGAAAAACAATGATACATTTCTTATATTCTATATTTATTGATGTAGAGAGAGATTTATAGAATGAAGTAAAAAAACATTTTGTCAGTATCCTTTCATCCTGGTATTTATTTACATATAATAATGTGTATATGTGTGTATGTGTGTGTGTGTGTGTGTGTGTGTGTGTGTGTGTGTGTGTATACATACATATATATATATTCAGAATATATTTATATATTCCAAAATATTTAATGTGGTTATTTCTGGGTAGTGTAATTATGGGTGTTTTTTTTAAGTCCTTTTTTCCCCTTATTTTTCTACGATGAAAATACTTTATTCACATAAGAACAGAAAAATATACTTTGAATTGAGCCACCACTCAGACGCAGGAACAGTGGTGTAGGGAAAATGGAAGGTCTATGGCCAGGATCCTCACCTGATCCTAGTCTACTTGCCCACTGTGCACGTGATCTGATAATCGGCTTACTGCGCAGGCGCATGTTTGCACACATATTGGCAATGAGTCATTATTGCGCGTGTTGCTACAAATAGAGCTCTGCCCAGTGCTCACAGCAGAGCCTGGAGTGGAGGCAGAGATGGAGACAGACTTGCTGTGTGCAGACATGACTAGTGCTCAACCTGCCATAGTGAGAATAAAGCTTGGTATAATATCTTTGCCACCACCCTCCACCCCAACATTCTGTTGTCATTATTTGGTCTCACCTAGTCCAGAGTGAACTTGCCTGGAGCTGGGAACCCCCTCCACCCTGGAGCTATAAGTGGTTCCCCTATTGATTCTCCCTACAATGCAGGGCATGAGACCTAACATACATGAGAGTTTGTGGCAACTTCATCCTTTACTGCTTCAAACTGAGGTTCCAGTCCACTAAAACCTTCATATTGGTTTAATGTTTTCACATGTTATCCTTGCTTTACTTGTTTGGTTCATTTTTTAATGTAAGAAACTTACATTAAAAATTCCCATAGTTTGACCACATCAGAAGACAACTGAGGCAGCTGCTTTCTGATTGGTGAAGCCTCTTTTCTTCCTCAGCAGGATCCTTTAGGAGAGAACTATTGGAACTTTGTGTTTGAGCACACTGGATTCACGTGCTCCATGCATAGTAAGCCAGTCTCTGAGTCACCAGTTTGAGGCAGAGCAAGCTTTATTATCAGATGGGCAGCCCAAGGAGAAGGCAGAGGACATTTTCCAAATCTGCCTTACCCAGTTGGGTGAGGGGTGGGTTATATATTATGGCAAAGAAATGTGGGGGTTGGACAGAAACTGGAAGGGCCTTGAAACGTCTCAGAGTTATGTGCCAATCCCATCTACCTGGCACTGCCTGAGGGCATCTTGTCATGGTTCATGTTGATTCCATGGCTGTAAGCTCCACAACAGAGATGTTATCAACCAACATCTGCCCCCTCCCTCCCCCCCAGCAGCTTCATGGAAGAGGACAAAGGTCAACACAAGATTTATGATCTTGTAAGGTTAGGCAGTGGGTAAGGTCACTCTGGAGGGAGAGTCTAGTGAAGGTATAAGCAAATAAAGAAATATATGTCCGGATTCACTTCTTCTTTTATCCCCATCCAAATGTCTCCATTTTCAGTTTTGTGGTTTCTGAATTCTTTTTTGACACATACACTACAGTGGAAACTTGAATTAAATCTGCTTCCTCTGAACAATGTTATCTTTCCACATTCACCCTCCAGTCAGGACCTCCACATCATCTAGTTATCTTCTTGTGATAAAATTAAAGTTCTTTTCCCATTCTGGTCTTCTATAATGCAGCACTTCCCAGACTTTAGGATTTTATTAAAATCAATTAAAATTTCAGGAAGAAAAATCCCTGAAATAGATGTGTTTGGCAACATGAAATGACATTCCCTCCCACCCCAAGACAATTTTAGCATATTAGAATTTTTTCATGAAAGAACAATAGCTTAAACGTGAAAAGGACAGAAAGGACATAATTTCAGAATAAGAAAAATGTTGAAAAAAAAGTTATTTGTTTCATTATAGACCAGAAATCTTCCAGTCTGCAAACACAGGCAGGAAACCACTGCTTGTAAAACATGGTTTTGCAGTTTAATTTGGACACTTTTCCCCTTTCCTTGAAAAATTTAGGAAGTACATGATGCCCACTTTTTGTGTCACCTCAAAATTTATCAGAGGCCCATAAACCTGTCATGTCATAAGGCTCCTCCAAATCCTGGCCTCTGATACTACATCAGCTTCAAGCGCTCATTTCCAAAGTTAGATACTTCAAACTGAGGTGCAAATATCACGTGCAAGCCCAAGTCCTACAGTCCTCTCTTCTGTAACTAGTGTCCCAGATTTCCTGTTGTATAATTTGTTCTCATATGTATCAACTAAAATATGAGGTCGCCAATTTATAATTAAATCTACATCAGTCCTCAGAACACATCTGAGGAAGGAGCACTTAACATCAGTAGGGCGAGGTCTGCAGAGAGCTCTTCCTTCCTCTTTAGAGTCACCAAACAAGAGAATGGGGTCTCATCTTCCATTGGGGGAAGAGCTCTGCACATCTGTTGACATCGATGAATCCCCCTTGGCACTCTGTCTAGGGACACATTATTCTTGCAAAAGTGTCTGGCTGGGATTGTCTTGCCTCCTCAATCTTAGTGAAGAGTGTTATTTGGTAGGATAAAGACAAAGACTTCTGGCATAATGATGCTGGACTTTTTCTATAAAAAACTGTCAACATTAGCAAGTGAAGAGACAGTTTGTCTTGAGCTATTCTACTCGGATGGGGTTGGAAGTGACCCTCGAAATCTCAAGGGTCTTGCTTGCTTCTGCAGGACAGACCAGGACCCTGGGGGAGAGGAGAAGAGGGAGGGAGATCAGAGAAAAAGGACCCTTCACACCCCATCCAAGGACTGTGTGAACTAAAAGGTCCCATGATGATAAAACTGTTTTGTACCATTCATTGGACATTGCATTTGTCACCAGCCAATAGGATTATTTTCTGTCAGGTCATGAACGGTACCTGCAGTTGCAGGATTGCAGTGTGCTATATCAAAGTGGACAGAGGTATTCATCAATGTTTCACCACCCTTTTGGCAATGAAACCAGACTGTATTTTTAGCACACATATTTTGGTGTCTATACTGAGGAGGAAGTTAAACTCAGCACATTTCCTGCTAACACAGTGCAGGGCCTTCCTGTTCTTAGTCACAGACCTTTAGGCCAATCTGTAGACTCTCCTTGGAAACTGCTAGGCTTTTGAGGAATCTGAGTTTATAGTGTGAACTATAAATCCTTAGAACCCCACCTTGGTAATGTCAAAAATGTCCCTGTCAGAAGGACTGTGTGTGTGTGTGCGTGCATGCTGTATGCCTGCATGTATCCGTGTGTGGGCCTGCCAGCATCAACAAGGCCCTCTGGGTGACCCTCGTCACACTCCTGCACCTGCTCCTGAGGACTGTGCTTGCATTGTGTTGAGTTTGGGAAAATCAGATCAGTATGTTGTATTGCTTCCCAAAAGAAGTGACTCTGGAGCAAGCAGGAGATGAACTTTCAGGGCCATGGGCCCTTCTTCTCCGCATGGGCCTTCTGGGTCAAGTATCGGAGACACAGGGTTCCTTAGACCAGTACCTTCCAACAGTGGGTATCGGAATCTCCTGTGGAATGTGCTTAAATGCAGATGTCACGGTCCGATTCCATCCAGATATGTCGAATCAAGTGCTGATGAACACAGCCCAGAATTCGGTATTTCAAAAAAGACTTTGCCTTGTTGTGTTGCATGAACAGGTTTAGTGACCACGGACTCAGCCCATTCTCCAAGGGGCCGGTAGCACTCTCAGTGTTGACACCAAATCCTTTTGATTTTACCTTCTAAACATTTCTTGCATATTTCTCCCACGTGTCTGCTAGGCACAGGCCAGGTCCAAGGTACCAGTGTCTCTGGCCTGGATACTACAGTGGCCTCAAAGTTCCCCTGCAGGGACTCATGCCCCTGCAACCTGTACCCCACAGAGCAGCCAGGACAGTCTTTTCAAGTCTCATATTGGATTGTCACACTCTCTACCATCAAAGCCTCACTTTTTGCTCCTTCTTTCCATTGATTTTAGGAGGAACACAACATTCACCTCTTGGCCAGAGACCCAGGGTCCGTCCCTTGCCCACTGTCCCTGCTAACAGGCCTTTGCCCTCAAAACTGCTCTCCTTTCCCCTTGCTTCAGGCTCAGGGCAGGTTCTGTTCTCCCTTCTGCAGGAAGGCTTTCCCAGCCTCTCTTGAACAGCCCTTTTCAGTTGCAGTTTTATTCTGATTTACATAACTGGATTAAGGGTGACTCTACAGAGAATGGAAATTTCCCAGGAAGGCAGGGACCACAGGTCTTCTCTACTGTCGCCTAAGTGCTTGGTGCGCAGTCCGTTCTAAGTGCCTGCTTCTCCTCCATATGGCAGGGGGTGGCAATCAAGCAATCCTCAGTCATAGAGAAGAGTCCTGTGATGGATCAGAGCCTTGCAATTATACCCAAGAGTTCCATGGATTTGTTCATTCATTCATTCATCCTGACAAATGTGGTATTATGTGCCATTTCGGGTTGTGGAATTCTGGGCCTAGCTGGAGTCAGCCAGCACACAGCAGCCATTGTGGGTAATAATTTGAACACTTTGGCACATCTTCCTCCTCTTGATACCATCAAAACATTTACTGAACATGAAGTAGGTGCCAGACATGCTCCTTGTCCTTAAGTAGCTTATGGTCTAGGACAAAGACATTAAACAAGTGACTACACGTTTAGGAGTTTTACAGAGGTGAAGTTGAGTGTACCATGGGGACACAGAAGAGAGGGTCCGCGTCTAGTCTGGGGAGTCAAGAGAGTTTCCCTGCATAAGGAATATTTGAGCTGAGATCCAGAGAATGAGTTAGAACAGGCTTTGGGGGACAGCCCAGGTGTAGGCTGTGTGGAGTGAATTTTGGAAGATGGGGCCATCCAATGGGCCCATGAGAGCATCCAGTCCTGCTGCTGAATCCTCCTCTGAGCCGGGCAGCTGGGGCTCGGCCCGGCCACACTCATCTGCCTATGAGCAGTTGGCTGAGATGGCCTGTGCTGACCTGAAGTCTGGGCTGCGTCTAGAGGGTGAATGCTGTGCTCAGGAGAGGGAGTGGGGTGAGTAGGCACCCCTCAGAAACCCCTTCTCTGACTTTGGCATCACAGGGGTTTTTGTGGACACAGCATCCCCCCCAGCCCCTCAGCACTCTTGTTGAAGCAGTATTAACATCGTCACCACCAGCAGTTTTTACTCATTTCTTTATTAATATAGAAAAGGAGCCCAAGGCAGCTGGACCAGAGTATAAAGCACCAGGAGTTAATACTATTCTGGTGAAAGGGTTGGCTTTACAACAGGAGCAGGCAGGAGCAGCCCTGGTTCTGGGGCCTGGCCCAGCCTACTGCCCAGAACTTCAGAGAAGCACCTGGAACCAGCCCCTGGGAGACAGTGACAGGGAGGTTGGGGGGTGGGATGAGCTTGAAACCATGGGGACAGATGGCAGGGATGAGGGCCAGGCAGTGAGAACTGTCCTGTGGCTGCTGAGGACAGGGAACTGCTGGCTTGAGGCTCCCCACTGGACCATGGGCAAGCGGGCTCACAGTAGGCCTCAGCTCTGGGGGCAGGTAGAAAACCCCATGGATACTAGCGGGAATGGGGAATCCAGACCCAGTCCTGGGGCTGAAGGGCCTTTCCCTTCTTTCTACCAGAGGCCACCTTTGCTCTATACTATAGGTGGGGCTTCAGGGCCCAAGGCACTGTCAGAGGGAGGCCCAGAGGCCTCCGACCTGGGAAGAGGGGGCAGGGAAGGAAGCACTTGCGTGTCCCCAGCTTAGGCAGCCAGAGCTCAGACACAGGGTAGGACAACAGCATCCCTGTGCAATGGGGCTGCACTGTAGGGCAAGGATGGTCTTCTCCTCTGCCGGTGACCAGGACCAGCCCCATGGCAATGGTGTCTGCCTTGAGCCTTAGCAAATGGAGTCTGCAACGAGCACTGGGTGCCAGCAGCGCTGGGTTCTAGCCTTAGCTCTCCTGGAGCAGAGCTGTATCACCACAGACCAGCCATGTCCTGCTCTGGCCTGTTCCTCACCCACTAATGAGAGCTTTGCTGTGACCTCTCAGGTCCTTGGAGGGACTCTGTAGGTCCAGGGAGCTCCAGGACCTGCTCTTGGTAGTTAAGGAGTTAGCAGTTGGTAGTCGGTTCTCAACCAGACCTTGGATGGAACTGGAATGGGACGGGGGCCAGAGAGTGATAGAGGCAGACGGTCCTGCATGGAACCTACTCCCACAAACACTCCAGAGCTGGGAAAGGCTGCTGGGAGCCTCTCCTTACCCAGGGGAGGAGAAGCCTCCCTCCCTTTGGCACAGGGAGGAAGCATGGCTCGGTGGGATCCATTCACAACCACCATCTGGGTGACACTTGGCACGGAAAGACTGGGTGGCACTACATAACCCTTTATGCTCTTCCCCGGGGTGGGGAGCTCGAGGCCCCTCGTGGCTTCCAGCTCCAGCCCTGGTGTAGGGTCAGGCATGCTTTTTCACTGTGGTCCTACTGTGGGGACAGCCCAAGACTCTGCCTGGCTGACACGTGTTAGTTGGTGAGGAAAGGACAGAGGGGTGGGTAAGCAGACAGAGGTAAGAGCAACTCTCTGGCTTTCTCCTCTTCTTCCAGGAGAGCCACTCAGTCAACTGAGTCGCAGATCTCTTCCACCATAGCATTGAAGATGTGTGGCTGGTCTGCATAGACATGGTGCGAAGCACCCTCAATCTCCTGTGGAGAGGAAGTGCCAGGGGTGGGAAGGCCTTTATTCCAGGCACTGGAAAGCCGCCACACCATTCCTTTCCCAGAGACCCGCTTGCCCGTGACCTATAAACACTTAACAAAAACAAAGGTCCACCTTCCTCCCAGGTTCTCAGCACTTCCCATGGGAACTAGTGAACCCCAGTACCCCTCTCTGCCCTCCTATGGCCATCTGCTGTACCTTTCCTTCCATGCAAGTCCCTCCGCTGATCTGCCCATTTCACCCATAGGTCTGGTTTGCTGGGGCCCATACAGGGCACCCAGCCTAAGTAAGCACGCTCATTAGCCAACAAAGGTGAAGGGGGAAAGACAAAAGGGGAAGCAGGAGAGCGACGGGAAGGCCTCCCGGCAGCCCCTACTACTCGCTCTACCATCCACGGCTCTGGTTTTGGGTGGGAATTACGAGGGGCCGGAGTGGCAGCACCGCTGTGCCTGGCTACTGGCCAAGTCCCTGCCTTGTAGCTGAACTAGGCTACACAAAAGTGAGACGCTCCTAATTATTTTACAGAGTGAACCCTTTCAAATCCACTGCCCAACTCGATCTGCCCATTCCTCTTTACTCCTTGACTCTCTGGTCACTCTTCTCTACCCCAAGGCCCATCTGTGCCGAGAGGCAGCGAACATGTGCTGGCATTCAACGCACAACTTTTCCGTCTCATTCTTGCTCCTTGACTGGCCAACATACCATGTCTCGGACATAGGAATCCGGCCGCTGCATCTTCACCTTTTCCCCCGTGCTGGTATCTATCCAGGTGTTGGCCCCATAGATCATGGTGATAGGCACATCTTTTCGAATCAAGTGAATTCGCTTCAGCATGGGGCGCCGTGCCCAGCCGAAGGACTCCATCATGGCTTTGAATGCTGTCTCACCACTGAACAAGCAAAACAGGGTGAGGCAGTTAACAGAATGAACCTCGCAGCATAAGATGTCAACTTGTGGGTCTCTTCAGAGGCCAGACAGTTTCTTTGTCAGCTTTGTATTCCTCTGAGAGCCCAACACTGGACTCATTAAATACTGGGGAGATTAGGAGGTAGGCCTGAATCTCCAGGGGCCTCCTATCACAAAAAAAGAGTGAGGAGGGACATGGTGAACACCTGGCACTAAGACGTGCCCAAGAACGCAGTGGGTTAATAGTTATTCAGCAAATATTTATGTGTCATGCCCTGGCGGAGTGTGGGGACATGTGAACAAGATGGATGGGTCTGTCCTCCAGGAGCTCATGCTTTAGGAAGGAAAGCATTTAATAACTAATTACAGGACTAATTATTTAACTTCAAACTTCCCAAGAATTATGAAAGGGTGGTAGGGTGCTATGAGAACACAGACTAGGGACTCAGCCTACTGGGGTCGGAGAGAGGGTCGAGGTGCTCACTGAGGGGGACTCTGGCAACTGAGCACTACTGTAGTGCCAAGGGCTTCCTCAGGACACTCCAGCACGGGACGTCAGGTTTTCAAGGACCCAGGGGT
>JAQQAC010026072.1:76401422-76532531 GCA_029783875.1 Phataginus tricuspis
TCAGGACACTCCAGCACGGGACGTCAGGTTTTCAAGGACCCAGGGGTGCAGCAGTTTGTGCTATGTGGAAAGCAATGACTGCCCACCTCATCTTCTCTGCTCTCTGGTCATTTCCTCAGCTTGAGCTAACGAGGGCTGTGTCACAAGGGGTCTGCAAGGCTGCGACGGAAGCTGCCTTTTGGGCTGGTCTGCAGCTTTTGTGAAAGCAGGGGAAGTTCAGGAGACTGCTGCCTTCCAGGCCCACCTGTTTGGGTATTGTATTGCCAGTATCCTTCATAGTCCTCAGATGAAGGGGAGTCCAATTTCTGCAAAGAGTTCCTTCCTTACGACATCACGGCATAGTGAAAGAATCATGGACTCTGGGACCAGAGAAATGTCAACTCAAATCCTGGCTGTGTTTTCTTAAGTAAGTCAAGTAATCAGAATACACCTTAGTTTTCTCCACCTACAAATTGGAGTGAATTATACCTACTTTATTAGGTCACTGAGGAAAACAAAAAAATATACAAAGCCCCTAATATCAAGTGAAATGAAATAGGTAGCTCCTAGATATTTTTCTCTAGCCGAATTCCGTGTTTTCCAAGGGAATGCTAAGTAACCATGAGCTTGTTAAAGTCACAACTCAGAAACACTCAGAGGGTTATAAAAGTGACGGTGTTTGGAGGGAAGGGAGTGGTCGTCGCTGATGTCACCTCTACTTCCTCTAGGACATGAAGGAGCTGCTCATTATGTATCCTGTGGCTCAGATCGGGAGGCTATTCATTATACAGAAATAGGTCTGGGATGGGGCAGAGTGCTGAGAAGACGGGCCTGTGGGACCTCAGTGGATATGAGACGGACACTGAGCCCAATGGGGCTGAGGAAGGCGCCGAGAGCAGGAGGCAGAGCTACCTGATTCGACTGTTGAGCTGTGTTTCTACATTGCTGCTAAATGGGGCCCTTCATGAGCTGAGCTCATGTGGAATGTTGGACACACAGTTTCCACGCTGTCCCAAAGCTGTCTGGGTTGTAGACTATTGCTCAGATGTGACTGCTGGAATGCAAAACCCCAGCTCCTTCACAGCAGTGGGCTCACCACCGGTGACCTGGACAAGCTTAGGAGGAGGTGGGGCTGCCACTCCCAGTGGCCTTGGCCTCCTAGAGATGCTTCCCAGCAACTTGGGTGAGGCCTATGCAGGGGTGATACCACCCATGCAGCCTCATGGTATCAGCTACTCACAGGCACTGCCTGGGGGGGCGATTACCTCCCTGACCCTGCCCTGGCTCTTAGCTGCACAGACTGTGTGTCAGTAGGCTTGTGGGGTCCTGCTGTGTAAGCAGTCAGAGATATGAACTTCACAAGATTCCAGAGACACCCCCAAATCTCCAAAATATGAAAGGAATTCCTGTCCCAACAGTAAGTATTTCAAGGTGTGCATAATTAAAATTTTAAAATGCATGTCTTTCCATCAGCAATCCTATTTGTAGGAATGTATTCTATAGATACAGTCATGTGTATGCAAAGGAAGATGTGCAAGGAGGTTCTCTGAAGCAATGTCAAGTGGTATCTCACACAAAAGAACAAGGACATTTGGGAACCACAGGTCTGGGACAGAAGACAATTTTTTCTTTGACTTTTTGAAAATAATATGTTCAAATCACTTTTCCAGTTTAAAAAAAAGATATTTTCCAGACTCTTTCCTGTTAGACTAACTGCTATCTCTAGGGAAGAAGAAGGGTCTTCCTCTAGAGATGGGAAGCATGCTTAATTAATCTACTATCTTCTCCATCCCTTTGTGCCTACCCCTGGGGAAGCCTCTGGAATTAATCAAGCCTGCTAATGCCTATGTTTCCCTAACTGAACGAGAGCGTTACACAAGAAGAAATACCACAGAGAATGATTGTGTGACAGTTCTGGAGTTTTCCAGCAGCTGGAATTTCATCTCCAAATCCACCCACGCCGTGCTGGCTCTGACTGCTGCCCTCACCTGGGATTCTGTGCATTGCAGTGGTAGATATACTCTGATATAGTATCATCCTCAAAGAAGTCTGCAAACTTGCGCTTGAAGTCTGGCCGGAATCGCTGCACCAGGCCAGGCCCTGGGAGGAGACAGAGAAACACAGAGTGGCTAGTTTGGATGGAGGAGAAAGACTCCTGCCTATGTATCTTTTAAGACTTTAATCAAACATTTCTCCTAGGAGTTTGTTCGCTTTGTATGTTTAACATTACAGAGGCAGAAAGAGTACGTGAGTCTGTTGAGAAGCTCCAGTAATTACAAATGAGAGTCAGCTGGTTAGCATAGACTATATGATGGTCTAACGTCATTGGGGGAACCAGACTGTTTTCAGTTCAGTGAAGTCCCAAGGTCTTTTCCTCCAAAGATCACAAGCCCCACAAGAGTCCATGGCTGCGATCTTTTCTTTTACTGCCTGAGCTATGTTCTTTCTCCCTGAGATCCTTATGGCCTTTTCATCATCTTAAGGTAGCGGATGAAACTAGACTACCCCCCAAGAGCCCTCTCAAGTCCAGGCCTGAAAGAGAATACGAGTGGAGAGGCAAACCTAGCACTGGCCCCTCGGCCCTGGGGCACTGTTTTAGAGCCACCTGTTCCCTCCACCTTTCTGCACAGCACACGTGCGAGCAGTAGGGCACCTGGAACAGACTGTAAAAACTGGGCCTGCTGATCAGCTTCTGATCGCTCTCTCTCTTCCGGTCTCTGTGTGAGGAGCAGAGGGTGAGAGGGAGGCAGAGCCCGGATCCCCTGGGCCCTGGCCCAGCTCCATGGCTGCCTGCCAGCTGCCCCGACCATGCTAGTTCTGATGCCCATGCATGAACCTGGCCAGATGCAAGACCACCAAAGGGGAGGGTGGCTAGAGTGAGGCTTCTTCCTGGAAAGGCATTTGGAGGGTCTGCTGGGGTCTACAGTGCCAGGAACTCTCAGGTCAGCACTCTGCCCATTTACTCTCCTTTGGTACCTGTGTCTATTGCTATCCTTCCTTTCTCCCCAGACTCCTACCTTCTACTCAAATATTCGTTTCTCTTTTATCTAAAGCCATCCTGTTTCTCTTGAAGGGCCTGGAGAAACAACTCTGATTTGGTCATCAGCAATGAATTCATAATTGGCTACTGAATATTACTATGTATATGTAAGTCATTAGTGCAAGATAGAGGTCACCAATCTATTCCACACAGGGATTTCCCTTCGTCAGAGTACAAAGCTCCCCAGAAAGGAAGTGCTGGCAGTGAGGTCAGAAGGCTACTACTTCTATACTACTTCTACTTACTCCGGCTAGCTCCCTGTGACTTCTTACCCTTCCTTTACCCACAGAATTTGTTGACAGCTTCTAAGTGGTGAAGATGTGGTGCCTAACTTAAGCAGCACATATTTAGAGGGGCTTGCTTGCCACTGTGGGTTTATCAGAGGCTCTGGTTTTTTTTTTTTTTTTCCTCTGCTATTTTTTTTTTATAATAATTTATTTTATTTTAGTATCATTAACCTACAATTACATGAGCAATACCGTGATGATTGAACTCCCCCCTTCACCAGGTAGAGGCTCTGGTTTTGACATCTTCCTGCTGCAGGTGCTAGGTGAGCTGCAGAGATGGGATTCAGGGGTGGTTAGCATGCTGAATCACCAACAGGCTGCCATAAACTCACATATATAGAGTAAGAACTCAGTGAAGAGTCGCTTCATGGAATCTTTCTTTCTTTCTGGGGGTCTAGCCAAGAAGCAGAGTTGTAGTTCTACTCCAACTGTCTCCTGCATAGAAAGCTTTTTCCATGCAGCTGGAAGAAAAAAAGAACCTTCTGCAACCACAAAGAGACCTGGTCCAGATTAAGAGCTTTAAGTCACAATGCTAGCCCTTTTCCTACTTTTCATGTACAAACAGGATGGCTGGAGTCCACACACAGTGGGGCTTCTAGAATGGGACAGCCTTGGTTTAAGAAGATGGTTTCTTTATCTGCACACTACTCACCCCAGGGCCCAGCCACTCGAAGAACAGCCAGGGGATTGGAACGCCCTAGGACAGATGCCACAGCCTTGACCCAGGTTGGGGATGCCCGGATCTCACTGGGGTCAGTTGGTCGGAGAGGAAAGCCCCACGGGTCCACCAGGATGAGGTGTTTAACTCTAAAGGAAGAAGAGAAGGCAAACTGTATGTGCTTGGAGGTAGTCTTTGAATGGACCACAAGGAAGAGAATTATTAGAAACGAATACTGGAAGGTATTTCTGGATACTTCTGATTCCCAGCAAGGCAAGGAGGGAGCTAGGTCCTGAGTGAGAAGAGTGGCTAAACGTTACCTTTCAGGGTACTTGATGGAGTAAGAAGTGGCCAGGAATCCTCCCAAACTGTGCCCCAGGAGGATCATACTGGGTATCCCCATGGTCTCCCGCCATGTCTCTATCGACGCCACAAACTCCTCCTCGGCCCCCTCCGGGTCCCTGGGGAATGCTGGCCTCGAGCTTCGCCCGAAGCCAAGAAGGTCGAAGGTATGCAGTGTGCGACGGGCACTCAGTGAATCCATGTTGAGGATCCAGAGGCCCACGCCGCCCCCGAAGCCGTGCACCATCACCAGGGGGGTGCGGTCCCTGAGCTCTGGGCTCACAGTCACCGTCCAGATCTTGTTCTGGTTTGGGAGGGACACATATCGGGCCAGGAACTTGTTCTGGAGACCTAGGGAGAGGGAAGCAGTAAGACTGTTCTCTGAAAGTGCCATCACCCAGCCTGAACTACCACTCTTCAGCTTTCTCTGTCCAGTGCCAAACCTGTACCGACCCCCCTCACCTCTTTCTTTCACAACCCGGTGACCATACACCTGAAGAGTGCAACTCTAAGCACCATTTGTAGACCATCTAGTCTGTAAGTAACAAGAGGGGCTCCCTCTGGGCTCAGGGTGCCAGTGACTCCACTGACCCCATAAGCTCCTGCATCCATTGCTTCTCTTATCCCTGTGTGTGCTTGGGGCTTAACAGGTGAACAGAAGTGTCCTCACTGAAGGTACCTGGGAGGGTAGCTTCTGACTGGAGTCAAGCCAGGTGGAGGAAGTGATGGGTATGGATTGGGCCATAGGCTTATTCCTCTTAAGAGACAGACTGAGGTAGGTGGTGTTTGACTTGCTGGCAAGACAGCAGGCATGCAACAGAACTGCCTTGGGGAAGTCACCAGGATCAGGGACAGAGGCTTGAAGGCTGTTCTGTGGCTGCAGTGACTCAGGCCCATAGGAGAGAGGGAAGCCATGGCTGGGGAGGAAGGCGCAGGGCAGGAAGCCCCCGTGGGCAACACAAGAGTCTTGTTTATGCCAGTGGCTGGTGCCATTCATGGGGATGCCCTGCCCCAAAAAATGCTGCCCATGAGAGCTGCTCTGTGGGAGTCCCAAACCACTGTGGTAACCAAGGAAGTGGCGGAGCCTAACTAGGTAGAATGCATGGAAGGGTAATGTCAGAGACAGGGTGGCTGTTCCTTGGGTAGGGAAGTGGTAAATCTAAGATGTGCTTGTGTTTGGAAGAAGAAAGCGGTAGAAGAGGGAGAGGAGAGGAATGGGGGAGAAGGAAGAAGGAAGGAGAGAACGTGTATATTTGTGTATTAATAGTTGGTATACGGTTTGAGGCAGCAACTAGCATGACGGGTAGAGAGACATCGAGGAACTGCTGTCACAGCAAATGGCATCCTCTGTGCAGATCTCTTCCCTCAAGTCCCTGACATTCCTTCCTCCTGCTCCCAGCACTGCCGAGAGGACTCAGTGGGCTCAGTGTACCAGGCTCTGGGAAGACCCCCTATCCTGCTTGGGCCTCCTGAGGTTGCTGGGACGAGCCACCCATTCTACTTACACTGGAGGATCCTGGCTTCCACATTCTTCAGCTGAGACATTGAAGTAGGGCGCCAAGCAGGCAGCCAGCTACTCAGCCAGCCTTGAGGCCTGGGACAATGAGACACAGAGATACTCATTGGCAACACTGATGCTCTCAGCCTTGCTGACAGTTACAAAAGAGTTATCAGGACGCATGGCACTTCCCAGGCTCAGGAGAGCTGCCGCTGCAGCAGTCAGCGATCCCTGCTGCCTACAGACTGTTACTCTTCTCTGGTGAATGGCTATTAATGACAATATGCCCTTTATTTCAACAGATACTCAGACCACCGTGTGCACACCTCTTTCCATTTTACAGAGCTCTTTCACATTTATTAGCTCATCTGAGTTTAGAGCTCTCCTTTGTTATGGGTTATCATCATGTTCAAGGAGTTTAAAAGGGAGAATAGCCAACTATTAACTATAGTTATCCTTGGCCATCCCCAGGACTGAATGTTCCTTTAGAGCAGGACAAACTCCCCTGCTACCTGCCTTCCTGGCAGGACACTGGGGCTTGTGTGCGCCCTCTATCAAGCTCCTGGAAGCACAGAACATTGTGTCAGTGCCCAGTTGGGTTCTCAGGTGATCAGTCAGTCCAGCCTTGAACACGGAGATGGGAAAGACAGGGAACAGGAGGAGGGAGACCTGAATTCAAGTCTTGCTGTGATTCAGTGGTAGGACACAGGTTGCCTCTGGCCTTGTCTTCCAGATTACAGAATGAGTAGAAAGCTCAAATATGTCCTCACTTCTAATGGCATGTAATAAAACATATATGGTATAACCTATCCTTCTTTTTCTTTTCTATGCAGGGGACTCAAGTCATTGCAGGGTAGAGGTTGAAAGCACCAGTTTGGGAATAAAAAAGAAAACTCTGCATGAGTCACAGCATTATCATTTACTAGCAGAATGGTTTTGGCCTCTTAAATAACCTGTCTTTGAGCATCTAGATATGTAAGGGACCTCATAAGGTACCCAGGACAAACTAGATGCTCAATGAATGAGTTTTTATCATTACTTTTCCAACCCATATATTTCTCTTTTCTTGAACTCTTCCTGGATGAAGGGGATTACAGGATGGCCACCACCAGCTACAGGAAGGGCCTGTGAACACCAGCACGGTCAAGCAGGGGCATTCCGTGGGAGAACAAGGGTAGCCACTACCAACCCACCCTTGGCACACACTGGGCATCCTGCTACACCATTTAAAGCACAGAACTTTAGATGAGGATGGTTCCTTAGAAATCATCTAGTCCAGCCTCTTTATTTCATGGATGAGCAAACTGATGCCTTAAGAGGTCATATAGCTAGTTAGAAAAAGAACTAGAACCATGACCTCAAATCCTGATTTCTCCATACCTTTCCTCTGGATGTTCCAGCTTCAGATTTTCAAGGCCATATATGAATACTTAGAGTATATAACCATATTTTGACCCTTGGCTCTGTTTTCTGAAAGTCCAAAGCCCTGGCACTGCCACATATGAGCAATGTGACTTTGGGCACATTATTTAGCCTTCCTGTGTCAGTTTCCTCATCTTTAAAGGGAAAGTAATAATAATACCTACCTCATAGGGTTGTTACAAGTATTAAATGAGTTAATGCATCTAAAATACACAGGCTAATCCTTAGCACAAGATAAATTCCCAATAAATGTTTTTTTCCCCCAGCTAAATCATAAGCTGTCTACATCCCTCGTATTTTGCAAGTATCAACTTTCAAGACTGCTTGAGGCTTGAAAGAAATATTGAGGTCGCTGCTGAGAGTGGCACCTCAATGACTTTAGCCAGATGAATGTTGTCAGTCTAAATTAGTCTAAGCCTACAGAGACTCTGAACCCTTTTAATACGCAACTGAACTGCTTGGCTTGAAGCATGACCACAGAATTTTGCCAGTGGAGACAAACTCTCTCCACATCACAGAGACAGTGACAAGTCTGATCACATCTGGACCCCAAACTGCCTAGTATTCTGCCCAAAGCAGTGCTCAGGAAAAATACTGTCCCATGGAACAGAACCATGGGTGGCTTAGCAGATATTCTTTGGGGGGAGCTTTACTTTGCCTCTCTTCGTCACCAAAAATGTTACAGGTAAAGCACTGGAAACAGTACTGGCACACCGTATCTGCTCCATACTATTGAGTTGAGGGCTGGGGTGGGAAATTGAGGCAACGAGCAGAGAAGAGCTTAGCCATGAACTTAGCTGGCCAGGGTGGCCTCTTTCCTCTAAAGCGACAAGGGGTGAGGCAGAAGGGTTCTGTGCTGGGTCTGAAGCCTGTTCTGGGCCTCTGTGACCTTGGGCAAGTCTCCTAACTCCTATGGGCACTGGCTTCTTCATTTGTGAAAAGGAACCCCCAATGTCCTGCATCTCTGCCAGCTCTAATATTGTTTCTCCAAGTCATCGTAGCCAGTGTAAATTTCCCATTGGAAAAGTCATCTTTAGAAAGCATCACTCTCCTGGGCAATGCCTTCGAACCCGGGAAGCTATTGCTGTCATGAAGTTAATTCGTTTCTGCAGCTCTGAAAAGAGGGAACACGGGATCCAGGAAAGGCCCTATTCTGGTGAAACCAAAGCTTGGCTGGGAGCTGAGTCATTCTTCTAGAAGCAACTTTTCCTTGCTATCAGACTGCGAACTCTTAGTCACACCACCTACAGGTTGGCTCCCCAAACCTGATGCCCTTGAGACTGTGGCAAAGCCCAAAGCTCTAATTCTGAAACCACAGCATTAAGGGTATTGTTATGATTATTAAAAACATTATCTTACCAACTAGGATCTCAAGCGGGAAAGTGTCCGGGGGGGGGGGGGTGGTAGCGCTAAAGAAACAGGCAAGCCCATACTCCATACTCCCCGCTGCGCGGCGGCGCCCTTTCCTTCCCACGCCCTCCCCTTGCCCGGCTGAGTGAGGTCTTCCCACACCCCCCGGCCACCGTCCGGGGCAAATCCAGACGAGCAGCCGGGCACCCGCGCCCCACAAGCTTGCTTCGGGGGACCCGAGCCATTACCACTAAACCCATTCTCTCTGTACAGCGACCAGAGAAGAGCAGGCTGCGATCACGAAACTGAAGTGGGAAGTCAGAATCTCGGAGCTGCGGGGCAAGCTTAGCTACCAGCGTTCCCCCGGCTCTGCCGCCGCCTCTAAGAGGGAAAAGCGAAGCAAGCAAACGCAACCCCCAGCCCTCCCCGGAGGCCGACCTGAGAAAGGAAAGGCGGGAAGGTTTTAAAACTGTTCCTCAGCCACAGACAGTGCCAGGATCATGGTCCAGAGACACAGAGAGAAAGACACAGGATTAACTCACTGTTGCTCCAGATCATCAGCCATTGTAAACAAGCCCTGCCGGGTCGAGCTGAGCCAGCCCATCCCTCCGCCTGACGCCGGCACCAGCTGACCCAGAATCGGGTCGGAGAACAAAGTGGGGCGTGGCCAGCGCCCGGCGAGAGGCCGGCCCCGCGCGCTCGGAACCCGGGCTCCCAGGCTAGGCCGGCAATCCCAGTCACCCACTTGGGGGACAATACGGGAGATGAGTAGGACTGAACGACCCGGTCCCTCAAAGGAGCCCCACCAGCCCTCCATTCTCTCATAATCGAAAAGTGACAGAACTACCCTTCAGGCGGCGGCCACCCTCCCTGTTAATAGCTTCCTCTCCACCAACGTTCTCCCCTTCTGTTCCTTCTAATCAGATGTTTAAGATGTTTGTGGACACACCACCACTGGTTGAAGTTTCCTACAAAGGGTCTGTACCCCAAATAGATTGCCTGATTTCACACACAAAAAAACAGGATGCCTAGTTAAAGTAGAATTTCAGATAAACAAATACTTTTTTTTTTAGGTTAAGTATGTCCCATGGAACAGTTGGGAGGTAACTGGGCATCTTGTGCATTAACTGGCGACCCTATAGCTAAGCCACATATACCAAGACACAATTCCTCCGCTCTGCAGGTTTCCCAGCTTAGTTCCCAGGGAAGCTCTAGCTTAACTCAGTTCTGCTGTAGAATCCCCACCTCCCCACCCTTCAAGAGGGGCAGTTGAAGATCTTAACCTACCTATAAGGCTGGGTCTGCTTTAGGTAGCTGGAGTCGGGTGTGGGAGCTTTGGTGGTGGTGTGTGTGACTACCTTGCTCAACAGAAGAGCCAAACTTGAGGCTGGCTCCAGAATTTACCTGAATTGGTAACCAAGCTCCCTGGAAGTGTCAGATTTCAGGTCATCCCCTTTAACCTAGGGGTGGTGGAGGGTGGTGGGAGTGGTGGGACAATGCTGGTGTGGAGGGGTTTTTCTTTAGTGTCTTGCAGGACTCAGAAGATAGAGCCTGCTCTAGTGTTAGAGTTTATCTGCTGCCACCCTGGGCTGTTTGTCCCTTTGTAGAGCTGGCAACTTTGTATTTGGAGCTCAGCTTAAACTTCCCCTCTTCTAAGTAAGGTCTTTCCTGACCACAGGATCTAAAAGAGACCCCAGCCACTCTATCACATTGCTCTTTTATTTTCTTCATAACACTTACACTATGTGAAATTATCCTGCATACTTGTTTACACATTTATCATCAGTTTTCCTCCACTAGGGCCTAAGGTTCATGGGGGACCTTATCTCTCTGCTCTGGTTGCCAGCGGGTAGAACAGGAGGTGGCACAGAGCAGATGCTCAGTATTTACTGGGCAAATAAGTGGATGAAAAGTCTAGCAAGGATACAGGTGTATAAATAATTACCTATAAAACAATGTGCTAAGTGTCAAGGGCTTTGGGAGCTGTATTCTAAATTGTAACCATATAGGAAATTCCAAGGTACTGCACTCTGAGACAGGGCAGTAAGATCTCCCACTTTTCTTAAAACCTGTAAGATGTAGAACTTTTTGAGGTGAGGATGACCTGGATGGAACTGGTAGTAGATCTTTCTAGACCTCATCTCAGGAGACAATGCAGAGAAGCATTTTTTTTTAAGTTAAGGTATTATTGATATACACTCTTATGAAGCTTTCACATGAAAAACAATGTGGTTACTACATTCACACCTATTATCAAGTCCCCCCCCACCCCATTGCAGTCACTGTCCATCAGTGTAGTAAGATGCCACAGAGTCACTGCTTGTGAGAAGCGTTTGTATTTTGTTACCAAGTGCCAAACCAGCTTTGTAGTAGAGGTTGCTTGGAAGTAGGAAACTTGAATGTATGGAAAATGCTTTTTGTAACCAAAGTTTAGATTCCTTAATGTGTCCCCAGAGCTGGGATATCTCAGGATTGGGCTGGATCTGCTAGAATTATAGAGTGGAGAAGCCTCTCAGCGCTTGCTCTAGGGGGACCTCAGGGAGAAATGTAAGGACCTTTTTCTCATCTTACTCACTCTATGTAAGTATGAAAGAATACATCTTCCTTCTACCACCAAATGTGTGATTTTTTGTATGATTAAACTATTAATATTGTCATGATAGATGGAAACTAATTTTGACACACTGTCTTTCCTTTACCTGTAAGTCACATTAAAAATTCCAGAAATAGGTGGAGCTGATAACCTGATAGCTCAGGCTTGGCAGGGATAGATCATTCTTTGGTTTCAAATGCTTGCTATTGCCTTTTGAATGAACTATGAACAAGGTGTGACCCTTAGATTAAAACACAGGAACTGAATGGAATAGTTGTAGGGTTGCTCAGTCCAATATGATAGCCACCAACCACACGTAGCTACTTAGATTTAAATTAATAAAAATTAAATGAAAGTTCCTTAGTCATACTAGCTACATTCCAAGTGCCCAATAGCCACATGTATCTAGTGGTACCATATTGGACAGCACAGAGACAGTTTCATCATCACAGAAATCTTTATTGGACAGTGTTACTCAAGCAGTGATATTTCAGCCCCATGTTGTGGATTGTTTTGCCCTTGGAAAGGACAATATGGTAGATTCTCTCTTGGATGACAGGAAGGAAGGCTGAGGGGTTCTCTTCATGGGATTCCCAAAGATTAGGAACAAGGAAATCAGACAAGGGAGCCTGAAAAGTCCTTCTACTCTATCAGGGACCACAAGGGCAGTTATATTAGGATGAAGGGATATGGGCTTATTGAAGATATTTGCTGCTTTACTAGGACCAGATCAGAAATTTTGATATGTTAGAAATTTGACTTCATGCTGTTAGCAATTTGATTCCTCTTAAAACTTTCTTTTTGCAAATAATAACCTATTTAATCTCTTCTATTAGAAACCAAGGTATGAGAAAAAAATATTTCCTTTTTTGTATTCCTGCCAACACTTCTGACACCAAATGTGTGGGTTTTCCCACATGTAGGGAAAATGAAACTTTCTGCCTGGCCTTAATAGCACTCATTGTGTATATAATAATAGCATGTTTGCACATTTATGGGATATTGCCAATGACAGAACCATTGGTCAGTCACGGGAGTACCTGCCCAAGGGAGGGGTAGAGAGGAAACATCCATTCTCTCTTCTGCCTGTGCTTCTGATACGTAATTGGTTAGGCATCCACCAGTCACAAGGAACCTGCATGCAAGAGTTGCTCTTGGAGAGTGGGTGCAGGGAGCTGGGCTGCTGGGAGAGTGGGGAGGGAGCCGTGCAGTTCAGTGCTCCTAGAGAATTAAGCCCGAGTGTGGGAGCAGGAAGCCTGGAGGTCAGGGAGCTAGGAGAGAATGAGACCTACTGCCTAGAGGATTTAGCTTGTGCTGCAGAGCAGACCCTGTAGCTGGTCTGGGGAGCGCATTTGAGCCAGCCTTGTGGACTGAGCTGTCTGCCACTGCTCTGAGAGTCAATGTGGTAACCCCCTGTACCGCCAACTTCGTGCCCTTGCCTTTCTTCAGTCTGATCAAATTCATAGAGAACTTGTGCCAGATGGGGAACCCCTTCCTCCTGGAGCTATACCACACCAACATTTTTCTAATTCTTGGCTGACACCAACTGGGTGTCCTACAGTTTAATTCAGTTATAACACTAACTTTCCTGACTTAGTACAGACTCTACAGGTTAAGGGCCTCAGTCTCACTCCCCAATTTCATATGTCAATACCAAGTCCAGGGTATCACCTGTGCTTCTAATAATGGCTATAAATTGGAGGTTCCTATGATGCCCTCCTCATGTTTGATAATTTGTTAGAATGGCTCACAGAACCCAGGAAAATAGTTTACTTACTAGACTACTGGTGTTAAAAAGAAACAACAGGTCCAAAATGAAATCATGTTGCTAACCCCACCGTGACTTAATACCTAACCTAGTTGCAGTTTCAGCTTCTTCAGAGGAATGGGATTTTAAACCTATCAGTCTGGAGTTTCCTGGTCAGCACTTGTGAGGTCATCTACCTGATAAAACCACCTGTCTTCCCTTAAGGGAAGATACCCTTGTCTGAAATAATCCACTCTTTAAACTTCCTTGCCTCACCCTCCTTCTGCCTATAAAAACCTTCCATTTTGTACAACTCCTTGGAGCTTCCTTATATTTGCTGGATGAAATGCTGCCTAATTTGTTAATTGTTGAATAAAGCCAATTAGATCTTTACTCAGTTGAATTTTGTTTAACACTGGTTTATTATAAAAGATGTAATTTAGGAACACCCATATGGAAGAGACGCATAGGGCAAGGTATGGGGAAAGGGACACAGAGCTTCCATGCCCTCTCTAGGCACAACACCCTCCCAGCACCTGGATGTGTTCAGCAACCCATAAGTTCTCCAAACCCTTTTGGCTAGGGTTTTTTTTTTTTAATGGAGGCTTCATTACATAGCATGATTTATTAAATAATCGGCCATTATTTATTAAATAATTGGTGACTGAACTCAATCTCAACCCCTCTTTCCTCCCTAAAGATGGTGGGGTAGGGTTGAAGGTTTGAACCCTGGAATCCCACAGTTGGTTCCCCTGGCAACCAGCCCCCAGCCTTACAGGCTTTCCAAAAGTCACTTTATTAATATAAACTCGAGTATGGTTGAAAGGGGCTTGTTATGAATAACAAAAGACTCTTCTTTCACCTTTATTGCTTTGGGGCTATATCAGGAACTGGCGACAAAACCAAATATAACAAAAGATGCTCCTATCACTCTTATCACTGGGGAAATTACAAGAGTTTTAGGAGCTCTGTGCCAGGAACTGGGGATGAAGACCAAATATACATTTTTTATATTACAATACCACACAAGGAAAGGATTTTCTTTTTGCCACCCTGGGGCCAAAGTTTAAAAGATGGCACTGTTACATGCAATAGTAGAGGGAAGCAAACTGAGGCATATGAAGGAGAAAGTGAAAATACAAGGGAAATGAATTGGAAAAGAGACTTCTTTTTTATGCAGAGATTTTCTTCAGGAGAGTCCTGTTCTTTAGAAGATTTGTATTAAAAGACTGTCAGTTCTTATTGTAGAGGGACATAGAGATACACTTTAAAATCAGAGCCTTTGCTTGATCATGTCCAGGAAAGACATAAGTTAATCACTGTAGACAACTATGGATCCTCGTCAGGGAGCACCAGAGGAAATCTACATAACAAATTTTATTAGCCAGCCCTTATTTTTCATTAATTCCCTCATATATATTTTACCTTCCCACAGTTTGCACCTTTAGAAACTGAAAGTCCTTTTCCTTTGTCTTGTCACCTCTCTAAAAATGTATTGCCTTTTTTGTTAAGATGCTGTTGTTAAAAACAGCAAAAGACTCCAAACAGAGTCATTTATGCTAAGCCCCATGTCACCAAACTTGAAGCTTGATTACATTTTTGGCTGTCCCAGAAATGGAATCTTAAACCAGTCAATCAAGACTAGGTAGGTAATTTGCCTGACAGATCCCGCCATCTCCTAAAGTGACCTTGCCATAACCAATCTTTTTGTCTAAGTTAAGTTCCTTGCTCCCACTCCCTTCTGCCTATAAAAGTCTTTTATTTTGTACAGCTCCTTAGAGCTCCTTTCTGTCTGCTAGATTGGATGCTGCCTGATTCATGAATCATTGAATAAAACCAATAAGATCTTTAACATGTACTCAGTTGAATTGTTTTTTAGCACTATATAAGCTCAAGTTTGAATCATCCCTTTGAGTAACTCATAAATGAGACCTCCCATGTGCATATGTGATACATGTTAATAAACTTCTGCTTGTTTTCTCCTGTTAATTTGTCTTTTCTCCATCTAATTACAGGCCAACAAACCTAAGATGGGTAAAGGGAAAACAGTTTTTCCTCTCCAATAGTGTTTTAGCAATAAAACTCCTAAGGTTTACTCTGATTTCAGCGTCCACTTACACATCTGACTTGCCCTTTGAGAGCCATTTGAACTGTAGTCCCTTCAGGGCCATCTTTTGCTGGGTCTGCCCAACTTTTAATTATTCAGAGAAATAGGGAAAGCAGAAGTTAATTATTAGGATTAATGATCGTTAAGAGCAAATATATTTACTGAACATTTACTGTGTGTCAAGTACTCTTAGGTCTTAATGTTAACATTATATCATTTAATCCTCTCAACATGTGAATGATCCAGGTGAGGTAGGGCAGGGACACATGACAAGCATCATGATTAATTTTTCCTGACTATGATGAAAAATGCCAAGATACATACAGTATAGTAAGAACAGGAGGGACTCCATCTTAAGGGTATGATTCCATTTTAAAAACCAGGGAGTTAGGAGGTAAGATTCCTAACATAGTTTATGGTAAGCAGACAATAACCAACCCTATCTTAAGGCAGGGGAAGCAGTCCTAAATGATATGTTCCCACTGCTGGAGGGTCACCACTATCTTGGAGAAGAACAGGATCAAGAAATTATTTGTATTAAGTTTATCTGAAAGAACATCTAGAGGACTATGGATAATGACAATGTCTGTCACTGGAGATAGACATCATGAGATCACGTCAGCCTAGGCCCCTCCACAACTTTCTTGAAAGCCCCATTCTTGAAAGCCTTAAAAGACAGAATCCTAAGCCCTTAAGCACTCCTCCTCTCTGAGGCTGCCCACACTCCCTTTCTTCACGTGTGTACTTTTGCCTTAAATAAAGACTTCTCACTGATCAACTTACTGCGTTTTGTCTCTGTGCTCTTCCTGTGGTAAGTATCTTTGTTACTTTACTATTTCATTGTATTTTCTAGACTTAAGCACAAGTCTTCACCCTCTCTGTTCTACTTCAGGAAAGTAGGGAAGGGCTACTGAGATCTCTGATTTGGGCTTCCAAGTTTCCATCGCCTGGGTAACCTGGGCAGGACTGCAGCAGCAGGATCATGTTCTTTAGTAGCCTGCCCCCAAATCTCCTTTCTTTGCCTTTGGGAAGTTCCCAGAACATCATCTCATGCCATCCACTGCTCTGCGGCTCCCCAAAATGTTGAGGTGGTAGGGGCGTATTTCCCATCCCTGTAGATTCAAGCAGACACTAGACACCAGGTGACTGGCTTCAGAAGTTGGCAAGGGATCTGCCCCATGCCAAACAGGAGTTCAGTGAGGTTCCCTTTCCTCCCTCTGCTCTTCCTTGCTCTCAGCTGCCTGCACAGCTCCTGCCATTCACTATTGCTCTTGCTTTAATTAATTTTCTTTACGTACACTTGCCCAACCTGTTTGAGGATTCTTTCTTGTTCAGAGTCAAGAACTCTCCCCCGTCCAGGTTGAGGTTTCGCCTAGTGCACAGGGAGAAACCTCCCCAGATACAGCTGCCCGACAATACAGGTATTGGTATTTGTTTCTTATAGAAAAGGAAATGAGTCTGTCAGGCTTACTAACTTGTCCTGGATCACATAACTGGTAAACAGCTATATCAAGGTCTGAACCCAGGATTGTATGACTCTACGGACAATCTGTGCTTTGCACTTTTATCCAGTACTCTACACGTACGAATATTGATTTAAACTACTGAAATCAACATGAGTATTAGCAATTTCCGACATATCAAAAATGTTTCAATGATTATAGAATTATAAACTAAATACAGAACAAGACCTTTTCTTGCTGTTTTAAGTAGTCCAGAAAAGCTTTAGTTCATTATATTGGTTTTTAATTTTGCAGATCTCAGAAAAGGATGCATTCAGTAAATGAATTTGGGTGTTTTTCATCTCTTCTTTTTCCCCTTGGGAGTTCCTGTGAAGATGCCAATGTTGACAGTTGACACTGATCAAAGGCGGACAAAACACAAGGAAGAAACTGCTGGAAGGAGCCTGGCTGATGAAATAGACGCCCCCTAAGGAATCCACTCCTAAATGTTTAAAAAGCATCAGCCTAGCATTTAAAGTTTGAAGTTGAATACCAATGAGGACGCTACCCTTGTACGTGCTGATGAGGTAGGGAGAAAGATTCACCTTTTCAGAGAAACTGATGCTTCTGCCTTATTGTCATTTAAATAGGACCCTGCTTGTTTATCCTTTTTTTCCCTTCCTCTCAGCAACCTAAGAGTTTAGGCTGAACTTAAGTTCGCAAGGAAGCACAAATCTTTGTGGGTGTGAATATGAATATATCTCTTAAAAGAGATTGTAAAGCATTCTGAGAACATGGATCATTTCTCCTCTTTCTAGAACCGAAGCAAGGCTTTGCTCACCACTAATTAAATATTTTGTTGATGTTGATGTCGTTTACAGTTTAAACACAAAATGACAATGAAGGAACGTGGTCATTCACTTGCTACTTTAGGAATTTTGCTTGAGTACGTAGGATAAAATTATTAATAAGTTGAAAAAGTACCTGGTTATGTGGGACTTGCAGCTGAATGGGGAGACCTTCCTAGGTCTGGAAGGTCAGAGTTAGAATTAAAAGGGCAGCGAAAGCCAGAAATTAAGGTGGACCCTAATTAAAAAAAAAGTTAAAACTAGTTAATTCCACTTGTTAAAATCCAAAACCTCAAACCTTTGCTTTCTCTGCAAAATGAATTGGAGGGGGTAGGGTTTGGCCTAGGTAATTCTCTTGCAGGCCTTTCAGCGCTGATATCCTAGGATATTACAGCACACGGGGTTCAAGACGCCAGTTTAGGAGTAGAAGTCTGCTAAACCTATCACATACTCTGTGTACGTTAATCAACTGCTTCCCTCTCGCCACAGAATTAGGGCCGAGCCCACCAGGCAGTGCCTCAGAGCAGACCCAAACTAACATGCACACCGTAAGTGGACAAGGAGGGGCGGAACCCTCGGCTAGCTAAGCTGTCCGCTGTAAAACCTCTTCCACCTCTACCGCCCCCCCCGTATCTTGTTGCTAGAGCAACAAGGAGGGCGTCACCAACCTGATCGCGGATATAAGACCAAAAGAGTACACGTCTCCTGCGCAGGCGCACATCCATCGCGCAGGCGTATTAGTCTTTCTAGCTGTAGTCAGGCTGTAGATTGTATTTTGCGTCTGCGCATTAGATGTTTCGCGCGTTGGCCTGCCTATAAGCCAGCGCAAAGGAACAATGGGGCGGGCGGAACTGGTTTAGAGCTGCGCGCATGCGCTGGCGCTACATCCGGTGTGGTCGTGGAGTCCTTTGGGAGTTTGGAGAGCTCGGGCCGGAGTGCTGTTGGGGTAGTCATGTCGGCGTCGGTAGTGTCGGTTATCTCGCGGTTCTTAGAAGAGTACTTGAGCTCCACTCCGCAGCGTCTGAAGTTGCTGGACGCGTACCTCCTGTATATACTGCTGACCGGGGCGCTGCAGTTCGGTTATTGTCTCCTCGTGGGGACCTTCCCCTTCAACTCTTTCCTTTCGGGCTTCATCTCTTGTGTGGGGAGCTTCATTCTAGCGGGTAATGATATGTAATCGCGATAATATGTTAATTTGGTGCTCTTTTATTCTGACCGCACTCTTCTCTATTTTGTATCAGACCACCGCCTCGTGACGTTAATGAGAGGAGCATGCGTTACCCTCTTGAATGGGAAAATTGAGGCTTAGAAAGGTTGTCACAAACTTAGTATCAAAACAGACGCCTGGGAGCTGGAATTAAATCTGAAGAAACCACCTTAATGCTGTTGCTCAGCCTGGTATCCACTTCATACTGATCCACGGGAAGCTCCATTCCAACTTTCATTTCGCTTTAACATATCCTTAAAGTTGGTACACTTAAAATGGAAAATCCAACCCTGAAGCATCTCTCCCACCTTGGCCTAATCATTTCTAAGCTCCAGTAAAACGTTTCAGTGAACAGTGTAAGAAATAGAAATGCAGGGTATTTCTTGTTAAATCAACCTTTACTTGATTTTGGCTTTTAGTTGCTCCTGCTCATTTCTTGTAGATGAAGCTGTTATTTCATTATTCTGAACTCAGTTTTATTCACATCGTTTCACTTTAGCTTTATCATTCTTTCCGATTACCAGCATTTGATGCCTTGTAGACTGCCGTATTTAATGAGAGCTGACTGCACTGGACGCTTTTGCCAGAATCTGGGCTTGTCCAGTAGGGATTCAGTGAATACTGAGTCCATGGTTGGCCAGGGCATGTTAGACAGTCCAGTTGGTGGCCACTACATGGGCCTTTCCAGTCACTGACATGGCCTGCTTCTTGTCTTTGAAAACATGTTATAATTCATGTTTTTTTCCCCCCAATGTGATCAGTCAGTCAGACCATCAATTGTTATTTTGAATTTAATACAAGGTATTACGGTAAAAGCTTTGGGGGCCCTTCAGGTTTAGGTCCCTTGTCCTCAACTAGTTTACAGTCGGGGCACAGACAAAATACAGCATTAGAATTGTCTAGAGACTTCATTTGCAGTAGTTCTTCATTACAGAGGGAATTATATATATTTATATGTTATATAAATATATACGTTCTGTATATTTATATAGGATGCATTTTGCACAGATTGCTAGCTCAGAATCACGCCAGGGATACTCTATCCGCTCCTCTCTTAGAACCAAAAATAGCCTTAAGGGCTTAATGGCTTGTGCACTAGCCTAGTCTGGAGTTAGAGAGCTAGTATGTTACTTGGATATTTTATTGTCACCTTTGAGTTTTGTCCTAAGTAACCAAGACCTGTTTCTCTAACAGCATCCTGGCCATCAGGAGTTGATACGTTAGCGTCATGGGATACAGCAGATACATTACCCTCTGCTCCAGATTCCTGACTGCCCGCTCCTCAGACTATGAATTTTATTAGCCAAACTGGAGAAGGAATCTTGAGAACCTCTTGTGATTTTTTTGTTCATTGATTTTTGTCTTCTAGGTCTGGCATGAGTAAGAACAGGATGGGGCCTGAAAGCCGATTTAAAAAAAGAACCTTTTTGCTGAAGTCACCCTGGCTTCATAAGGCACTAGGGTTAAGAATGCCTCCTCAGAGCTACATGGAAGAATATAGCCTACTGAGGAGTGGGTGTGAGCTAGTGTCATAGATTATTAGTGGGATAAAGCCAGAAGATTTTTTGAGCGGGTAATTTTTCCTTATGCCAAGACCTGTTTTTGAGGCTGTTGTGGCTAAAACTGAATCGACAGATTCCTTTCTTTTCTTCCCCATGGAGAGTCATGGCTTGTCATTGAAGTGAATACTTAGTGAAAGAATACATCACTAGTGGAGTCAATATGAGGGGGTTGGGGTTTCTGAAGCTGTCAGATATAACAGGTAATTGGGCCAGAGAAATGAAAGTTCCTTCAGGAAAAGAGGATTCATGACATTTCAGTTACACCAAAGGATATAATTTGCATTTCTTTGTGACAATATTGACCTTGCTAAATTGTACCTCCTCTGCAATTTTTTGGCGCAGACCTCAGACTGGTTTTAATGGGAAATTTGAAATTTGGAATTTATCTTTTGTTGTGATTGTTGGGGAGGGAAGCTTTGCACATATATATGGTGCTGGGGTTTTTACCTTTCCTGTGGTTTATTTACTCTTGGAAGAAGAGAAGGGAGGAGGCCAGTCTGGAGAATGGGAATTGTAGCTGCATACTAGAGCTTTGAGTACCAGGCCAAGGAATTTGGATTTTTATCCTGTAGGTAATAGGAAAGAATATAAAGATTAAAAAAAAATTTTGTAAGGGAGAAACTTAAAATTAGTGTTAGTTTTTTACATAGGGTGAATTGTAGGGAAAAGTTCTGTAGTCTGGTGTGTGTGTGTGTGTGTCTGTGTGTCTGTGTGAGAGAGAGAAAGATGGCAGTTTGCTATTATGTGTATTTGTGTCTGTCTTCCCTCTGGAAGATTAGCCCCTTGAGGATAGGGGCAGGCCTTTCATCTCTGCATCCTCAGTGCATAACACTGTATGAGCATGTATGAGCATGCCTGTAAGATTTAAAGGAATGTGGGGCTGTTATGTGCTAGGTTCTCTGTCAAAGTACTGAGGATTCAACTCTGAAGCACACAGATGTAGTCTCTGCACTCACAGAGTTTATAATATAGTGGGAGATACAGACAAGTAACTGTGAGTGTAGTGCTGTGATGGAGAAGTATTGGTGAGAATAGGAACGCAAATGGGCACTCAGTCCTGCCTGGTGGTCCTATAATATTTCCTTAATATGTTTACTTTTTCAAAATATGCTTCCAACACTTAGGTGTCCTTGATACCTTGATTTTTCTTTTGATAACTTCTCTTTTCACCTTCTTCTGTATTTCCTTTTTTCCTTTATTCTCAGTTGACCATCTTGCTTTATTGTATCACTTGCTTTTATTTTTCACAAAAAATAGACAGGCGTCCTTTTGTCTTCTCACCAAGGACTCATAGCAGCCTACCTGCACCTGTACCCTGCCTCTGACTTCCTTCCCATGATGGTGGATGATGTGTCCCTTTCCTATGAAATGCCACCTCCTTCACTTGTGTGGAGGAACCAGTCTTCTCTTGCTCACTCGGGGAATCCGCTTCTGCAGCCATCCTTCCATTCTGTATCATTAATCTCTCACCCTTTCTACTGGATCATTTCCAGCATGCAAACATGGTCTAATATTGTGCGATTAAATTTTCGTTTAACCTCAGTACCCCTCCAGATACCATTCCATTTCTTTCTTCTCTGTCATCAAAGAATTCCTTTTAAGGAATAGCCCAGTTGCTGTTTCTGCTTTCTCACATTCCATCCATTCCGTTACCGTCCTTGAGCATCTCTCCCCACCATGCCAGTGAAACTATTGCCATCTTGGCAAACTAATGGCCACCCGCCTCACCTTACCTGAATGCTCAGCAGTGTTCAGCATTTAACATAGTTGGCTGCTGCTTCTGTGTGGGTATTTTCTTTTTGAAGCTTTTATAACCCTACGCTTTCCTGGTTCTTCTCACCTCAATGATTTTTTTCCTTCCCACTGGGTGCTGTGCAAGGTGCTTCTCTGCTGAGAACATGATTCTAGACCTCTTCTGTTTCTTTCCATAGGTAGGTGAATTTAATGTTTGTGGAACTACAATTACCACACTTAAGATTTTTAGTTCTGACTTGTTCCTTGAGTTCAAAATTAGCAAAGCCATTTGCCCACCTGACATCTTCACTTCCAAAGTCCCATATGAAACTGTAAATTGAACCTTCCTTCCCTGCCATCTGCCTCTTCACCAGTCAGTACACGGTGTCAACAGTGGTTGAGTTCTTCAAGCCAAAAATTGAGGTTTCCTCGATGCCTTGATTTTTCTTATCTCCCAGATCCATTTCATCAGTAAGCCTGTCTTCTGCAAATACAGCCTTCTGTCCGTTTTTACTACCATTGCCTGAGCTCTTTGGCTCCTATGTGATTCTTCTGCTTCTTTAACTCTGCAAACCATTCTCCACATTGAAGTTCTGGCAATCTTAAAATATGTAAGTCAGACTATTTTACTCATCTGCTCAAAACTCTGAAATGTCGTTCCATTGCACTTAGAACATAGAGCTATAACCAGACTCTTTCCTGAGGCTTCCAAAGCGCCGTAGGATTTGGCCCATGTCTCCCACTTGCCCTTGATCATTCCAGTTTGGTTAGTCTGAACATGTCAGGATTGTTCCTGCTACCTGGAATGCTTCGCCCCTACATCTTTGCATGGTTGGCTCCTGTATTTCAAGTTTTGGTCTTAAATAACACCATCTTAGGCCTTCCGTGACTGCCAAATAAAAAATAACTTCCCAGTTACTCTCTTATTATCTTGTTTTATTTTCTTCATAGCACATACCACTACCTGATGTTTCCATGTTTATTTACTTATTAGTTAAATGTTTCTCTTCATTGGGTGTAAGTTCTTTGGGAACCAGACTTGTCTGTCCTGTGCCTTATTCTCAGTACCTGGGACAATGCATTGCACATAGATGCTCAGTAAATATTTTGCTGGATGAATGAACATTTAAGGAGATAAAGTTAGAACTGCTAAAATGGAGAGGCTGCCTCAGGAGGGAGTGAATTTCCATCTTTGGAAATGCTCAGGGAGAGGCTGAAGGTTCATTGTGTAGGAGCTTTCGGAGTAGGCATTTTTTGCCATTATTGTTCCTGAGTCCATCTCAGGGATTGTACACCCTATCCGTGACACAGGCTCTGGGAGGTTTGTAGTTCTCTACCTGGGGATGGCTCATCAGATTCTGGAAGTGTGAGTATAGTGTGGAAAGCTTCCCAGCTGATTACATGCAGACTCCTCCAGTGTGCCCAGGTGTACCATCTCTTGGGCATTTTATGTATCAAATGGGGTGTTGGTCTTCATGACCTCCATGGTCCCTTCCATCCTGTGGGACTGTGATTCTTATGTTGTTATTGAACATACCCTGGGTCACTATGATCATGGTAATGATAACACATCAGTTTGTTACCTTATTCACCTTCGTGGAAAGCTTCTCTTTTATATTTCCTAAAACACTACCCCCATCCTCCGCCCCTGTAGCCCCTGTATCTACTTCTCCAGATTTTTTAGGTTCCATCTAAAACATTTTAAATGAGAAAATAATGATTTGTTTCTGCCTTACGTACACCTTTTTTTTTTTTAAAGAAATAGGACTGGGGTAATTGGCTTTTTTTTTTTCTCTTAATATATCTTGGATGTCAGCATGTAGAGACTTGATCTCATTCTTTTGAGTAATTGCATGGGATTTCGTTGCATGTCAGTAGTGTAATTTATATAATCCCATTGATGACATTTGGACCGTTTTCACTTTTTTCCAACTTTACAAACATGTTGTTAGGATGTCTTTGTTCTGTAAAATAAATTCCTTAGTCAAAAGGTGAAACAAATATTAGTAGATATTGCCAGTGCTCCCAAGTGGATGAACCAGTCGGTACTCCCACAGCAGGATGTTAACTGGTTGCCCTTGGCTCAGTCAGTGTCTTTCGTACTTTGAAGGTCTAGGGGCCTGAACAGATCAGTGGTGTTTCCACAGTGTTTACATGTTTAAGCATAATGAAAACTCTGTTACCATGGTGATGGACTCTGCAGAACTAGTCTGTAGTTATTTGACCTTTGGGTTAGGGTCTCAGGTGGTTGCCTTTTCTTGTTATTGAAGGAATGGATGCTAACCTGAAGCAAATTAAGATTTTCTTAAGTAGTGTTATCATTTATCATAGGCATAAAAATATTTTGGAAAAGTGTTTTTCTAGAGCTCCCTTTTCATGTCAAATGGTGACGGTGGCTAATGTGTCAGTTGGAATCTTAAGGGTCTAGAATGTGGCAGTGGAGAGTTCTTGTCAAAGTCACAAGTTAGTCACATAGCTTAGGCCTCTTCCCTTTTTTGAGATAATCAGCTGCTAGAACTTTGAGATTAAAGATTATGTATAACTATGAGGTCCTTATGGATAAGCATCTTATATTTATATAATTTCTGTTATCTAATATACACATACATCCAACATTATACAATATTATCCTAATAATTATTTTATTAGAAAATCATTCATAATTTTATCTTGTTATAACCCCTTTGTTACTGCCTCATCTATGTCCCAGTCTAGGTATCCATGTAGTTAAATATGGAGTTAAGAGTTCTGAAGATTTTTTTGATTATATATATTTTTTTCATAGCAAGCCTTTGATTTTAAGCCTAACTCTGGCAAGTGATATTTTTTCCTTTAACAAACCATTAAGAGTGTAACACTTAAGTGTACAATTTGATCAATTTTTAAATTCACCCATCTAGCCACCACCCAGATCAAGATGTCGAACATTACCAGTACCGTGGAGGCCTCTGCACCTCCCAGTTACCCCTCCTTCTGTGAAACATAAAAACCACTATCCTGACTTGTATTACTGTTGATTGATTTTGCCTCATTTTAAGCTTTATATAAATGGGATCATACAGCATGTACTTTTTGTGTGTGAACTGTGTTGCTCAACATTATATTTGTGGAATTCATCCACGTTGTGAAGTTCTTTTTCATTGCTTTATAGTGCGCGTTGTTCACATATGCCCTCATTTATCTATTTTACTGTTGGTAGACATTTAGATTGCTTCTAGTTTGGGGCTGTCATGTTATCATTCCTGTACGTGCCTTTTGATGCACTTATACTCCGTTTCTGTTAGAACTGTCGGGCCATAGGGTGGATGTTTGCTCATCAGCAGTCATATTTGTTCGGTGCTTCTAGATGATCATTTTTGTGTTTTGCTTCTTACAGTCTGCCTGAGAATACAGATCAACCCCCAGAACAAAGCGGATTTCCACGGCATCTCCCCAGAGCGAGCCTTTGCTGATTTTCTCTTTGCCAGCACCATCCTGCACCTTGTGGTCATGAACTTCGTTGGCTGAGTCATTCCCGCTTTCTTCACTGAGGAGTGGCACACTAGAAGAATGTAAGTGAGGGTCGGAGCCTTCGTCTCACAGTGTTGATTTTAAGAATAGAAGTTGGATGGGACTGGTTTTGGTCATGTTTGGCAAGGTTCCCATATTTCTGATAAAGCCGTTGCAGGATTTTCCGTGGGTCTGGAAATATGCGCTAATACCGTCACGATTCCTCAGTGCTGCTGCTCTTGGTCATTGCCTTCTCCTGTCCCTGTTTTCAAATCATTAAGGTAGCAGAAAGTGAGAGCTTGCCTGTGGCTAATACATTAATTTTTGCACCAATAACTCCCTGAAAATAACTCCAGGATCTTGGAAGAGTAATACACGTTTTGCTTTTACATTTGCTCTATAATTTTTTTCTGATTTTGATCTCAAATGACTTTAAATCCTGTTCTATGGTCCCCATAGAACCTGGTATAATGTTTTTACCTGGTAGATATCCAAAATATGCTGAATGAATGAGGCCATTTGCTAGTAATATGTGCTAAGGTAGAAATAAATGGGAAATTGGATTAGCTTGGGAGAAGACATTTTTAAAATATAGGATGAGATGCTGTTTGGTTCATTTGCCATTTATGCTAACTCTTAAATGGAATCTCAGCATATAAAACAGCTGTGGAGCCTGAGTTGTTTGGATTGACAGAAGTTGCGAAGCTCTCTCTGCTTGGCTTCTTCATGTGTGATGTGCCCTTTCCTCCTCTCAAGTAGAATCCTAAGCTCTTAAGAAGTACACGGGTGTTCTCCAAACTGTATGTCAGCACTGTTCATTTATATATGAGAAAGCCGAGCCTCAGAACAGTGCAGTGGCCTCCCTGGCTACACAGTCAGGTGGGTGCAGAGGAGCGCCTTAGTCCTTTGGTGCTTTTGGCCTGGTGTCCTCCCAGCATTCCGTGGAGCTGGCTGATGAATGGATTTCTCTTTTCTTTGCCTTCCACTACAGAATTTGGTGGTAGAGAAAAGGAATCATAGAAGATGTTAACTCCAGTAGGGGGAAGAATATCCTAGGACCAACTTTTTTCTGTCACTACTTGGAAATCTGTCATTTTTGTACTAATCAGAATCTTAACCCAAGAGTTAGAGCAGCCATGTACTACGAGTATGTAATAATGTGATAATGACTATACTTCAGGTTCTGGCGTGAAAGAATCAGTTACTTATAATGTTACATAAATCTTTTCCATTATTAGTATTGCCTCAAAAACAGTTCTGTTAGTTCAGGGACTTTAGGTTTCATTTTTGGTAGTGTAAGTTGACAGAGATGGTTTATTTCAGTGAAAAAGTTTGAGAACAACTTCTTTCTGTTAATTCTAATGCAATTTAAGTCTTTGGACACCTGATCAGGACTTGAGTTGTCATCCTTCCCTCGCTCCTCTTACCCCCTCAACCCCCTCTTCTATGTGCCAGTCAGTGCCTTGTTACTGGAAATAATGAAGAAAAGTAAAATGTGACTCCTACCTTCTAGAGGAAAAGGCATGTAAATGCAGCAGTTAAAATACAGTATAGTTAGAGCCACCCTGAAGATCTGAACAAAGTGCTGTGGGACTCCAGAGATGGGAGCCACTGGGAGTGTCATCTGGGAGCAGAGGCAGGAGATATATGTCCGATGAATGGCAACTCCTTGAGTACAGCTAGAAAACTGAAACCACCAACACTGACCTACACTTGTACACCTCATGAGTAACTCGTGGGCTTTCTGATAGTGACCTTACTGGAAAGGTCATAAGTCTTCTGATTGCCTTACTCTAGATTTCTGAAGTTATTTTTTCTAGAAGAGTCATCTGAGTGCTTAAGAAGGGGACAGAGCAAACATTTCAAGGATATTCTCTAAGTTTAGCGAGATACCAAATCATGGGAAATTATTTCCTAGGGCCGTTGTGATTGGAGGAGGACTCTGCTGTGGAGAACTTACATATCAGAATTATGACAAAAACAGACAAAAAGCAGGCTCAGCAGAAACTGCATAGTGCAGACCATATCAACAACTTATGGCCACCTGTTCAGCTGGGAAATATGGGCAGGTAAAGCAAATTCTTATTATTCCAGATTGCAGTGTTAAGTCATTCTATAGAGAGTATGTGCACAGGAAAATCCTTCTCTCCGGGGGACTGCCAGAAGGTTTTTCGCAGAGATCCCTCATTTGATACAGACTATGCTGTCCTGTTCTCAATTTTTAAATAGATGCATCTCTTTGCCCTTTGTATGTGCTTCTAACTCAGCTATATGTGCAGTGTGCCAGAAGTTTCAAAAATAGTCACCAAGTTAGTTCTCAATATTTATACCAACTCAGAAGGTAGAACAAAACAGATTGAACGTTCTCCATACTTGCCAAGTACTTTGAGAGTTGGGTATAAAAAGAATAAACATAGAAAGTAATTGCTTTTGCATGAATTTAGGTAACATTTAAAGCCAACAGCTACTCTGAAAAAGGCAGAACAAAAGAAAATGGCTTTGAGTTAAAATAATAAGTGCATGCAAGGAGAAGTAAGGAAGCTCACACATAGTGAGAACTCACTGTGGGCTAGGCTTTAACGGCTTCTTCTTGTGTGTCTTATTTTATTTTCAGAGTAACCTCTGGAGGATAGGCTTTCCATTTACAGATGAGAGACTGAGGTTCAGAGAGCTTTGCTAGAAATCTTATATGTCTGATAATCCAGTCTAACTTAAAAAAAAACTCTTTTTAAGGTTTTAAGGTTAATCAAACCATTTTTGCTTAAGATTGTTTATTGTATGAAGTATTTGACAATTCCAGAGTTAAATGTGTTTAAAGTGTTACCACAATTATTTTATCCCTGTTGTCCCCCTTTTTACTCCTCTTTGTTTGCTTTTATTATGACAGTTTAGAAAACACAGGTTAAGTACAGAGAATAATATAACAAATACTGGTGTATTCACCACTGGCAGTTAACAGATTTTTAACAGATTAGACATTGTAGATCCAGCCACCGTTTCCTTTGAATCCTTCTTCAGTCCCGGTTCCTTCCCTCTGTTGTAAGACTTGAACTTCTCCATGGCAGTTCTGTTTAGTTAGGCCTGAAGTCAAATGTAGATATGTTAACACAACCTTTTCCAAACTTCAGACTTCGTGGTCTTCTGAAAATGTGTAAAGGTTCGTTTGGGAGCTCACTTGGCAGCAGGTTGGTCATAGGCGGCCATCCCAGTGGCCAGGAACTGACTCCTAGTATTCTTTAGATTATCATGAAAACGAAAACGCGCAAGTGGAAAATGCTCCTAGTGAGCCTTTGGGTTCAGGGAGCCCACGCACACCTGCAGAGATGATCAGGTGGCAGTGAGTCTGTTTTGAATGAATGTGTGACACAGAAGTTCATAGACTGGAATATTTAAAAATTTATATACTATTTGTTAATATTTCCTGTTTTGTTTTTCCATGTCTCTTTGTGAAATTCTTTAAAAAAAAAAAAAGCTTATCTCAGGTGTTCTGAAGGGAAATGAAGAGAAGAGGGCCATAGCTACATTAGGTCACAGTTGGGGGAGGAAAGTTCCTGATGACCTGGGCCCTGGATCAGAGGGAAAAATGAACTGTGCACAAAGAGGCGAACCTGAGCTTGGAAGTGTGCTCAGACTGCGGCAGAATGCCAGATGCTTGTGCCGGAACCTTGTTAGTGTTGCTTTGTTTTCATAGTGGAGGCCATTTTCCAGTAGGTCTTTAAAAATTCATTGTGTTTAATCCTGGCTGGAATGAGGGCGCTAACAGGGCTGGGCAGAACATAAATCTGACCAACAGGACTATTTATCAACACTGTTGACTTTTCAGATTCATCAGCAAAATACAGTAGTCCCTCCAAGGTGCAGGGATGTGTGCAGGGACACCCAGTAGCTGCCTCATGTTACGGGGAGTACTGAACCCTATACACGCTATGTTTTTTCCTGTATGTACATACTTAAGTTTAATTTATAAATTAAGCACAGTAAGAGATTAACAATAATTAAAAAAATAGAATGATTATTATAACAACATACTGTAATAGAAGTTATGTCAATGTGGTGTGTCTAAAAATATCTTATTATACTGTCCTCACCCTTCTTGTGGTGATGTGAGATGGTAAAATGCCTACATGATGAGGTGAAACGAGGTGAATGACAGACATTGTGACAGCATTAGGCTGCTGTTGACCTGAAGATAGGTCAGGAGGACCTGAATGTTATTCTTTAGGTTCTGCTGCCACCTAGTGTCTGTACATTTTTCTATGCTGAGAGAATGTACTACAAAGCCTAAGAGAAACTGGGTTTGGGGGAAAGAAACCACTTTTATCTTTGTGACAAAACTTAGTTTCTTTCTAGTCACAGGAGGGCAGTAGAGGTCTGAGTGGGCTTAGATGCAGGGTGGAGGTTACTTTACATTGTGGCCAGAAGTGGGCAGTGTCGAGTTAAGTGCAAAAGGACGTGCAACCTTGAAGTGGCCCAAGGATTTTGTTGCACATGCAAGACCATGTGTGCGAAGACTTACAGATTTTTCCCTTTCTTTTCTTTTCTTGAAAGGTCAAGAGCTCCCTTTCTGGTTCATTCTAGACCTGTTTTTCTCCCATCATGACTTCTGTCAGCAATAATCTCTTTAAGTATTTTTGTTGGGGATTGGGGCTGTGAGTTTCTATTCTGTCTTCTCTTTGACATTTCACCTTTTATTGAATTAGGTCTAGCCACCAAGTAAGTTCTCAAAAAGCGAACTATTCTAAATTTGCAGAACATACTGAATTAAGCACAGTAAAGTCTCTTTTTCAGCCCCCTTTTTCCCTGGTTAGAGGGTGAGATTCATTCAGTCCTTTTTTAAAAAATTGAGTTATCAGTGATATACTATCTTACATTGGCTTCAAATGTACAACACAGTGGTTCAACAGTTCCCATATTATTAAATCCTCACCCCCACTAGTGTAGTTACTATCTGTTAATGTAGGAAGATGTTACAGAATCACTGGGTATATTCTCCATGCTGTACTGTCATCCCTGTGACCAACTTATATTATGATTGAGAATTTTTGTACCCCTTTATCCACCTCACCCTTCCCACCTTCCTACCCCAACCCCACCCCCATGGTAACCATCAGTCACTTCTCAGTGTCTATGAGTCTCCTGTTATTTTGTTTATTTTGTTTTGCTTTTAGACTCCACAAATAAGTGAAATCATACCGTATTTATCTTTCTCTGCCTGGCTTATTTCACTGAGCATGATACCCTCTAGGTCCATCCATGTTGTTGCAAATGGTAGGATTTGTTTTCTTCTTATGGCTGTATAATATTCCATTGTGTATATGTACCACCTGTTCTTTATCCATTCATCTACTGATGGACACTTTTGTTGCTGCTTTATCTGGGCTATTGTAAATAACCTGGCAGTTAACATGGGTGCATTTATCTTTTTGAATCAGGGATTTTGTTTTCTTTGGGTAAATTCCTAGAAGTGGAATTATTGGGTTGCATGGTGTTAGTTTTTTGAGGAACGTCCATACTGCTTTCCACGGTGGCTGCACCAATTTACATTCCCACCAGTAGTGTAGGAGGGTTCCTTTCTCCATATCCTCACTGGCCACTCTAATTTGTGTGAGGTGTTATCTCATTGTATTTACCGATTACTCTTAAGACCTTGAATCTGCCTGCTTATTAAAAAATTAACCGATGACTCCTTTGGTGATTGAGCTCTCTTTTGTATTTGGTCCATTTAAAGCTACAAAAAAAAAAATGAGAAAGAAGAAAGAAAAGGAAAAAGAATGCCAAGTAGATTTGTGTGAAGGCCAGCACTGCCCTCAGCTCTGCCTCATTCCCTCCAGGCGGCTCGGACATGGCTACTCCAAGTGCTCCCCACCCTCAGTTGCTTGGGAGCCTCTTCTGGTGCTGGGGGGTCCACTGTGCACGCCTTTAATGTTTTGCTTGGCAAATAGTTCTGAAACTCTTCATTTGCTTTCCTGTCTGTCCCACTGAACTCTTAAATTCCCAGAGGGCAGGGACTTCAGGGCTTAGCACAAGGGCTAACCGTCACCATGCATGTTTGTTGAATGAGTGTGTGAATGTGTAAATCACTTTCAACTGCAAGGAAATGTGATAAAAATAGCTATGTTACCAGTTACATAAGTGCTAAGACATGTGGAAATGCTGTTTAACAAAGAGGCCAAGGAAAAAATTCATATGAGGGGTCGTGGGATGGACACAAGCATGAGACTAGATGTCAGAAGACCTGCATTATAGATTTTGCTCTGTTAGTAACTAGTTGAACGGACAAAAATCTTGTCTGAGGCTCAGCTTCCCTTTGTACACACAGTGAGGGAATTGACCTGGATGTTCATCAGTCTCTTGCAGCTGTTAAAGTCTCTTGATTAATAGAATTCATGATAGTTTCCATTGTGTTTGAAGAAGATCATGTTGTTTATGAGGATCCTCAGCTGAGCTTTGTTTTTCTTTTCTTGCTTTTTTTCTTGTTACTTTTTATCTGTATTACCAGATTCCCATCCTCCATTCACAGGAGGTGGAAAGTTAAGTTGAGTCTGTAACAAAATGCACAATGTTTGTATAGGCTTTTTACAAAATTAGGCAATATTTGTAAAATGTTTTATAGTTGTCACATTACCAGGCTTGCAGAACTCACACTGCACGTATACTTTCATACACATTAACCCAGGTGACCCTAACAGCTCACTCAGTGATGGAGATAGACAAACAGCAGTATTCCCATTTTACACATGAGGTAACTAAACTTTGGTGAAATTCAAGTTGACTTGTCCAGTTTCTGGAACTAGTAAGTGCTGGAGTGGGAACTTGATAACAGACATTTTGACTAAAGATTTTATATTCCTTTTTTACTGTTATGTTCAAAGCCTTTTGGATGGTGAACATACACAAATTATTAGGTTTTCATTAAAAATATTAAACTTCTCTTTTTTAAATGGGAAAAACTTAGGAGAGGTTGATAAGAAAGGATGAAAACAGGCTATGTAAAATGTTTCTGCCAAGTTGGATCATCTTTCGTATGATCCAGAAGAAATACAGTTACAGATCAGGAGACCTGCCTGTGTCCAGGGGGAGCGATATGGGTCAGGCTGTCCAGTAGCATCTTGCAGCGTGGAAGTATTCTGAGTCTTCACTACCTGGTAGGATAGTCACTAGCACCCTGTGCTTATCGACACTTGAAATGTGGCTGGCTGATGCACTGAATTTATAATTTTATTTAATTTTAATTAAGTTTAAATAGTTACCTGTGGCTTGTATTGGACAGCACAGCTCTGGACAAATCTGTCGAACTGCCAGGTTGCAGTTTCTTCATCTATAAAATAAGAGGATTGGACTAGTTGATCTCTATAAGCTCCTTTCGTTTTTAGAAATGTACAGTCTGTACCTTCTGAAATTATAGTGATTCAAATTGAGCTCCGAACCTAGGACTTCTGCAGAATGGTCTTTGATTCACACTTTCTCTATTTTCAGTATTAATGGGCTGACCAGGATCCAGGATGAGAAGGATTTGAAGGGAAATCAGTAGTTGAGCATTCTTGCTCTGTGTTGGTGTCTGAATAGAGGTGGCGCTGGAAGAAAGCACAGATTCCAAATAGAAATGATCCTGTTGGTATTATCTTTTGTATCTAAACAGGGAGTAATTATTTTTAACAGCTCTTTGTGTTGTGCTTTACTTTTTCAAAAATGATTAGAACAGACTGACCGAATGAAGGTGTCTTTTCTGCATGGGTGAAATAGACTGTAGAAGTCATGCTAACTCTTCTCGGTAGGTGTCTGCCATCTTGCATGTCTTGGTATCAGGGGAGGGAATAGTATTCATTTCCTGAAATCTTTATTCCCTGGTTAGTACTTGAAACCATTCTTCTGAGCTGTTGAATAGTCCTTTTTTTTTTTTTTTTGAGCTAAAAGAATCCTAGAACCTCTGGATTTAGAATACTCTCTGGTAAATGTATCTTTGCCTTAAAAGAAAGGAGCAGATTTTTGTTAAGTAGAATTTTCTGAAAACCACTATCAAAGAGACAATGAGTCATTTTTGCCTTCTAGATGGACCAGCTCCAATGTCGTAGATTTAAATAATTTAATATTGTAGAATCTCAAAACTTGACTTTTGTACTAGGATTTCTATTAAGGAGGATGGGTATTAGGTCTTCACTAAATGTTTGATAAAATTCAGCAGTGAAGCCATCTAAAAATTGCACTAGTCTGCCTGTCACAGAAGGGGTTCTTGGAGCTGTGTAGGCAGCCAGGGAGCTGGAGCACCTGAAGATCACGAAAGCTCCCAGTCTGCTGGGCAGAGTGCACCCGGACAATTTTGTCTACCTGTCCTTTCTCCTGAGCAGTAAGCTCTGTGCAATCCTTTCCCCTTTACCAGCCCTCTTGCTAAGGGCTTCCTTGTTAGGAAGTCTCTCAGACTGCCTGCCTTTTTTTATCCCCGAGCAGCTGGATATGGATTCCTGCTTTCCACAAGCAGCTGGAATCTCAGTCTCTCCAGGAATTCTGCCTGTCTTAGCTTTCCAGCCCCCTAATTACGAGAGTATCATGCAAGCACCATGAAATGTAGGTCTGTGCTCCCAGAGCAGATCTCCAGAGTTAGGTATTCAGCAGTGCCAGATCTCCACTCCCTCCCTGCTCCATTCCTGTTCCTCCTGCAGGTGAGCTGGGGTGGGGGAAGGGCTTGGATCCTGCAGGACCACAGCTTAGTACGTTACCCTTTTCCATGAGAGCTGCTCTTGTCTCCAGGTGTATGCAGTTTGTTGCAGTCCTCTTTCCTGTTGCTCTTTCAAGAGTAGTTGTATTAGTTATATTTTCATATTATATAAGGTTTTAGGGGAAGCCTCTGTCTCACCTCTCACAGTGACATCTTTTCTAGGATTTCTTTTGTAATTCTAAATGTGTCAAGGTTCTTCACTGATTCGGCCCTATGTCCTAGTCTCCTCTCACCCCGGCCAATAGAACGGAAGTGTTTTAATTGTTCATAGTCTGTTGCCAGAGAGTTTTGCTTTAAGAAATTTGGAGTGAATAGGTGCGTTTTAGTAGGTCTGTTTGCTCTTGTTTGGCACTGTGAACACTTTTTGTTCCCTGTTTTTGCTTTCTTTTGCACATTCCTCACAGTTCCACTGATGTAGGAATAGTCTGCAATTATGTAGCATTTCTCTACATACCATTGTTAGTGAAGTAAAAGCACCCTGGTTAGAAGTCTGAGATCTTTTCCTACCTCTGATGCTGGCATCTCCAGGTCACTTGAGCCAATATGTAAGGTAAGGTGATGCCCTTTCACTTAACTGGGGTAGCCCAACTCTTCTGAAAGGGATTCTTTTCCAGCCCTTTTCAAGTCATGACACAGAAGTTTATGGCACACAGTCAGAAAATTGAGACCCTGGAGTCCCTAGGGACAAGGGGTCAGTTTCTGGCCACACTCGTATTGGAGCACACTACTTGGGCAGCTCTCCTGGAAGGGCTAGAAAGGAAGCCTGTGTCACCTGCAAGCAATTTACAGCTCCCAGTTTCATCTGACTAGCAGCAGTGTGGCTGCTTCTCGTGGAGTCATTCACCACATTGCCAAAAATAACCTTCTCTTTAAGTGAAAACCATATTCTTTTTTTCTGGCCCTCTGTTAAATCTGAGACTGGGAATTTTTCTCTACTTACTTTCTTGAATTCTTGCTCCCCACCCTGTCCCCAAGGGAGGGAAGAGGGGAGCCAACTATAAATTGAGTGCTTTATAAACTTTCTAGACCCAGAAAAGTTCTTTTTTAGACTAAATTTCAACCGCCTCACCTCTGTGAGTCTGTGCGCTGAGACATCAGGGTGATGTATGTAAACTCATGCAGCTGATGAATTGTAGAGCTGGAGTTAGAACCCATGTCTACAGTTCCCAATTTTGCCTTGGTGTGCTTAGAATTGAGATTGAAACATTAATTTTTATGGATACTTCTATGAAATGTTCTGTGAAAAATACTTGCTTTCTTCTGATTGTTGTCCAGAATTTGGGAACTCTGTAACTAACTGTCTTTGTCTTTATGGGCTTAGGATTTAGACTGAAGGATTTTGGGTCCTGTCTGTAATATCATAAGACTTTTTTAAAAGCCTTGGATATGCCTTCTCACCTTTTTGCTTCTTTCTTTTAGGTTCGCTTTTTGATTTCCCCTGGATAAGAACTCTTGAGACGGCAGCTTGTTGGACACACGGATTTTCTTCACACTCACGCTCACTACCAGTTCTGATTCGGCCTCAGAAGAGTTCCTGCTATGTCAGAGCAACTTTGTGAAGAGCCTTAGTTAATACAGGCTCTGCCTTCCATTATGTGTGACCTTTTTGCCTTCCGAATTAAAAACTCCATGCCACTCCTTCCTTCAATTCTGGTGCTGATTTCTGTTTTTATTCTTTATTCGTTTTAAGATCCTTTTTTTCTTTGAATCCTGTACGAAGCTCTTTAGGAGTTGATGACTTGCAATTGTGGATTTCCCTCCATGTTTTCATTAAGTGTATTTGAAGTTAATGACAAAAAGCAGTGCTGACAACCCTGGGAAATGACAGTCCTTTGTCTTTTCCCCCAGTTAGTAATCCTTTACTAATCCCTCAATTGTTACACTTGGTTCACTCTTAGAACACAATGCATGCCTGGTGCTGCATCATTAAACACTTTGTTAGAAATTGAACTAAGTGTGTGCTGCTTCCACAGTTACATCTGTTGCAACATGCTTTAGTGGTGGAAGATGAAATCCATGTCTTCTAGGCAATGTAAGCAGAGTGCAAGAAGTGAGGGTTGTGTAAATATATGGTTTTTTATAGGACACAGTGCTCTTCCAAACCACTTTGACAGACACTCTCCCGTTTTGTTCTCGCAGTTCTCGCAGTCCTCATCAGGTGAGGAGATGGAAGCTCAGGTTTGTGACTTGCTTATGATCAGAGTTCATGACACAGCTTGTATAGACCAGCAGATCTGCTGGCTGAAGTCTAGGCGTATTTATATGTATCATGCTAGCCGTCCTATTTCCGTTTGGGTGCTATATATAGGAAATAAACTATGTTGAGAATTCCGTTTTAAATTTAGCCAACTACTGAAGTGATGAGTTGTGTTCTAGAGGTTCTCCGACTTGGCTGCACATTAGAACCACTTGGGGAACTTAAAATCGCAGTGCCCAGGTCACCCCCCAGACTCATTAAAGGAAAAGCTTTGGGGGTGGCATCCGTACTTTTACAGCTACCCAAGTGACTCCGATGTGCGGCAAATTGGAGAAGCACTGCTCTGGATTCCTGGTACTGAACTGAAGTTCATCGACCAGCAGTATTGACATAACTGAGAAACTCATTTGAAAATCAGGAGACCCTCAAGCCCCACCCCTGACCCTACTGAAGCAGAATAGTTCTTTAAACATGGTCCCCGTGTAGCTCCTGTGCATATTTGAGTTTGAGGAGCACCCATCTAGAGCACTGGTTCTCAAGTTTTGGTGTGTCTCACAATTACCTGGTAACTGGTGAAGAGCTTGGGCCTCTGTGTCAGCTCTCTGTGTAAAGGGCAACACTGGAGTTTGAGAACAGCTCTAGATCGGGAGTCAGCAATGAATTAAGAAAATTCATTGATTTTTCTTAATGGGCATGGCTGTGTTCCAATAAAACTACAATAGCAGGTCGTTGGCTCATGGGCCGTGATTCGCCATTCCTAGGGATACTAGTTCGCTAAAATTAGGATTGAGGAACTTAATCTGCTTTGAAACTTAGATACTATATAGCTTTATGAGGCTTCTAGATTATTTTTAGTCTAGTTTGATGAACAGTTATTTTGAATAAGAAAAGCATCTGAACTTTAAGACAAAGGGGTTGAGACCTGGAAATGACAGTAATTTTATCAAGGAATTTTCAGAGCCTTTAACATTCAGATTTTGTTTGCTGTCTCTCAGTGATACTAAGTTCCCATTTATTGAATTAGTTCTTGCGTCAGAGGTGATTTATCCAATCAGTGACCATCAGCAGGAAACATTCACCTGCAGTGTGTCTTCTCACCATTCGCAACAGGGCAAACGCCTGTAGACTGCTTCTGGAGTTTTGTGTTAAATGTAGCTGAAAGCTCATTATAAGTGACTCCTTTGTTTTTAGGCTTCGTTTGATGTGCTCAGTGGTTCTCAATTCCATATGCAGAAGGATTAGCTGCAGAGCTGTTCCTTCAAGCTTAAAAACAAGCATCACCCTCCACCCTACTCTCATTGAATTTCTGATTCTTAGGTGTCTTTTTAAAATGAAAACTTTTTTTTTAAATTTAGGTGATGTAGGTAGAGACATGGTAGATGAGAGGCTCTGAACCAGGATAGGTAATCTGTTCATTGGATGTCTCTTCCTGTTTCTGGATCTTACTCAGTTCCCACTGGCTGTTGATGTCCTTGTTGTTGGATGCCTCTTGTTCGGTGGGCCTCACACAGCGTGGGAGCGCAACACAGCGTGTTGAACGAGTGGACTTTGAGTACTATGGTATAGAGAAGGACGTATAGCCTAGCATTTCCTGCTGCCTCTGGCCCAACACCTTTATGGGGAGGATTTATTTTTGTTTTCTGTGCTCTGGTGGGGCGGAAGCCATTTGCCACAGCCACTGTACACAATACCATTTTTTGCAGTGGTGGGAAGCCCAGCCCCGAGCACCTCCTGCCCACACATTTCCTGTCCTCTTATCACATGGAAACCATCTCTTGTATTTTCTTCTCATAGCAGCCTATACCTTTGGCCTCTTTGATCACAGCCTTTCATCTTGCACTTCAAACACTTTTGTTGTAATGGTTGGAAAATACTTCAGGAGGTCACAGGGCCCTCTGGTTTTAGAGGCTCAGAAAGCTGGCGCTGGCCAGTTACCAGAGGCTGGGGGAGTTTGTGCACAAACTCAGCGTGACCCTGCTGTCCTCCTGTCTTGGTGGCTTGCAGCTCTGGGTGTCTGAATAAAGTTTGAGTCCTGTATGACTTTCCAATTACATTTAACTTTAAAAAATTGAACAAATATAAAAAAATGGATTTCTCCTGTGGGTAAAACAACACTTTGCTGAACAAGATCTTAGATGAGGGAATGAATAAAAAGGAGGAAGCTTAAAAGCTAAATAAACTGTCTTATTTGCTTACATTCAATTAGTAATTGAGCCCAAGCTTACTGCAAAACTTCTGTCAATGGGATGAAAAAGGTGTATTTTCAAGCCACCAGAGGCAGCCTGGTGTTGCAGACGGCACTTTGCTCGATCTGAAGGTGCCGATTCTGCCACTGCTCTGCACCTGTTGTGTTAACCTTTTGTGGACTCTTGTTTAAAATTTAGCAAACAGTTAGGCACCTAGGCCACTGTACTACACAGTGCATGGGATCATGGAAGGTAAAACAGCCCTTGCTGCTCAGGAGTGAGTGAGCTAACAGCGTCTTCCGTGTATCTGGCATGGCATTAAGTGCCTGCCTGTTAGTTCTTTTCCATCTAATTCCATCCGGTAAGGAAGTGGTATTATTTTCCCGATGAGGAAATGGATACTCAGTTTGCAAGTGTCAGGATTTGAATCCTATTGCTAGGTGATTCCAGAACATTTGGATTAGGCTTTGAGTGACATAAGTAATGAAATAATAAGCTTAGGGATAATAATGAGCACATGTCCCAACAAAATGTGAGCGGATGTGCCTTGTTAATGCGCTCGCCCCACAGTGTATCTGCTCTTGCAGCAGGCATCAGCGGCACTGAGAACCAGCCCACACCTGGCTTTTTACCTGCAATGCAGGTCAGTTTTACTGGCTCTCAGCTAAAGGGCTGTGGTGGCTGATGGTAGGCCTTCCTCTCCCCGGAGGAGAGAGATCTCCCGGTAGAATCTGCTATTCAGGCCTGCTCTGCCTTTTTAAATCTCATGGATGAACAACTTTGTTTTTACCTTTTTGTTATTGAAATTCACACACACACACGGCAAGACACTAGTAAATTCCCAGATACTCAACACTCAGCTTCAACATTTAACAACATTTTACCCCAATCTAGTTTCAGGGTATTAATTAAAAGGAAGCACTGGTGGGAGAGCTCCTTCTTTCTATTGGTCCAGCATTTAGTTAAAATATTTGAGTGTCTACTCTGCCAGGTACTAGAGATTCAGAGGTGATCAAAACAGAGAAGATGCCTCCCTTTCTAAGCCTTCAATTCAAGCACAAATGAGTACATAAACAGGTTGAAGGTGGTGTAAGTGGAGTGAAGGAGATAAACAGTATGAGGTGACATAAATGGATGGGGAGGTTGCTGCTTAGACAGAGTGGTCAGGAAAGACCTCTGAGCAGGTGACATTTAGGTTGAGACCTTGACATGTCGCTGAGTGAGAGTCAGCCATGGGCCCAGCCAACTGGAGTGTGTCTAGATTCTACTTCAATAGTCCTCATTGTTACATAAGTCAGTGGAGCTCACCTGTGTGTGCAGTACTGTCTTAGGAGACTACCGCTAACACCCATTTAGTGAGGGAGTGCTTTCTAAACGGACAGGGTTGTTTTGCCATTCTGATCTGATCCCAGCAGTTGATCAACTAGGTGCAAAGAGGGTCAAGGAAGTGGGAAGGCGCATCCAGGCAGAACACAGGACTCTGGTCTTGGAGGGTCCCTGAGAGCCCAGTTCTTCCCTGCTCCTTTCTCTGGTCAGGCTGTATCTGGAACCCCCTGGGACTTGGGGATCCACAGCGCTCAGTGGAAATCCAGGAGATCGAAGTCTAGAGCTAGTCCACTTGTACTAATCTTAAGCAAGGTACTTGACCTGTAAGTCATTGGTGCGAAGGGGAGATAATACTTGGTCTATTCTCAGGTTTAATGCAAAGATCAAAGAAGATGTTTGCTTTGGTGTTAGAGGGAGGCGGATTGTTCATAAAGATTCCAGATACAATGTGACCCACCCATGTCCCTTAGTAAATCACTGGAATACCTTGGGTCAACAAGGAGAAGAGAGGACACCCTAGAGATTGCTAAAACTCATCTCTTAAAGTCTCTACTGGAAAGATGTGTTTTTAAGGTTAACCCAGTTTCCTCTCTGCAAGTTTGGAAGTTTGAAATGGAGATCAGTTGCTCACCACTGTCTAAACCACATTCCTTCATCTACTTAAACTCTCAAGTCCTGCCAGCCTTGTTGTATATTTATGTGGTCTTCCCCTAATATTTTCTTTTTTCCCTCCTTGACTGAGTTTTATGTGGGTGGTTCAGGGAAAGGGTAGACAGCCACTCTCCTCTGATGTTTGGTAGGATTTTTGAAAGGCTTTGAAAATGGGTAGGATCTCTCCCCCGCATCCTATTGCCTCTGGAATGGGAGTATACCCATATTTCCTGAGCACACAGGGACACTGGGCTCCCCTCTTCCCAAAGGCGGTGAACCTCCCTGAGCCCTCAACGATTTAGGTGTCCTGGGTGAAGGATGATGGCTGCCCAGAGAAGCTGCCCCAGGGAGGCTGCTGGAGAGGTTGGCTTCATGCTTTAAGACTTGTGTCCTCTGGGGCGTTCACAGGGACCCTTCTGAAGGCAGAGAGGCCCCTGGAGGGTGAGAGGGGGTGATCAGAATTGAAAGTATTCAGGGGTGATGCCGTGAGAGAGGTCAGGGAGGCCGAGAGGGCTCTGGGGCCAGGAGTGCTGGCTTTTGTCAGGAACAGCCACAGCTTTGCCAGGGCCTCCTGCTTCTGTGATTTCCCCTCTGCCAAGCTCTCCCCAAAGCTGGGAGCCATGGAGGGAGCAATAAAATGCACCTGATGGTGTAACAGGAAGCTCCTGGGGCCACTGTGAAGAGAAAAGTGGCCACCCCCCATGGGAACTCATGCCACACTAGCAGGGCCTGGGAGCCCTGAGCACGCGTGGGGCTGGCCTTGTCGGCAGCACCCCGCTAACCTCTGTGAGCCAGGGTGACCCAGCCACCCGCAGGCGGGGTCCCAGCCCAGCTGCTCCGCGTTCCCTTCTATTTGCACTTAAGTCCTCTAAGCACTTCCCCGCTCATTATCGCTTTGGATCCCTTCACAACACGGAGAAGTAGGTGGGCTACTTTTTTACCCGTATGATTGGTGAAAAATTGGGATTCATCACTGGTAAAAGTCCTGGGAGAGAAGGTTAATGAAGGTCAGTGAAGCTTGCAGATAACAACGGGCTCCCCTGACCCTGCCCAAAAAGGACTCATCCCGAGTTCTCGTAACAGCAACCTCCGTCATGCACTTACGTCTCTTTCATGCCCATGCACTCCCTGGACTGCGAGCTCCTTGGGGACAGAAACTTTGTATTTAATGGGAGCAATACTCCATTGAGATATGATTTATGTATCCTAATATGCACAATTGTGTACTGTCTGATGCATTTTGACTGCGCAGACACCTGTGTTACACCCAGACAAGAATACTTCCCCACCCGGAAGCTTCCCTCGTGCCCCTTGCCAGTCAATCCTTCCACCCCTGAGACAACCCACTGTTCCCGGTTCTACCCCTGTAATTAATTAGTTTTGCCTGTTCTTGAATTCCACCTGTGTGGGTCATGCAGTTTGCACAGGGATTTGGACCCCAGAGCCTGGCATGGTGTCTGGCATGTGGCAGACATGCAATGAGAAAGAAAGCCTTGGTTCTTAAACTACCCTGTGGGAGAGCATTGGCTTCACTGGGCAACAGGCTGCGGGTGGTTAGTGACCTGTTGGGACAGGCCAGTGACATGCTGGATCCTGGACCCCAGCCTTGGCCATCTGATCCTGATTCCTAAAGCCTTCTCTTGGCCCCAGTGGGGTCCCTGCAGCCCCTCCCTCTGGGCTCCCATCCTGTGCTCTTTGGGAAGGAGCCTGGTGACCCTGGGCAGGTAGTGCCCCCTGCTGCCACTGGGGTCTGGGGCTCTCCGTGGGACGTGGCAGGCCCTGGAGCCCGGTCAGTGACTGGCAAAAGGCAGGGGCTTGGTTCATGGAATAAAAGTCGTTCTGAATTTTCCTAAGTTTGGGGACTTCTCTTTCCCAGAATAAACAGACTATGGGAAAGAGGCCTGTTTGGTGGCGCACTGCTGCCCCCAGGTGGGCGGCTGCAGCCACTGGTGGGCCCACCAAGCTGGGCGTTTTTCAAGCCTCAGGTTCTGGTCTCAGTTCTGCGCCTCTTGGCTGCTTGGTCCCTTGAATCCTGGTCTTCTGGTCTCTGAGAGGTGGACGTCCATCAGGGCCATCCCTCAGCACTTCTGCCTCGGCCTGGAGTGGGGTACTCCTCAGAGATGCAGCCCCCGCTGTGGGGTCTGTGGGGAGGGTTGGCTGGACAGAAGCCTCTAGGGCTTGCTCTGTATTTAGCAAACGTTTAATCAGGCACAGCAAGGTTTGACCTTAGGGCTTGCTCAGAGGTGGGGGCAGAGACGGTGGTTGGGTGGTGGGGGGACGCTCCTCTGCAACGGGTGGTGCAGCGCCCCCCAGCCCGCTGCTGCGGCGGGTGTGCAGGGGCCCTCCTGTCGCACCTGCGGTTGGTGGTGCAGGTGGTGTAACGGCCCAGCTGGCCTCCTCTGGCACGTGGCCTGCGCTGATGTTATCGCTAACTCAGTATTTTTAACTCTTCTTTCCAGAGGATGTGGCTTCTGCGGGAGAGCTTCAAAGGGTGCCCTATTTGCCCCTGTCGGCAAGCATGACGTCATGGAAATGGAGGGGGCGGCCCCTGGCCCCCAGACACCTGGAGGAAGTGGGGACTTTTTCCACTTCCTGTCCTACTTCTGGCTACTGATTCAATGTCTGACTAGTTTATTAATTTCAAAATGTAGCTGTGCAGTGATACTCAGAGGAAACCTTATGCATGTGCGTCTGGGTGAAACGAGGCCTGAGACCAGGCGCCTTGCGCAGGGCAGGGCGGTGGTGGCCCTCCGGCTTCCTCCCCCGGCACTGTGCTCATTAGCAGAAAGACAGCGCTGCCGCCCCCAGGCCCGCTCACCGCCCGAAGCTCTTCCTCCCACACACAGCTCCGGGAGGTAGCCAGGAGCAGGGGTTTTAGAATCGGATGTGTGGGAAAAGTGAGGCGGGCCTTCAGGAAGGCCACGGTCAGCCCCGGGCCTTGGAACGGTCCTGCCGCTCCTGGAGCTCGGCTCCTTGGTGCCCTGTGCTTTCCCAGAAGAGCCGTCCTCAGGGTCTACTGGATGCGTGCCCTTCGGAGGCTGCACTAGCCCAGGGGCCATACTCGGGTTTTACTTTTCCTGACAGTTCTTGATAGGTTACTCTTAGTAAAACTGTGAAATAGTGGCTCCCCTGGTCGCTGTCTCTATTAATCCCCCCTTTCCTTTCTCTCGGGCTCTCCCCAGCTGCCACCAACTCGGCTTTCTTCCCAGTGCCTAATGGCACTAATGATCTGTTTGCTCATTTGCTGGTTAAGTGTGTATTAAGCAGCCGTTGTGTGCCAGGCACTGTAGATGCTGTAGATGCTGTAGACACGTGCGTGAACTAGATACACTTCCCAACCCCAGGGGCACATTGTTGGGTGAACTTTCTTGCCTGATAGCTTAGGTCATCCATAGTAAGGGCTTTACATGTGACCCCGGGGGAGCTGGGTTTTATGGGCAAGCCCAGATGATAAAAAACCCTCCAAGACCCAGATGGCCGCCCCTCCAGTGGTGGGTCACGGCAGAGGGGTCCCTCCGTTGGAGCTGGGGACCCCACCCAGGTGTTCCTGACGCAGATCCTTGCTTAGCCTGCCCTTCCCTTGGCTGGACTGTGAGTCCATTTATACTCAGAGGGAAGGTCTCTGCTGAAATGTCCGAGAAACATCTAGAATTTTAGGCCTGGGGTCACTTGGTCCATTCTTCTGGGGGCAGTAAGGCATCTGTCCAGACAAATCTGTCCTACAGTTGGCCTTGGTGACAAGTTCCCTTTCCCTGCTGGGACTCTGGCCTTCCCTCCTTCAGGCTGGTCCCTGCTCATGGGGCCTGGGGCACTTCAGGCTGCACTTTCCTACGGACTCGATGACCTTGTCTCTTGGCTTCCTTGGCAGCCTGAACAATGCCTGGCCCCTTGCTGCACTGAGGGGCTCTGCCGTAGGGGCCCTAGTCCTGTGCTGACCCTTCTAGTGGGCATAGGAACCCTTCATCTGCGTTTCCGCAAAAGGCCACTTTAGCTTCCTGACGCTGTAGCAGGGCCTGGGGCCAGACATGAGAGCAGAGTGGACGGAGATGCGTGGGGTCTCTGCTCCACCCCCTCAGCACGCCCGCTTGCTCCTGGTCTGCCCTCTGACTCGGCCCTCGTTGACTTTAGGCTCAACAGCCTCAGACCTGAGGGCTGGTTCTTGCTGGGATCGAAGATCCTGGTTGTAGATGGAAGCTTCCCAGGGGAGGCGCTGACCCAGCTTTCTAGATGGCCTCCCGCCTGCCCAAGACCTTGTCAACCTCAGCCTGGGCTGGACCTGGAAGGAAGAGGTCTTGCTCCCTCCATGGGTCTGGGTGGATCCCCCGCTGCTGCCACATCATCCCATAGGTCCTCTGGTGGTGGCCTCAGGGGTCCAGTGACTGCAGGGTCCTGTTATCTGAGGGCCCCGGGCTAGCATGACTCCACAGGCTCTACAGGCTCCCTTCAGTCTGGGCCTCCCCTGAGCTTCTTGGAAGGGTCTGGCCTTGGCCCCTTCACTGCATTCCAGAGTCCCTGCTTCTGTCCCCTTCCCCAAGCCCCATGGCTCCTGCAGACGCGGTGTCTTTGCAGTAAGTTCTCAGGAGCAGATCTGCCTCCCGAGCGACCCACACATCCCCTACCCGCATCCTTTGTACAGAGACCAAAGGGAATTACTGCTTTAAGAGGGAGAAGAAGACAAACTGGTTTGCCCTGTTTTTAATGGTTGATAAAGACTTGCTCTATGAACCCTCCTAGGGGCATTTTCATTTAAGGTGGGGAAGAGAATTCTTTAATGAAAAGAAATTCCCAGTGGTGGAATCTTAGCATTGGGTCAGGTTGATGAGGAAGCAGTTTTGAGTTCCCACAGATGGCAGATCCCGCCTTTGGGAAGGTGGCACCGTCCCTCCTGTGGGTGGGAGCGCCCTGCTCTGGTGGGGTCGCCTTTGAGAACGTTCCCTTTAGCGATTTTTAAAGGGACTTGTATTTAGCCTGCCGATGAGGTGGTTCAGAGAGAGCTGGGGATTCTGTGACTACCCTCTGTAGGGCTGTCCAGGAGGTGGATGGTGGCTCTTTGTTCTACAGAGGCCACAGAATCAGATGTGTGGACCTGCAGGCAGCCTCTAGGCCTACCTGACGTTTTATAGGTGGTGACTCTGGAGCTGATGGAAGGGAGGGACCTGTCTAGGTCACCTGTTGTGCTGGGACCTCCCTCTCTGCGAAAGAAGCAGGTCTGAATTGCAGCCGGAAGGGTTGGCATGTTTCTGACTGGTGTGGCCAGAGACACACAGGTGAACCACAGAGATGTTTGGGGATAGGGTCCCGTCCCTCCCCTGGGCCTTGGTGAATGCTGGCCTTTGATCTTCACAGTGGGAACGGTGAAGTGGATAGCTGAGCAGGCTCCGAGGGGGTTCTCCTCAGTGTCCACGACCCCAGGAAAGGTACTCAGGCTGTAGGAGGCTCAGGAGAGCCCCAGGCGCCCCAGGCAATCCCAGTTCCTATCCCCGGGGTGAGGGCTTGAGATAGCCACTCTGCTTGGTGGTGGCCCTGGGCTTGAGGGCAGGGAGCGCCTTTCTTCTTTCCTTACCTCCACATTCGGATGGTGGGAGTGTCTGGCTAGGGGTCATGGTCTTCTACCCCTGGCCCCTTCTCACTGGGCACTGGGTTGGGACCCAGGCAGTGGAGTGGTGGGTGGGCCCCGCCGTGAATCTGTGGGGCAGCGTGCACAGTTTCAGTGGGAATCCAGTCTGAAAGGAAAAGCAAGGGAAATGTTCCCGGAGGGCGGGAGGCGGTGGGTGGCATTTTGGAGATGCTGCTGTGTGGTCCCTGTCTGCCAAATTTGAAGAACAGGCCATTAGGGCCCATGTACATGGGCCTCCAGCTCTGAGTGGTGCAGTGGTGTGGCATGAAAACAGAAGACCAAGGACCCTAACTTTTAAGTGTGTTTGCCTGGCCCGTAGCACAGCCTTCTCAGTGGAAATTTTAGAAGTTATTCCAGGAAAAGGTCGACTGCACAGCTTGTTGAGTTGGGCTCCCTGAACGTCTTCCTGGACAAAGACCTTGGTTTCTTTCTGCCCAGCTAGTGACCGGCAGCAAGCTGAAACTGACCCCTACCAAACCCATCAGACTGGAGCACAGTCTCCACTCCTCCAAGCTGCTTTTAATGAAGCCATGACAGCAGAATACACAATAGGGCTGAGAGACACAGCACAGCAGGGCCTAGATAATGGGATAATTTCCCCCACATCTTGGGAAAAGAGTGATACGTATTTTTTTATGAACACTATTTTAAAAATATAAGCTCGTCACAGCATTCCCCAGGAGCTAGGGCCCCAGACACCCCACTGGGGATCCCTCAGAGGCAGTCTCTGGGGACGGACAGGGAGTTGCACCACAGCCAGGAGGGGCTGCAGCCCTGGCCTTTCCTGGGAACGTCGGGCTGTGACGAGCAGCAGTGAGGGAACAGAGTGGGCGCAGCAGCGTTCCGCAGCTCCTCAGCATCTCGATCACGAGTATCTGGTAGGATCCAGTTGGCGGCATTGCCAGCGGGGCCAGGGAGGTTGGAGGGACCTTCTCCTCCAGGGGGGCAGAGGGCGCACCTCTGCTTGAAGAGGCAGGGGTGGGGTGAGGAGAAGCAGGGAGCCAGGGGGCGTCTTGCTCTCACATTCTCGGCGACTTGGGATGAGGAAGAACAGGTCAGGACGCTGGATGCTGAGGAGACCCAGGCAGTTGGGGATGTGAGAGAGTTGCTGTCTGGAGAGTCCTGGCTGTGAATGGACCCTGGAGTTCCTTTAGCTGGAGGTAGAATGGGATGCACTTGTCAGTAGGATGACCAGGGACACTGGGGGAGAAGGACATGGGGGCTCGAGCTTAGAGATATAATACCCTCACCGTACTGGGGGAGGACATGGGATGGGGGCAGCTCTAGGTTCTGCCGTGAAAGGGACACAGCAGGAGACATGAGTGCAGATGAGTCTAGGTCCTGTTTCTCTTATTCTCCACCCATTGGTGGGGCCCTGCTACTTGACTGTTTCTTCATTTCCAAAATGAGGATAAGAACAACTTTTCTTCATACTTCATTAGGGAGACATGGCTCAACCGAGGCGACTCTTGTCACCCCAGGCCATTATCAACAAGAGCCACGTCTAATAGGAGAAAACGGAGGAGTTTGGTGGGGCTGGACTCAGGACCTGCAAGCAGGACCCCGGGGGAGGTTCTCAGCTTGGGGACCCGTCCCCAGATACCCCCACCCCACCCTGCTGGTTGAGATGCCCTCTCACCTCAGCTGGACCACAGCCGCAGTGTCATGAGCAGGTTAAACCCGACCACTTTCAGAAGGAGGAGGCGGAACCCGATCACCGACAGGTTTTGGAAGTTTAGGTTCATATCTGCAAAACCAAGAGGCCACAATGGTGTGGGCACGATGCACGGGGTCTGCACAGCCCCTGTGACCCACTGGCAGCTTTGACTGGAGCAGGTGGGGCGGGTGGGGGTGAGTTGCAGCTCCTCGCAGGCCTCCCCCTTTGAATGTCTGTGCACTTCCCCTCATAACATAGGTGTACATTCCTCAAGGTCAACAGTACTTCATTCCAAAAGGGAAACCCCACTGCTGTCTGTCCTTATTTCATTTCCGAGCCTCTCAGGGGATGGGGGTGGGGATGGGAATTGGGTGCTCAGAACTTACTGTAATCCCTTGGGTCTGGGCCCCTTAGTGAGAAGCTAGTGTCAGAACCACAAGAGGATGACTCAGTAAAAATGCTCAGTGTGAGTGAGTATGGGCTCAGGGCAGGTGGTGGGGGTGGCAGGGACCCTGAGCGATGAGCCCGTTGCTCACAATAAGCTCTGCTGCTTTTCTTGAAAGAAGCTAAAACCCCCGCTATGGGGGGAACATGTCCTCAGGATGAGCTGGTTTGTCTGGGGCTCAGTATAAGCCAGTCAGAAATGTCACAGCTGGGACACCCAGGAGCTCTCCACAAATTCCTTCCCACCCCCTCTATCCGGTCAGGAACTGCTGGTTCCCAGCCTCCCCAAACCTGTGTGAAGCTGGGTCAGGCCCCTCTCTTACCTGTTTCAAAGCTTTGCTCTGCCAACTTGGCATCACAGGGAAATTCTAAAAAGAGAAACAAAAGAATTTTCTTAGAGTCCATAGCATGCTGTCTCTCCCACCCCAGACCTCCTAGGAGCTGGACAGGTGAATGTCCACAACCTTTCTGCTTCCTTGTGGGGTGACCTAGAGGGTTTGTGCCACATGTAGGCCCCTGCTGGGGAGAGCCACTGCGGCACCGACCCCCTGGCTTCGGGGCACCGTGTCGTTCACTTACAAGCAATGGCTGTGCAAAGTCCCTGTTACAGGACGCAAGGCCATAGGGGCCATCAGACACAGAGCCTGCCATGGGGGGGGGCTCTAGTCTGGAGTCCGAGAGAGGCAGTAAGACACGCATAGTGTGGGGTATTGTAAGGGTATAGATGCTTCCATGTGTCCCACAGAGTTTGGGTCCTTGCACCCCCAATTTGTTCCTCTGTTTTCTCCATCTCAGCACGTGGCATGATCACTGATACAGCTGCTCAGGTATGTAATCTAGCCACCTTCCTCAATCTCCCTTTTCCTGCTCATTCCTGCACGGCTCTATCTTCAGATCCCAGACAGCGGCAGCCACTCAGCCCCCCTGCCACCACCTGCCTGGGCATCCCCCATCCCTCAGCTGCCGTAGCTCCTTTTCTGCCTCTGCTCTTGGCCCCTACAATCCCGTTTCCATTCAGCAGTCAGAGTGCCCCTTTGAGAGCATGAATTAGAGGTCACTCCCTTGCTTGACAGCTTCTCGTGTGCTCAGAAGAGCGCCTGCCCTCTCAGGACCGAGGGTCCCCATGATCCGCCCTTGCCTGCGTCTTCCATCTGGTCTCCTGCTGTGCTCCCCTTTCTCCTTGTGCTCCCGCCTCAGGCCTCTATGGAGTCCTCTGCTCCCTGGGCCAGGCTTCTTATCCTTTAAATCTCAGCTCAAACAGCATTTCCCCAGACGGCCCTTCCCTGAGGTGGCTTTTTCCTCAACTCCAAGTGAAAGCACACATTCAGTCCGAACTTATTTAGACTCTGCTGCTGATGGACGGCCTCCTCCAGCTAGAATGGAACGTCCTCAGGGCAGACTCCTCATCTGACTTGTCTATTCCTCCACTCCAGCACCTGCCATGTATACATGCACAACCAGTGGTTGTTGAATGAATGAATGAGTGAGGTTAGTAGCTGGGAAAGCTCTTTGGCAGAGAGAAAGAAACAGAGGGGGATACGTTGTCTCGAAGGGCATTAGAACAGGGCCGAGGAGAAGTAGGGGGCAGAGCCTGAGCAGGCAGGGAGGCGGGGACGCGGGCAGGCGAGAGGCCAGTGCCCTCTTCCACCACTTCTTCCCATTGGCTCTCTGCCCAGGACCTTCTGTGGTCTGCCAGGAACAAGAGGGCAGGCGCTCTGCTGACAGTGGAAGCGGACACCACCAATCCGAGCAGCTTTTAGGTATCATTGACCTGAGCGTGGGCACAGCCAGCCTTGTCCAGGGGAGGGGACGCAGCTTGCCCAGACCCCAGGGCTGCCCTCACCTGAGTCAGGGTGGAAGATCTGGTTGAAGGCGTCTTTGCATTCAAAGTCGACGCGGCTGCTCCAGGCCAGCATCCCGTTGCTCTTGGAGTCGGTGGCCTTCATGTCCAGCACGGTGCTGTTGGTGCTGTGTGCTGAGGAGTCTGTGACTTCCGGCACATTGTTCTCAGAATCGAAATCAGTGGCTAGGCAGACGGATGTTTTGTTGGATTTAGGGCTTTTCAGCTGGTACACTGCGGGGTCAGGGTTCGCGATATCTGTGGGCCAAGAGGACTCAGGTTAGGAGATGCCTGTTTCTCTCCTCGCCTCAATCCAGACCTGAGTCCAGATGCCAGCGGCGGGCAAGAGCAGGGCTCTGCGGGGCTGGCAGGTCACATTCTCATGCTTTAGATGGGAAAGAATATTCTAGAAACCTGTTGCTTATAATGGACTGGACTCAGGGACAGGCCCAAGCCGCCAGTCCTGGCCTAGAGGCTCTCGGTGGGCGCGCCGTGCCAGGCACCAGAGATGCTGGGCTGCTTGTTCTTCTGCTTGACAGGAACCGCCGGCAGCCCTGGCGAGCAGCAACACGGCCGTGGCGGGACAAAGCAAGCACCGAAGGAAGGCCCGGAAAGTGGGGCATGTGTCTGGGTGTCTGGGGTGGTGTCCCCACTTAGGGTGGGTGTTGTAGGCTGCAAGTAAGTCAGGTTGGTCACATCACCAGATTTTCTCACTCATAAAAGTTTAAGACTATAAATCACATCATCTGTGTCCCAGCCTTGGCTCTGCCATTTACTAGAGCCACCAGCCGACTCCTCAAATCTCAGGAATTCATGTGTAAGATGGAGATGTTGCATGGTCCGCCTTCCAGGACCAGGCTGTTCTGAGAAACAGATGAGAGTTTCTCCATCTAAATTATGTTTAATGAACTGTGAGGCCCTGAATGCAGCTATTGCTACGCCCAGGCCACTGCCGTGACAATGTGCCACCCAGTCCTATGCGGCCACAGTGAGCAGCGTCTGCCCCTCGCCCCCAGGACACAGCAGTCGCTGGAGGCTTTTCCTTGAGAAAAGTGCTGGGAATCATTCTTCAGCATTTCTGTAGGGTTTTGTGTTTTTAATTTGACATTCGATGTTTGTCCTTTCAGACCTCCTGCCTTTAGAGGAGGAAGCAGAGGTTTGCAGTGAGTGTTAACACATTGAGGCCACCCAGGGAGTTGACAGCAGGGTTGGGGCGGGAGCTTCCTGCCCCTGTGGCTCTCAGCTCCCACATCTCCTCACCCTGCACACCAAGGTTCTCAGACCAGCCATGCACCCAACTTGCTGAGCCAGGGTGGCCTGGGCCATGCAGACACCCAGCCAGATCCGCAACCAGGGAAACCAGCCCTTGGCATGGCTTTGGGGTGGGTCAAGGGAGAGCCGCCTGTGGTGTGAGGCGGTCCCTGGAGCATCAGGGCAGGGGTGGGCCAGTGGTCACATGTGGGAGACCTCCAGAGCTCTGGTGCTGAAGCAGTCTGCCTCTGCCCACCATCCCCACATACCTGGGGGGCCCTGACATCACGGGGGGTTACGGCCTTCAGGCACCGATGGATCTTTCACAGGGGGAGGAGTGGGGAAGCCGTGAGCACCACCAACATATTCCGGTGATCTGCTAGTCACCAGTGGGAGCCCAGGACAGGACGAGGGGGGGCAGTGGGGAGAAGGTGTGGCCTTGAGGAAAAGGCAGAGGGTAAGGGGCCGCCAGATGCACTTTGGCCCTAGGGCGGGGAGGTGCTATGGGGGCGGATGGCCAACTTTAAGTCCTGGTTAAACACTCTCTCAAGTCTGACAGCCAGTGGGGGTCAGGCTGGAGAAGGTCTAGACCATGCCGTCCAATAGGATAGTCTTTAGCTACCTGTGACTATTTAAATTAAAACAAACAAAAATTAAATAAAATAAAAAATTCAGTTAAAAACCAAAACTTCATTTTAAGAGCTCAACAGCCACACATGGCTGGTGGCGACTCTACTGGACAGCGGTGCAGGTCCATGGGGCATTGGACTGTCGCAGAACATTCTGCTGGACAGCAGTAGTCCAGGGAGAGCAAGGCCACAGAACGTGAGATGTTGCAGAAAGGCTGGGGGTGAGCCTTAAAGGTCACCTGAAAGTCTGTGAGGTGACTCTACCAGGAGCAGGGCAATTAATGCTCAACTTTGCTAGTGAGAGATCAAAATGAAAGAGCAATAAAAGAGGTCAGAAGAACCGAGGTGATTTTTAGCCTCTCTCAAATCTTGGTTTACCAGTTGATATAATTGAGTCACTTTTTGTTCAGGTTAATTCTAGGACTATTGCCTATAGTATAGTGTCCAAACTTCCTGGCATAACATTTAGGGGCTGCCACGTTCTCAAGTCCTTTATTTGGCCCATTTAAGTACAGCTGCACCAAACCTCATACTGGCTTCTTGGAATGTAAGCTCTGTGACAGCAAAGGCCTATCTTCTGTTAACTGTTGTGTCCCTAGTATTGCCACATGGTAGGTACTGAAGAAATGACTGTTGGATAAATAAATGGCCTAGTGCCCATCAGATTTGCAAAATTTCTGCTTCTTAGACTTCTGGTCAAAAAAGCTGGGTGCTGATCCCTAAACTTGATTTTTTTTTTAAGCCCCATTTTACTTTCATCCTCATGTACCTTTAGCGCAACCTTCTCTTTTTGTCTGGAAACAAGAAACGAGTCACTTATAATTTGGAGGACCTTTGGAGCCCATCTACCAGAGCCCTGGGAGGAGAGACATCAAGATAAACACATCCAACCACTGACAGTTTCTCAGAAGGCAGCCTTAACAAGGCTGGATCAGGTTTTCAGTGTGGAAGTTCAGCTATTCTAGATGCTCACCGTTCATTTTAATTCAGAACTAACCACAGAAGCACATGCCTAAATGCTCTAGTGCTTTAGATCCCAGGGCCTCAGCAAGGATTGAAAGCTCCCTTACTGCTAAATCTGTGCTTTGTAGTTAGGCACTAGGAACCCAGAAATGTGAGTTAGCAACACTAATTTGGGGTCCCACTGAGGGTCTGGTGAGTGTCAGGAAGCAGTGAGCCTTGGAGGACTTACAGGGAGTAATGGGAACTCTGGTTCCTTTGCCAAATTGCAACTGGGCGGCAGTACCTTCCTACCACACCTAAGGTCCTCATTGCAGGAAACCCTTAGGTTTCCCCTCCTCTGAAGGATGGGCAACCCCTCGTAGAGCCCGCTGAGGAGGGCATGGGCCGGCCCCTAGGCCATGAGCCCTCCATGGGATGAGCTGACCCCTCACCTTCAGGCCCAGGGTGCATTTATAGCTTGATTCCTGGCCTCCCAGTTGGCTCTGGTCCTAACCATCTGTATTGTCTTGAAGGCTTTCATTATTCCTTTTCTCTGTTGTCTATGAAGATATCTTCTTTGCCCTTCTTTCTATCCAATTTTATTGCCAGATGTGTTTACTTAGACCGAAATGCACGTGCCCTGTTCACTCTCAAGATCATGCCTTCTTTCTTGTCATTCCTTATGCCTGAAGGTCCCCTTCTTTCCTTTCTCTGCCTGCACAGATCTTACCTATCCTTCAGGCTCAACGAATCCTTTCTACAGCATAAAACCTTCTCCTTTTAGGCCGAATTTCAAGCCAGGATCCTATTCCTCTGAATTTCTATTGTGCCTAAAGACATTATCAATTGGTTAATACTAAATAGTTTTCAGGTGGCTAAATTTACAACAGTTCTGTCCCTTTGGCTAGTTTTTTACACTATGTGGGGACAAATCAGACATTTATCTTAGACTTCCTACGCAGCCTAACATTTTATAAGAGTGATGGCCACATAGAAGGCATTTTATTGAATGATTAAAGTCAAATTTTAATGTGTTTGACCTAGAGAAACACAGATTTTCAAGATTGATAGTGATGCTTTTTCCCCTCGCAGAAGCCTCTTATGACAATTAGTCACAGCTCCCATAGTTCCTGCCCATGGGAACACGGATACCCCCAGGAAAGGATTGGTGACACTGGACCCATGGGGCTGCCCCTGGGATGACTTACCGGGCATTACAGACAGTTGGGTTCCTTTCCCAAATGTGAGTTTACCAGTCATTCCTCCAGTACTCACACTGTAGGCGACACCATTACAGAAACTCACTGGACCCACCTCCTACTTCAGAAGGAGAAGCACTGATCTAGGGGACAGAAGAATCGTACTTTTTGAGCAAGACCCTCTGCTCTTTTGTTTTGAGACTTTGTCTCTGAGATGCTCAGTCCTTTTCTTTTTGTCCCATCCTGTTGGAGTGCCTGGTTGGAGGTTGTGATTTCAATAAGCCAAGAATTCAGTAGAGCCAAAACCCTTGTCCAGGGAGGCAGTGTCTTAGACCCTCTAGCGGGAGGTCCAGGACGACTTGCTCATCATGTGCCTCAGGATTCCTAAGGTCCCAGCCCAAGAATGTTTCCTGAGCAATGAATGCTGGATGGAAGGATTTTTGGGGGGATGGGTGGAAAGAACCATTTGGGGTCCTACGGAAGAAAATACCTGGGCCTAACTCAGCATCTGGGGCAAAGAAAATGAGTTGCCCATGTCTACCCTTGCCCCACTCTGCTTACTTGGCCGGACACTCAGTCTGGTTCCTGCTCCAAAGACCGGTGTGGTCCCACTGCTGTGTCCCCGCTGCAGGTGAGGTCTTTGTAGTGACCTTCCTGATGTTAACCTGCTAGAAGCCCCTAGGCTCTGAGAGCGGCATCCGAAAAGGCTCCCTGGGTCTTTGTTTCTTAGGTCTCCTATTTTCCAGGAAAGCTGTTCCCGTTCCCTTTATAGCAATGTAAGACTTTTATAGTAAAGTCTTGATAGTAATAATAATAATTTAGAAAAGCTACCATTTACTGATTATGTGCAATATGTTGGGCATTGTCTAGTATTATTATGATGTGGTTATTGTCATTTTGCTGTTGAGAAAGTGGAGCCTTTATTAGTTGGTGAGGGTAAAGCCATAATTTCCTCAGATCTGCGAGCCTGCCAAGCTGGGCTGTGAGCCCTGTACCATCCTGCCTCCATGTGTTGGTGTTTCCGGTGGTGTAACTGATGTTCAGATAGGGGTCAGGGTCGCTTTTACCCTGGGAGAGGTTCAAAACTCTGCCCAACCCCAGAAGGGAAGAATCTGCGAGCATATCCCTATGCCATGCCCATTAGCCACACCAAGGAATTTAGCTACTTGCTGCAGTAAAAGAGAATTTGTGTTTGCCATTAATTCATCTCTTTCCCCCAGGGGCACTTAGCTAATTTCCTGAATATTCAGAATATCTGGTGCTGATATTATCAGCTTTGCTTGAAAGCACTGAATATCTGAAATTCTTTTTATGTTTCTGTCAATTATTCTGCTCAGATTTTCATTTACTCAATTGGGTCTTGGCACTTCTGTCTTTAATGTGAGAAGTGGGCACATTTTAAGTCACCGAGAGAGCTTGTAGACGTGGAGAACAAGTGTTTCATATATCCCCCAGTAAGCCTGTTTTCTCATAGACAAGTGGTCAGTTCCTTCTGCCCTGGTGGTTTGTACGGTCATGCTCACACGGGCAGCCAGCCAGCCAGGTTCCTGCCCCAAAGATCCGCTTATTATAGCCACCAGACACACGGTAGCAGGACACTTTACAAGAACTTGAACCTGGCAGGGTCAGCCTCACTGGGGCAGCAACATCTCCTGTCCCTGTTTTATAGACTCCTCCAAATGCCCTTCCTGTGACTCGAGAGAAAAGTCAGGCCCACTGAGTCCTAACTCCTCAGTTCTGTAATAATAACCCCACAGACCTGTCCCTCACAGGCAGCCTGAAGCTGGTCCAGTCTTCTGGGAGGGTGAATGCCCATTCTGGGTTCCACACTAAAAGTGAAGGAGGAAAACTGGAAGAGTCTGGAGAAGAGCCAGGGATTAACTGGGAAGTGAATTTTAGGGGCAAATTCATAGTCCTGGCAGTTGATGGAAAATCTAGGGTAGGGCTTAATTGTGGAGTCAAGCCTAATGGAGGGCTTTCCTTTTAAAAAGCAGTTCTTTTATTCCATGAAGGCAGAGAAAGAGAGAGACTAAAATTGCCAAGGAATAGTCACACACGAGGCACAAGCAGGACTGCTTAACTGGGAAGCTCGTGAGAATCAGGAGTGGGATATATACGGGGCCATAGAATCTCTTTCTCTGGAGGTTTCTAAGATTAGGGTTGACATTCATAGCAGGGGGAAAAATCTCTCAAGTTTGAGAGGGGTTTAGACAAATACTTCTTGGTAGGAATTTCACAGAAACTCTAGTCCTTGTAAATTTCTCTGCAAAAAAGTTTCTAAGCTCAAATAAGTTTGGAAAATGCTGTATGTTATATTTCAGTCTTGAAGACTGACATATTAGCATGTTAAAGTCTCTGAGAAGTCCTGCAGTAAAGAAATCCAGAGCTTCTCACCCTTATGTGATCCAATAATCTTTTTTTCTTAAAACATCCATTAACATTTGTGGAACATATGCAGGTTTAGATAAATATTTCTTGAAGTCTCTTTTAGTTCCAAGAATTTAAAATTCCATCCAAAATTTTGACTTTAAGTTTCTTACGTTCTGAATCTGTTTGTTCTCCTATCTACTCCTGCAGACACAATTAGGGGTCCTGATTATTTCTTTCTAACCATCATCAAACAGCTTCATTCTATTTGGGTAATTGCTGAACACGTAGTCAGCTGTATAGAAAATTCTCCTGCCGCCATCAGGAAGAGCTCCAGGGCAGGTGCAGATGCAGTCAACGTGCAGGAACTACACTGTCCCAACACTTTGCAGGGTTCACCTTCTAGAAACATTCACAATTTTAAAGCCTTTCCCAAATGTAAATTTATTGGTCTTTTTTCCACACACCTTCCTACATGCCTTGGAGTTGCAGACTTCAAAGAAGATTCTGGTCCTAATGGAGGAAAGCTTCCTTAGAACAGAGAAGAATTTCCTGGGTGGTGTCTCAAATGGAGACCTAAGTCTCATCCCATCTATTCATTATCACACCGCTTTCCTTTTTGCTGCCAAACCCATTTGTGCTGCTTCCCCATCACAGATATTGTGGTTCTTCTACCTCTGAACTCTGATTCTTGAGAAAAATGATGGGCCTCAGGGTTTCTAAATGCAGCCTGAACTGACCCATGGCAGGGAGGGGGCTCTGGTGAAGTGCGTTCATGAACAGATAAATGCAGAAGGTGTTTCCCCTGCATAGATGGGCTTTCTCCCACCCACGTGCATTTGGAGGGATTCTGTCATCTCCCTGTTTTGAAGCCTAGCAATTCTCTCTTTTGGGAAATACTTGCTGCTGTCTAAACCAGTATGTTCTGAACCATTACTGCCCCTCTGTTCAAGCCTTCCCTGACTCTCCTAGCCAGAAGGTATTTTTTCAGTGTTCATTTGGTTGGTAACACCTATATGTCAGGCACTGTGCAGAGTTTATGATGCAGTGCAAGATGCATGTAGCCACTAGGCAACTAAGATAGGAAGCCAGGTACACCTTCCTTTCTGCTCCCATTGCAGCTTGTATGTACCCCCACTATAACATGGCGGCGCTGGCATCATTGTCTGTTCATACTGGTGTTTACCCTCTGTGAGGTCCCAGAGGGCAAACGCTGCATTTTCCTTCCTCCCTTCCCACATCTAGCATGGTGCTAAGAATATAATAGTTGCTTAGTATATATTTGCTGAATAAAAAGCCCTCTAGATATTTTAATTCATTTTTAAGGCAGTCCTGCTTTCTATCTGTTCTTATTAGGATTATTTCATTTCTCCTTGAGTTCTGTATGGCTCCATTTTCTAAACTTCTTAATGTTTTTGCTGCATTAAATGATATTTAGGCTTTAAGTTTCAAATCTCCCTATTAGACAGGGGGTTTTGTAGGAGTGCATCCAATTCCTAGGGTCTTTGGGAAGTTTAATTTACTACCTTTCATGAAAATTAGATGGTAACAAAAAATTTTTTTGCAAAATTAGTCATGCTTTCTCTTCTGATAAAGATCTTTTGTCACAAAGGAATCTAGAAAGAGCAAAGGGGTTTGTCTTTGTAATAATGAAAGGACAGCCTGCAGTGGCCATTTCTACCATTAGCAAGTAAACCACTACTGAGCGAGTGGCTGGGAATTCGAATTTCAAAACATGAAGAAACATGAGAAATTAGCTCAGGAAGGGCAGATTCAGCATCTAAGAAAGCAGAGGAGGGATTTGCTGCGTCTTTGGCTAGAGCCCAAGGTGGGGCACTTACGTGGACGCACGTAGAGTCTTGTTCCACTCCTCCAAGTGAGTGTGCGGCTGCCGGTGTCTACACCCCGGTATCAGGCAGTAAATACCTGCCCTGGGTCACGCGGGCGCTATCCGGCTCCTGGCTTGTTCACCACCTTTACTGCTGGGAGCAGGGCTTTAAAACAGCCTGTTCCATGCTTTTGATCATAGATTTCTCTCTGCATGTCACTTCATGCCCAATCAACAGCCCCCCTAGGCTTCTACCTTCCTCCTGCCATACCTGCATCCTGCCAACTCAGTTCAACAATTTTCCTCATCTCAGAAACGCCTAGTCCTGTACCAAGGCCGCCATGGCGAGAGAGCTCAGGATGGGCAGACCAAGGACCAGACGGGGGACCTGCAGGGCCTGGCGTGCTCCCTCAAGGAGTGCAGGATGGGCGGTGGCATTGTGTAGGGCATGGTTAACAATAAGGCCCTAGAGTCAAAAAATATTAGACTTACTAGCTATTATTCCCACCTGTGTGATCTTGGGCAAGTTGCTTATCCAAAGCCTCCATTTCCTCATCTGTAAAATGGGTGTAATACCAGCTACCTAACATTAGGATGGGATGTGAGCACTGAATGAGAACTTACATTGAGGACAGGGTATGGTCCTGGCACATGTCAGGCATTCAGCAAATAGTAGCTAAATATGATATGATGGGGTCACGGGGAAGACAGTGTAGCACAGAGAAGGAAAAAACAATATGATATGATGATTCTCAGCAATATTTTGCACTAGGGAAGGGATGGGAGTTCTTGCAGTTAGAGGAGAACCATTCCTTCCGTGTGACCTCTCCTGGCACCCCAGACGCCTCAGTACCCTTGGCTGGGGTGCTTTCATGTAGGACAGATATGCCAGGGGTCCAAGGGGAGGTGGTGAGAGAGAGTCCCAGCCATAGGGTTGGGGGCAGGTAGACTCCTTGGCTACCAAAAAGAAAGTTCTACTTCAGAAACCTAAGAGCCAAGTCTCTTATCTCAGAACTTGGGGATTGTCCTCTGAGAGCACAGTGCCAAACCCTTGTCCAGCACAGCCACACACATTAGACCCGACACGTTGATAAGTTACTCCCAGACAACACAGACCTCTCACAATAGAGCTGACCACGTCACAGACTCTCATTATTAAAATATCCTTCCATAATGGTTCCTGTCTACAAAACTTCCCTGGTAGAAATGACCATTTCTGTAACACTCACGTGGGTGAACAACAAGGCTGGCCCCTCTTCCACATGTAAGCTTGTAGCTTCCTCCTGACATACACAGCAAGGAAAGCCTTCGATAAAACCTGTCTTGTGTGACCTCCTTCTACCAGTCACCCCAGTGGTGCTGGGCAACAATCCAGGGGCCCACTGACCAGTGCTCCCACACCTGTCCTCGAGCCCCCGAGCCTGCTGTGGAGGTGATGGGAGCCAGTGCCCGGGGACTGGAGAGCTCCTCGGCTCCTTGCCCAGGAGAAAACCCACACTCCTCTCAGCAGAGGAGCTGGGCAGTGACTTCTCAAGACCACCACCAACCTGGATGCTTTGGGCAACACTGAGGGTCTGGCCCCTCTTGGAGCCACAAGGGGCTTCTGAAAGGCTCAGAGGATGGGGTCGCAGGAGATTTCTACTCTGTTGTGTGAAGCCCTTATGACCTGCTCTCCTTCAGGCTTTGCTGTTCTGTCTTTCCCTTTCCTGAAGTCTTTGAAGCTCCCCAATCCAAGCTTTCTATCTGCAGGAGCCCAGGGTTTGGTCCCTGCTCATCTCTGCCCGAGGCCTGACTCCAAACAGGCTTCAGGCCCTTCCTGTGTTAGGTGGTTTTTTCCTTCCCTCTTTACCACCTGGAGACAGGCCAAGGCACCCAAAGCTCTTTGATTCCTTTACTTCGAATGACCTTTATTCATACAGGGGCCTGCTTTTATGAAACCCTAAGACAGAGAAAAAAGTCACAGAATTTCCATGAAAGTTTTGAAAGATGGGAGAAACAGAGATCATGCTCCCCATTTCAGAGATGCGAAAGCTTAGCTCTCAGGAGTCACGTTTGGGGCACAGTCCTGCGCTGACGTGGGAATTCAGCCCTCAGTCCCCTGGCAGGTGTGTGCTGCCAGCCTCAGCTTGCTTCACGCTCGGCTTGAGGGCCACGTTAGCACAGAAGCAAAGAGCTGCGCAGCTTGGCCGAGCTCAAGGGTGGGAGTGGGGGCGCGGCCCCGGTCCTGAGCTGTATTGCCTGCTCAACATGGCTTCGCAAAGATGTCGAGACCCTGGGCCTCTGGCTCTCCCTGCAATGTGAGCAAGTTTCCCCTTCTGACCCTTACTTTTGTGTCATTTATTCAACTTGACAAGTTGAACCTCAGAGAAGAGCAGGGGCAGATTTTCCCAGAGGAGGGGAGTGCGGTCAGTGGAGATGCTGCGGGAAGGGGAGGGTGGAGGAGAACGGGAAGGCAAAGGTCTGGAGCAGTGACTGCCTGAGACCCTTAGGAGTGACACTGATGGATGACATACCTCCCTCCCACCTCCCATGGACAGAAGTTGTCCAGCACCCAGAGTCAGAGCAGTGCTGAAGGGGGGTCATTTGTCCAGGAGGACCCCAGATCACTTACTTGGTGTGACTATCACTTGGGTCCCCTGCCCAAAAAGGAATCTGTAGTTCCCATCATCACACTCTGGTTAAGCACATTACAAAAAAGGCCTGGTTTTGCCCACTGTCTCCTGGAGGACAGACACACCTCACCATAGCTCTAGAAGCTGGGGGGCCTGACAAGGCCGACCCTAAGGAGCCCCACCCAGCACCGTGCATAGTTGGGGTCATGAGCCACCCCAGTGGGTGGGGCAGCATCGCCCTCCAGGCTACCCACTGGCCTCCATTTTCCTTTTTGTGGCTATCAACAAACACAGCCTCTGGGGAAAACCAGAGCCTTTACAAAAATTTGTGAAAAACCTCCCTCCTACATAGGCAGGGTAGGTGTGAGTATTTTTAAAGATACTGGGCAGCAGGTGTGCATTTTCCCACCTCAGCGGCCATGCTTGAGGAGAAGGCACCATTTTCTTGGGGACATGTACAAAAATGAACAAGGGGAGGTGGTGAGAGAGAGTCCCAGCCATAGGGTTGGGGGTGGGTAGACTCCTTGGCTACCAAGAAGAAAGTTCTACTTCAGAAACCTAAGAGCCAAGTCTCTTATCTCAAAACTTCCACTTTGCCGGAAAAGTAGGAGCAGCAGCATTTCCAGCATGCTGTGCTGGAGCACATGCTAAAAACGTGCCTCTGCATGACTCAGAGTCACCATGTCTTCTCCAGGCCGAGCAAGAGTCCTGGTGACTCACACCTGACTCACTTCTGTTTCTATCCTCACCTCACTCAAGGGCGATTTTTGTCCTCAGGAAAGTCAATATCTCAGCAGCAAACAGACTTAAATCCTTTTCCAGGAACATCCTGGTAGAATCTTGCTCAGCCTTTGCCAAGGAATATGGACCGGCCGTTATCACCACCATCCTGTCTCAAGTCAGCAGGGCCCAGGACTCGCATGACCACATGCAGCACCCACCTGGCACATTCACATATAAACTGTTATTCAGCTTTTAATATATGAGTGTTCTGTTTCTCAGATAAGACTGGAAGTTCTGAAGAGCAGAGCCCTTATCTTAGGCTTCTTTTCTTTCTTTTTAAAAAACCAACTCTGGTCCATGGCTTGTTGATGATTCTCAGTAATCATTTCATGAGTTGAACTGACTTCTACTGTGCCTAGTTGTTGGGACAAGGAGGCCGATTCTGGGAGAGGTTAGAAGCTAAGTATACCCTGGGTGGATGTGAGGTGCAAGATCTAGTAGCTCAGGCAGGAAAAACGACGGAAGCACGTCTAAGAGAGATAACAGGAGGCAGGATAAGAACCGAAACACTGTGAGTTTCATATTGACCCTCACCAGAGAGGAGGCCAGTGAATGAACAGGTAAGGCGCTAGACAGACTCCAAAGGAAACTCATTTTTCTCTTGATAATCTTGACACTGATTCTCCCTAAAGGGTAAAAAGAATAATATGGCAGAAAATATACATTCCAGGTGAGCAGCCTTGCTGTGATCAATAATAACATAATTAGTAGTAGTAGTAGAAGTAATAATAATAAAGAAATTCTATTATAGACCTTGTTTTTAAATGCTACATATAAAAATGTAAACCCAGTATTGGAGGTGGAGATCTGACTTACTTGGGCTGATTAAAAGTTGGGTGCCAGTTGCAAATATGAGTTTCTGAGAGCCTGTTTTCACACTCTGACATAACTCTGTGCAAAATGGTACCAGGTAACCGGACCATAGCCTCAGATTCCAAAGGCGCATGCCAGTTAGTCACTAAGCATGTTCCTGCGTCTGTGTTGGTGCATAAGCATGTTATGCACCAAAGTGGGTGGGGCATATAGTTTTACTATTTCATCTACATTTTCCCAAGACCATTGGAAGATGACAAGAAATGAAGTAGAACCCAGTAGGAGATCCTGCTTTGTAAACAGTGGATTATATTAAAAAAAAAATCACAGATATTCAGACTGGAAAGGTCATTCATGTAATTACAGAGTTTCAGGTCTGGACGGGACTCAGGGTAGTTTTATCCAGGGCGCTCACTGTGCGTTCAGTACATGTTTCTTGCATGAGTGATGCTCCGAGATGCTCTCTAATGCCACATTATCATTGCCAGCTGATCTTATTTAAATAGCAGACAAAACCATGCAAGAAAAAAATCAATGAGAACAGATGTCCCTCAACTGTAATACCAATCAGGTTATTTCATGGAACTTACTTGCTTCGACAAATAGTCTTGTTCCCATCCCAAAGACAACTCCGAAGGTTCCAGTGTTCCCCACAGTGATTTGTGCTGGGACAAAATGGGCCGTTTCCTTCTTCCATTTTTTATACTACAGCTGGGGAGCAGGCCCAGGTCACCTATGGGAAGGTGCTAATAATAAGGAACACTTTTTTATACTCCCTTAGTAAATTCGATTTTTTCTTTTTTCCTGTTCATGAATATATCTCATACCTCCTACCTACTGTCAGGCTATTTCCCCCAACAGCAGTCATTATTCTGTAAGATTCAGGGACCAGAATCCCTAGGTTTTAGTCCCAGCCTTAGTTCTCACTGACTTAATGATATTGGACAACTCAGCCTTAATCTCCTTATTGAAATATAAAGAGGTCTGAATTAGATGATTTCTACACTCCCTTTCAAGCTAAAGTTCTACGATCCAGAAATGTCCTAAGTGCCTTCACCGTTACAGTTTTTATAAGTCACAAATGAGCAGCCACTTGCAGATGATTTATACCGGTGACTGGTCTACCTGGGAAGAATACAAGAAGCAGTGAGGAGAAGGGAGGGTCAGCACAAGGGAGTGGTTGCAGCCTGCTCACCTCTCCGCTCTCCCCTGGGGCAAACGCTCTCGGTAGTCCTCGTACTTTTTGCTTCTTTATTAAAAGGGGAAGGGACTCCTTTGGACATTGGGGGTGTTCAATCAAGATTTCCCAAAGCTCCAGCTCTAAGTCATGGCGATTTTTAAGAAAAGATATATTCCCTGTATTTCCTTATCACTGTGATTTGCATCATCTCTCACTTCTAAGAAAGCCCTGGCACAGAGTCTGTGATGTAATGTAGTAGAAAGGCCAAGGCTTTGAAATCAGACAAGCAGACTGCGGTCTGAATCGAGACCTTTCCACTCACTAACCCATCTTGGGCAATTACTTCTCTGAGGGTCAGTTTCCTCTTCTGCAGAATAAGGTTACTGCCTCCTGCCCCATAAGGTTGTTTAAGGATAAACAATACTGTGTGTCATGCTCCTAGCATGGTATCCACACATTATAGGCACTGAGAGGGTGGTTATTATTCCTATGTTAAGTTAGATTATTAATTAACAAGGTTTTTCCTTAAGGTTATAGAATTTGCTCATGAAATAGCAGCAGGAATCCATATCCTTGAGTCATATAAGATCCAGGGTGGTTTAAGAGTGAGATCCCAGAGCCATAGATTTTGAGCGCTTTGACCCTTTCATGTCACGCTGGGGGAGTCTGCGGCACACCAAGGAACAGCGCCTTGCTCAGCATCACCCTGCCAGTTGGGACCAAATCAGATCTAGACTCTAGATTGAACCAGAGGCCTGTGCCTTTTCCTCTGCATGTCACTGACTCCTCCACTGAACAATGTTTAGCATAAAGGGACAATCCTTAGAGTGAATTGGGTATGGTTTATTTGGTGCACAGATAAAACGACCTTGAATATCGTCCCCCAAGTTCAACTCCGAATCAATGGAAATGAAAATAGAGAGAGTCTATTAGATCATGGCAATTTTCTGCTCTTCTAGCCTTTTTCCTCTATGGGGCTCCGTTTAGCTCAATTCTAGTGCTCAAAAATTCTATTAGAGCTTCTGTCAGCCTCTTATCTGGGAAAATTCCTAATGGTTTGCTAAATCCCATCCAAAAGAAAATATGCTTATTATAGTCTTCAATACTTTCACTAATTCATCTGGGTGCCAGAATTCTTACTACTTCGGCATAGACTATAATCAATTATAAATAAGATACGTGACAAAATGACATCTTTTCTCCCACTCGGAATGCATTTTATAGTTGCTATAGAATCTCACACTTACGTGGCTCCACTTTCAACCAGGTGCCTGTCCCAAAGGCGAGTTTGTTCGCTCCTTCCCAGGAGTCCCACAGTGTCTGACACCTCACAGGAAACTCCCTTCTGTCATTTCATCCCTTTTCTGGTTTGTCCTAATCTTAGAAAAAACTCAAGGTTTAATATAGTTATTTGACTTTTTTATATTAGAAAAAGCACCCCTAATCCCAAATGGAATAAATTCACAGGCTGCAGGTGCTAGGAGGCCAGAGAGGCCATTTAGACCTATGCCCTCATTTACAGATGAGAAAACTGAGGCATGGAGATGTGCTCTAAATTACGCTGCTATTGGTAGCAGACCAAAACATGGTTCTCAACCTAGTGTTTCCCTCTCCACCACATACTGAATGTACCATGTCATTTACTTTATTTTCATCTTCCCTTTCGCCTGGAAACTTGATTCCTTTGGGTGTTTGCAATTAAACAAACATTTACCAAGCACTTATTTTGTAAAGGGACCATATAAGACACTTCACAGGATATAAGAAGAGTCTCTACTCAAGGATCTTTCAGTTTTAATAGGCAGATCTCTTCAGTGATGAAAGATTTCTGTAGCTGTATGATCACAGATTGCCCAAGATCCCATCAGCTAAAATTTGGAATGTTGAGGATAAGAGGAATGGGTGGAGTGACTGGGAGAGACTATAAACAAGAAGCCAAGCTACTTCTGGAGAAACCAGATTAGTTCTAATCATCCAGGCTGTTTAGACCTAGTGAATTAGATTTACTGTTACTTCCAACTCTTTTGTTGGCTGTTTTCATTTTTTAAAAGTCCCCCATGAAGGCTCCCACTTAAATTTATAGGTCAACTGATAAAACAAGGAGGAAGCATCTGTAAGAATAAAACAGATTAAGTGTAGATACCTTAAACCAGATAAGGGCAAAATATGAGCAGGATGGGGTCCACGTTTACCTGGAGAGACTTGAAGCACGGTTCCCTTTCCAAAGGTGAGTTTGTTGTACCCTACATTCACACTACAGCAACCCCCCGTACAAAAATGGTCTGCAATGCTGGGCTTTGCAATCCCTGATCTACTTAGGGAATGAGAAAGAAGACAGTCATTTATAGAGAATCTATTATGTGACAAGAGGGTTAACAATCTACATTACATTACCTCATTCAGGCCACAGCTGTGCCATAAGCTTAGCTATTATCCTTATTTTATACATGAAGAACAGGTGATCTGATGCTAAACTAGTTGAACTAGCACTGCTAACAAAGACATGTATTGCCTGGATGCAAGAGACTTTTTAGCATGGGGCAGATAAATCCTAGAGGAGCCACAGGAGAAGAATAATCACCATTGTTCCTCCTAGAGTGAGACTGTAGCTGTGTTGGAGTTAATTCTTTTGCTAGATCCAGGCAGCAGCACGGTGATCTCTTAAAACTCCAGTTCACCTCCAACACATGAGCATCCCTTGAGACACAAAGACATTTTATCCTTAATCTGTCCGTTATCCCTCTAATACCCTACTTACCGGGCCTAACCAGCAGTCTAGTCCCACTCCCGAAGATCCACTGATAGCCTGCATCCTTCCACAGTGCTTCTTAGTAAGCATAAAACACCCCAAGTCCACACACTCTTCTCATACCTGAGAGATACAGCCCTTTCACCTACAAAGGGGCCTACATCATAACTTTATTTTTTCATTCTGTGTAACACACAGGCCATTTGACTCAAATTTGGGCACTTACTGTGCAACACTTAAAATGAAATCTCTACCTCCGTCTCTGGGTCTATCACCATCAAACTCATGATTTTCAACTCTATCCAACAGATATGTCTAGACCTTCTTTTGTCTCTATTACAGTTATCAATTTTTAGATTCCTGCCATAGTGTCTCTCTTAATCTTAACTTCGGTCAGTCTGAAACTTCAAGGAATAGCGTTCACATCATGAGTGACAGCTTCCTGCTCCCTGTCACAAACCTGTTTTGTGGACTCACGGAGGCCTGGTTACTCACTCAAGTCCTGTTCTGCCCCAGAATCCAGGTGTCCCTCTGACTAAAGGACACCCAGTCTGTTTCAGGTCTGGTAAAAACACTTGTTTTCTCTTTGGTCCTTATCCTTTGCAAATCTATTGTTTTCTGTTGGCCTCATGGATCATGTCCTTGAAGAAAGAACACCACTTGGATGGAACAGTTCTATCAGAATGTTAAAGGATAGATGAAGCATCCTACTATCTATTTAAATATCCTGAAGAGAGCCACAGAAGGCCTATTATATCCCATTATGCTCCAAATGTTACGCACGGAGAGCAGAAGAAGCAGAGACACTTGGGGATTTAGACTTATTTGGGGTCACTCGGAGCTTTGTTCCACTTCCAAAGGCAACCTCTGGCCCCCCCAGAATCCGTACAGTCATGCAGGCCACTGGAAAATGACATCCTTGCTGCGGCCATTCTTCTTTGGGGGGCATTCACATTATTGTACTTCAGTAGATGACAGAGTGGTTTTTACCAATGCCTATGGCTATAGATCTGCATGAAAATAGCTATTTTACCGAGAATCTCTATATATATTCTCCTCATGCTGAAAGAATTGAACTAGCTGACCTGCCTTTTCCTTTTGTTCTGAGAACAAATAATATATTTCACATGTGTATAGCATTTACTAATTCAAAAACACTTCCATATGCATTAGCTTAATTTATCTTTAAAATAAGTAGGAGGTGATAATAAACATCTTCATTTTACAGATGAAGAAATTGTGGGCCCAGACGCACCGATCAAGCGAGGTTTAGGAGAACTGGAGGCATTCAGCCAGACTTTCTGCCTTTTTCCTTAGGATCGACTCTCTGACTGGGCTGTTTTGGTCTGTTATTTTTGGTTCACCCACATGACTGTTTTTCTCCACAGATCTATCTTCTGTGCCATTATTTTAACATTTCTTTCTATATCAGAACGCACTTACGTCTGCAGAAGCCATTAATTTCTTGACACTTGGGCCCTACAAATACTGCAGGAAGTCCACGGGCCTCAGTAGCCACACTAACCCTCCTACTTCAGTGACGTGTTGCCTACTTACTGAGTTTTACTGATAATCCTGTCCTGCTCCCCAAGATGGATGTGCCATAAATCACAGCACTGTACTGCCTGACAGCCATCCCCGAGCTACCTTGATGATGGATTGATGTGATCAGCACACACCTCTCCTCCCTCATGGGAGCCCTGACGGCGAGTCCCCTTTGCATTACTGGAATAACGACTAAGCCATGGAATTAAGTCCGCGAAAGGTTCTTTGCAAGACACAACAGTAGTGATGTAGGAGAAGCCTGAGAGGAGTCCAAGTGATATTCCCTAGATAATTCTGACGTTTATTTCCTTCAAAAAAATTGCAAGATTTCACCAAGTAGTATAGTTTTACTGGCCAAAGTTTATCTTCGATCCCCATTTTTAGTTAGAAATCAACACTTGTACACAATCTCATCTACTGGCAAAATGTCCCACTTCCTGTAGGTAATCTTTCTTTCCTTTATCACTTTAACATATTTAAAAAATTTTGCGAGAACAGGCTGGAACATGGGCTATGGTTGGGATATTAGGGATGTGGGAAGAACCCATTGTTTTCATTTTGTTTTAATGGTCTTCATCACTAAACCCCAATTCTCCTTGAGTTAAAGAATAAGGAGACATTTCATCACCTTGCAATGTAAGACAGCAGGATAAGGACAAGCAGTAATGATCCATAACAACCAGATACTTACTGGCGCTCACGGATACAGTGGTTCCTTTCCCAAAAGTCAACGCATTTCCTGCTTGGTAGGCACAGTGAGATGAGGCCCTGCAAATACCTCACACACTCACTCCCCCGCTCCACCTCATAGACCACCACAAACAGGAGAAACTTGTATTCTGTCCTGCCCTCTGTGAGGCACTCAGCATTCGGGTGTGTAGTAGTGTGTGGTAACAGAGCTCTGTCACTCTGTGAAAAGGAGGGTTGATGGTGCCACGTCCTCTGCTCACTTAATAACTATTCACTGAACACCTTCTGTGGAAGGCGCTGTGCTAGGCTTGGGGGCTACAGTGGAGAGCTGCTCGGACACTGTCCTTTTCCATCACCCGTAGCTACTTACACTATGGGTGGCACACATAAACAGGTACGTAGACGATATAATGTCAGGTGATGAAAGTACACGAATAAAATCAGGCTGAGTAATGGTGGACAGGGAACCACCAGGTGGTGGCTTGTTAGATTGGTTGGGCAAGAAAGGTCTCTCTGAGAAGATGCCGCCTGCAGTGAGGTCCAGGCACGGGGGGTTTGTCATCACCTCCATTTACAGACAAGGAGATCGTGGGCCTGAAAGATCGTAGCCTGGCTCCAAATCGCACAGCATCAGGCATGGACACTTAGGCCAGGCCTTCTCTCTGCTGAAGTACTAGACTTAGGTCCACCAAGTAAATTCCTGGTTAGCGGAGATAGAGTGAGACAGGGGTTCTTCCAAAGTGAACTTGGGGTGTTATCTGGGTAACTGGAAACTGTGGCACTGCCACTGAGGGTGCCAAGGTGGTAAGAGGACGCCAATTGGAAGAGAAGCTGTTGGCATCTCAGAGTGAGTTTTTCTGATGGACCTGGCCACTGAGGCGAGGAGACGTCTTCCATTCTGCTTCCCTATTAAGTTAGAACACAATGCAAGCCCTTGCCTGGCAGAATGGGCCCTTTCAGGTCGGGCAGGGAGGGCATGGAGAGTGCTGTGCTCCCCATTAAATCTGAATCAGTCGAGGGCACCAGGCAGTCCATTTAGATCTCCAAAAAAGCTTGTTACCTGTCTCAATAACAAATTGAATTCAGAACACATGGCGGTACTTACTAAGATCCACTTTTAACATGGTTCCCCTTCCAAAAACCAGCTTCTGGGAGCTCACAAACCCCACAGTGATCTATTTCATCACAAAGAACAAAGGGTGCTTCATTTTCAAGGACAGAATTCTTCCAGGGCTCTCTCACTTGGCTGAACCCAATTCAACACTAAGCACATATTTAGGTAAACTCAAGACAAGTCTTAAACTCACATGCTCTTTGAGATGGTAGGAAACCCCAGAAACCATCCACTACTAGCTCCAAAACTCACACATTTGTCTCCTAAGTGATCAGGCTTTTGATGATCTCCAAGGACAGCCTTTCTCACCAATTCTCATGTTCTATTCTCTTGTAATTAAAAGGGTTCACCTTCTATCCACATTCAATCCTGTCACTGTCATAGCTGACATCCATTAGATTTGCTTACCCTCAAGTTTACCTTCCAGTGGAGTTTTTCATAAAATCTGACTTTTTAAAAGTTTTGAATCATCTGACCACCCATCCTTCTTAAAGAGATTTCATATAGATTATTTCACTTGGGTTTCACAAACTCCTTTGAGCTGGACAGAGCTGGAAGCATAATCTTGTTATAGACGAACTAAGAGCTTGGGCAGACTTCCCACGGTCACATAGTCATCGAGTGGCTGAGCCGGGTGCACATTGGCTTTTGGTCCTAGTTGAAGGCCTTAGTGATTTATTTTGTACACATTCAAGTACTGATCATATCACCTTGCCTGTCAAGTCTCCCTCCCTTCCTTTTTCCTTTCCCCACTGAAAAAGACAGTATCATCAACGACAAAATACGATGACTCCCTCTATGACCTCCCCCAACCAAAAAATCCCCAAAGAAACTTGCAGTTCGATTCTTTTTCAGAGCAGTGTCTTTTTAATGCTCTCATGCTTTCTGTGAACCAGGAGATAAGAGTGACCAATATCTCAGCTGCATTAATTGGGAAAAGTGAGGGTCGGAGGAGATAAATCAGAATGCTGGTTATAGAGGGGACAGACAGCAATATATCGAACCCTAGAAAACACGGTTCCTCGCCCCGCTGTTGTGAATATGTTCAAATCACTTAGCTATTCTGAAGAGAGAGAATCATCCTCTCCCACCTCCTCAGCTTCTTGAGACAATCAGATAAGAGATGAGAAGAAATGGGGAAAAAAACCTTGTTTTCCTTCTCTTAAGGAGACAGACCCTAAAAACTATTAAGACAACAATATCTTTTATCCACTCTGAATTTGCACATACACATATACGTGCTTATGCATAAGAACAGACTGAATATTTTTAAGGCAGGTTTGAGACAGATTAATTTGGGCCAGTTTAGAATTGATGGCTGGGCTCCTGCTTCAATGTTGGAAACAGATTTGTGGCTCAAGCCCCGGTACTCACTTGGCTTGACTATCACCCTTGTTCCTCCTCCAAAAGTCAGCTTTCTCCCTTCAGGGCTGGTCACACAGTGACCTGAGGCTTGCCAAAAGCCAGAGGGACCAAGGAAGTCACACTCCATGGATACTTGTCAGAGCACACGTCCTACGGCCTTGGCAGAGTGGAGGAGTTGTGACATTTAGGGTAATCCTGTCTCCTGGTGCTGTACCCACTTTATAGGGTTGGGATGCTTGTAAGTGGGCATATAATTGGGTCTAAAGCATTCATACAACTACTTACTTTTCTGCTTTGGCCGTTTGGCCCTATATCTATTAGTGAAGATGGCAGCTCTCAACCATGACTTCATTCAGGGGCCCATTTGACCATTTTTAACCCACAAAGGAACCTGAGAACAGGAAGGCTGATAAGCTCTGGGAACCTTAAATATCAGGCTGATGAATACACTCATACATAGGCATGCACTTCTAGGGTGTCCAGATTCAATTTAGTGCCCAAGAAAGACCCCAAAGACAGGACAGACACTTTAGTCCTGGCTCCACCGAACTGCTGTGCCTTGTGGACCAGCTTTACTGTCCTTGGTGAGTTTCAGACCCAGACTCCCTCCAGCTAGTCTAGAGCCCATCCATTGGTGAGGCTAGTATGAAGGAAGGGGGTAAGGAGGCTTTGGGGGGAAGTTTACAGAGTATGATGGAAAGGTCATTCTTGATAAGAGAGGATTACAGCAGTTGGTGGAGTTTCTAACAGGGAGTTGGCCAAGAATTGCCAGACTCAGGAGAAAGAAGCCCTGTGAGCCTGTCTTCCCATTTGGCATGCCCATTCTGGGCTGAGGGCCTCATCCTTCCCCAGGCATTGGGTGTGGACCGGATCGGGTGTTTCAGGGTGCCTCACACGCTCTGGTGGGGTTGCCCTTCTCCTTTGCCTTTGGTGGGGACCAACACAGTCTCCTCTCAGATGTTCCCCTTCCTTAAAGGGACCCTCGGTCGCCTTGACCTTCCTTCCACTTCTGCATCCTACTCTACCTAGGAAGGAGGGGCAATACACATGCTCCCTTAGTTTCAAGACTAAGGGAGTTCCTTCATCTCCCTTTCAATTTCTTCAAAGTAATGTTTCCCTCGAGTAGAAAACAACCCACTCACCAGCCCCAACGGTCAGCTGAGTTCCTCTTCCAAAGTACAGCCTCTCCAAGGCTGAGCCTCTGTCGACACAGTGCTGGCCCCCTTTACGTGAACTTGGCCCTAACATCCCACCCGCTCGCTCCCCACCCTGGGGCGTAGGGTCGGGAATTTGCCTCCATCCTCTTTAGGTGACTGAAAGTGTCTTTCTTGTGCAACTGGCAGTCTCAGCTGGACAGTCAGGTCTCAGAGGCTCTCTCAGGGGACGTATGGTCTGTGGTGACAATAGTCTTCCCGTCTTCAGAGGCCCCTCCCGTTAAAAAGCAATTACACTTCCTTTTGAGAGTGTTTGAATTGGGTGGAACTCGCTCTCCTGGCTCTATTTCCCAGTATAAAGGGCTGCTCACTTACTTGGATTGACATTATGTTTGGATCCCTTTCCAAAGTGGAAATTGTGAAAACTTCTATAGACTAGATCTGTCCTTGGCAAAAATCACCTCATTTCCCTCAGCAACCTCTGTCCTCCCTCCAGGCATTCTCCTTTTCTCTCCTTTCTTTTCTTCCTGGTATCTCCCTTCTATTTTCCCATCTACTGCACTGGGAAACAGACCCCGCCACTTTCTTGGCATAAAAACTCCAAATAACCTTTAGCTTGTGAATAATTTGACAACCTATTTCTCTGGCTATTAAAAAAATAAAAATAGAAGAAACAGGTCTGAGCTCACCTCTTTGTTCTCTAAGCTTGAGTCATGGGCTTTTAGCACTTAGAGTTGAAAGGGAGCCCAGAGATGATTCAGTCCAACAGCCACAAGGGCACAGAAATCCCTTCTATAACATCCAGTGGTTAGCCTTAGGGACCCAGCATGTAGCTCTCCAGGGAGGAAATGTTCTGCCCTTCACCAAGCAGCCCTTCCACTGCAGGATGGTTCTGCTTGTTCAGAAAGAGGCCAGTGGAGGCTGACACACATCTTCAAGTGCCGGTTTTGATCTTGCCTTCTGTACTATAACCCCTTCCTCAACTGCATGCAGTTCCCCAAATATTTGAAAAGAGTTATATGTCATCTTAATGCAGTCCAGTGACATTGTCTCTCACCTTTTTTTGGACACTAAGATAATTTCAGATAGTTATTTTTAATTTCAGGTAGTCACATATAATTTCAGATCTGACCATGAATCACAGATCTATCGTTGTGAGGGCGCACTTGAGGAGGAGAGCGATTCTCCCTAAGAGCAGGCGAGGGAGACAGGCGCGGCGGGCCCATTGCACTCCCCTGGCGAAACTGCTCGTCATCACACCCAGCATTTTGTTTTAAAATTATTCTCATTTTTCCCCTCCTACTTACTGGCTCTTACAGTCACTGTGGTTCCTGCTCCAAAGGCGGCTGTGTAGCTGCTGGAGCCACAGTGCTAGGTCTTCACACACAAGCCTCGAGAGCCCGACCGAGAGAGTGGGCCTGCGGCCGGCGGGCTGCTAAAGGGCTTGCTTTACCCGGCTGTGCTCCGAGCCCCAGGGCAACGGTTTTCACCTCTTGCTTTGTTTTTCAGCTTCACACAGTTTCCCCTGTTGTGGGAATGGGGATGACAATGTCTATCCCAGAGGATTTTTAGGAAGGTTAGAAGAGTTGAAGTAGAAGAGGCTTCTACACAGTACTTTGCACATAGCAAATACTCAATAAATATTAGCTACTAGATTATCATCATGACTATCTGATTCTTTTCATCTTTAAAAGTACATATTATTTTAATTTGTCACATCTCCTTTCTGAAATCCTGGACCTTTGTAGCTACTTTATATCCAGATGCTCTCTCGTCAGTGAATAAAAGTAGCAATAATAAAAATTTGGGAATTTTCCGCAAACCATCCCAAGAGTATGATTGGCAGTTTCAGAGCATTTACTGAACCCTAGGATTTTACTGTTTTCTATCTGTTTAAGAGACATATGAACAGGGAATGATAAATTGTTCTGGGTGTGGACCCAAGGCACCAACGAGCTCCAAACAAATACAGACTGGTGACAGGAAGTTAGGATAATAAGCTGGTGACTTTTTCCTGCAGATAATTATAACTTACTTGGCTTTACACTGAGTTTGGTTCCAGATCCAAAGTAAAATTTGTCCGCGTTGTACACCCTGTTTACCAGCGTTACAGAAACCTCCTGGGACTTGCTTACTCAGAGGTGACTGAACAAGTCAGGCCAGGGCTAACCCAGCACCACCAGCTCTTTGCTATTTTCCTAGAAAATCCAAGAACCAAAGTGAGGAATGAACCGAGAAGACGCATCATTATCAGAGACAGGCAAGGTAAGGGCCGCTGGTGTTCTCCCGCGGTTTTATTGATTTCTTTTCTTTAGTTCTCTGCTTGGGTTCATTCTCGTGTCTCCTGTGCTCCATGCACACAGTTTGTGAAACAAGGACACGGGAAAGAAATGCTCTTTACCTTTTTCTTTTCCTAATTACAAAGGAAAATTCTCCTCAGGTGGACTGGGTTGTGAGGGGACTCCTATTCTGCCTTTAGTTCCAGAGCTGACTGGGAGCCTCTCTCCCTGAGTCGGCACCTGGGTCCGTGTTGGGCTTGGTAACTTGACCAGCTTCTCTTAATGACCTTCTGAGCCACAACATACAACTAGCTGTATTCTGTATGTACGACCTACCAAGATCACAATATCCTATCTGTCAAAGTATATACAGGCCAATATACATTACATAACCAAATGTACTTTGACATCTACATCAACACTCCTCTCCCAGCCCCCACAGTGAAACTGTGGGCTGTAGAGCTTTTTCTTTGCTTTCTGTTTGCCTATTCCCATTAGCAAGGGGGAAAAGGAAAGAGGCTGCACTGTCGGCTGTCATTTGCAAGTTGAGAAGAAACATGATTTATGAGCAAACTATTTTGCTGACGATTTAAAGAGAAAGGAAACCTTTGTGCCAACAGTTAGATGCCCACACAGTTTGGATTTAAACAAATCTCAACAAATGAACACAGTTATGAGAAATAAAGTAGAGTTGACTTCAGTCTAAGCCAACTAATTATACTATTATGCAGTTTGGAGGGCAAGGGGCTTACTTGTTCTTGCTTGTGGAAATGATAAGCAGTGTGTTACAGGAATGCTTTGCTGGAAGGGTACCAGAGAGCTGTAGAAACAGAGCTTCATTTAAATATTTTAAATAGGCACCTTTTATGTTAAGCGACTTAAATAAAAATAAGCTAGAATAGGCTAGAAATATAGCTGGCCAACTAGATGAGGTTTAAGATAGTTCCTGGTAAAACCACCTTGTAGCATTTTGTCTGGTTCCAGTAAAACTATTTTGAGAAACAGAGGTTCCCTTTCTGGAATCTGTCCTATTATTTGGCAATTCTGGGTTAGAATAGCTTCTTAACTCATTCTCATGAACTCCCATTCCAAACCTAGCAAAAAGGCTTCTCTTTCTCTTTGGTCTTTGATAAGTACCTCTCTTCTTATGTTACCATTTTAAGTATGTGCTGTGTCTCTCCCCTACTCTCAACGCCCGTTTAAGTTACATAAACGTACAGAATACATTTAAAGATGAATAAATCAGTGCAAATAGTATTGAATTGTGGCGGCCTACCAGGTACAACAGTCAGTTGGGTGCCAGATCCAAAGGTCAGTTGCCAGCCTGAACTAGAATAAACACTGTGATATGCCCAACAACAAAAACCAGATCAAACTGTCAAGGCTGGCAGAGCACTAAGGATAAAGAGTCGGCAACACTTCATGAACTTGACCCGTATCATCGTCACTCTATGTTTTATCTGGAGTAACCAAATCACCTATCCGCAAATCATTCACAAATCCTCCTTTGTCTTTACAATCGCATTTTCTTTTAGGGAATTTTTGCTTTCCACTTTCTACCATATAGTTCTAAGCATCAAACATATGCTTTCAACAGAGTAAGTGTTCTCTGATTTTAGAGGTCAAACCGGCATTCACATCTTTTCATCTAAAAAGACTCACAAAGCCCAGGATAGAGAATATTTCTCCCCCATGCTGGGCATCACTGGAATAGGCCACTGGGAAGCTTCCAAATCCTTGAATCCTCCTTAGATTGAGTCTACGGGATCTACATTTGGTATAGAGCTGGCATTGTCCAGTTAATCTGGCCACTAATTTGATATTGATTAGGTAATTTTATATGACCAAACTATCAAGAAAATGTCTAGTTTTTCACTTCACTTTTGGGCTATTTCCTTTCTCATGACTGAAGTGTACCTATGTTGATTTAGCTGCTAAAAGACTTTAAAACTGCAACAAAAATAAATGTTAATATTTCCTAAGGTAGTGAGGGTGATGTGAAAGGATATACTCAAGAGGAATCAGGATATGGATCATCATATCTGAGGGAACTGATGGGATACATCTCTAGAATATAAGTTCCCTGAGGGCAATATCACACCGGGTCTCTTTCCTGGGGGTCCCTGGTCTGAGCCCCGAGGCCGGTGCACAGAATTGCTAATCTGAAGAGTCCTGGGACTTCTTAAACTTCAGCCCAAGGCAATTCGCCATAGAGACAAGTCCTGCAAGCTGGAGACTGAAGTTCTGACCCTGGCTCCCCTGTAGACAGGCTGCGGGGCTATGATCATTCTCTTCCCTGGCCCTTGGTTTCTTCAGAAGTGGAGACAGTCAGAAAGGATGAGTTTAAGGGTTCTCTCTGCTCCATGAGGCTGTGTTGTACAGGGTTTTGGCCTAAGGTCTCAGAAATAGGAAATGTCCCACAGTACTTATGAATAAACTTTTTTTTTTTTAAGTGACTTTCTGTCTCTGGGAGAGGCTAATCACAGTTATTTTGATCATGGATCATTATTTACAAAGTTCCTTTTATAAGTTGACTATTTCAATCAAAAAGAATAATGCCTCAGAGGCTAGTTAAGGAATTAGAAGTCTTGTCACTGAGTAGTGTCTATATCCAGGGCTACAGATCGAAGCTAATACCCCAGTTAATCAGTCACGCATCTTCAATCTCGCCACATATACTCTGGAAGCAATTCCAGAGACCCCCCTCACAAGGACCATTTTGCACCAAGATGTCAGATCCTAGCCAGCGAGAGTTATGTCCTCCTATCCGACGCTTGTCCACTCTTTATAAACATTCTTCATACAGTGCATAACTGGGTCTAATCCAGCCCTTAATCCACAGACATTGCTTAATCCAGGGATATACTTTTATACTTACTGGGCTTCACAGATAACTTCGTTCCCTGTCCGAAGATAAGCTTTCCTGCCTGGTTATAATTCACACTGTGTTACGTATCCTGTCAAAAACAATCCAATCTTCCTGCACACATTTCTAATCTTCCACCTCAAAACCCACGGCAGGTCCCTCCCACACCACAGCATGAATCGTGGCTATACTTTCTGTTGTAACTTTTTCCTTAGAAGGGGAACATGTTACTTACACAGAGGACTGATAGAGAATAATGAGAATTTCCGTTCATCTGAAAGTGTTTCTATCCAAACCGATCTCTCATTTTTGCTTAATGGCTCTCAGTATTGCGGCTCAAGGAAATGGTTTCCTTTCAAATATGCTTCTCATGGACTCCGCGAGAAACAGTTGGCACATAGAGGTTAAATTAAGGGCAGGTGAAGCTCCAGGGAACCAGACTCACCTGGGAACACCACAACCTGGGTCCCTGCTCCAAGACTCAATTTCCCCCAGCTGTCAGTTGTCACACTGAGACAAACACCTCTACAAAATAGCTTCCCCAGAGAAGACAGCTGCTAAATGAAGACAAACTGCCCGTGGGGAAACAATCTTGCTGCAAAATGAGGTAACTGCATGATATGAGACAGAAGCTTTTTACCCACTTCTCTTCTAATTTCTCTTCTTTCAAGACGCCAAGGATGACGTGTGTCAAGAGCTGCACTTTCTGGGCAGCAGAGCCAGAGGGTGGCACCGCTGGGGCTGAAGAAGCCTGGGCCCTGGTGCTAGACTTTGCAGAGAGAGGAGCCCCTGGCCTAGGAGTGGACCCACCGAATGCCATGCCCGGCCCTCGGCACCCCGGGGGCGCAGATTACAGCCGATCGCACTGCTCTCCTCTCACTTAAGTCACTGGGTGCTGTGACTTCACGAGTCTACCAGGAAAACTGTTCCAGGATCCCTGAGCTCTGTTCCTGTTGGAATTTTATCAGTCACTGGCCTCTTCCTTGCCTTAGTTGCCTCAGCTTTTAAGTTTAGGAAATGGGGATATTTCTCCTGGAATCTCCTTCCAAGCAAGACTTGCATTCAGATGCTTTTACTTATTGGAAGTTTGAGAGAGCAGATAGACTCCAGGGCTGGGGTCCTGGCGGGCACCTAGTGGGTGTCTTCCTCTCTGCCCCTCCCAGAGTTCCTTCAAGGACGAGGAAGACAACCAGGCACTGGCCTTGGTCTGCTCAGCCCCTTTCATGTCCTTCTGACCCAAGGACACCCCAGTGGAAGGACAGCAGGTCTTCCTTTAGGAGATATTCAGTGAACAATTCAAATTATATGCCACTTACTTGGCTTGACAAGCAGCCTTGTCCTCAAAGGAGAAACTTTGTCCTTCTGCACAGTTATTATCTCAGCGTCAAAAACCTGCCAGCTCAGCTTTCCCTACACGGAGGCCTCCCGAGAAGGGAAACCTCCAGCGTATTTCCTCCAGGGTATTCACATGGGCCTGCAGTTTTCCTCCCTGAACAAGCCATCCCTCCCACTCCTTCCTCTCGCATCCCACCTCCCTCTCCAGCCTGCTCCTGAGGTCTCATGGGGGCCAGGCCTCGTGCCGGGCACAGGCTCATTTCCTCTCCCACCTAACTGTACTTACAGGGCAGCACGGATAATCTGGTTCCATGACCAAAGATCAAGTTCTGGGCATAGTTATTCCCACAGTGCCACTGGGCTCTGCAAAAACCCCCTAGGGCACCGCCCCAACCCCCCACCGGCCCAGTCTCAACACCACAAACAACCCAGGACTCAGGACCTGTGTTTTTGGCTTCAGGATGAAAAAGTTTGTCCTGTCCTGTTCTGAGAACAAAGGGAGTTTGGGACATGCCAGGCAGAGACTCCAGAACTGAACCCGGCACCCCTGGTGTCCTGAAGCGTGTGACTCTGCATTCATGAGCCAGTTTTTTCACAGAGAGAGGCTCCAGGGGCTGGGAAGAGGCTTAAAGAGTTCTCTCCTTTTTCCCCCTGCCTTGAGGCAGGGCTGCACTTCAATCATCTCTGTTGCAGGGTGTCTATCTCCTTTCAAAAACCCTCTAGAGAAAGTACTCTGGGAGCTACTCCTGACAGCTCATTTTCACTGTTCGAAAACCTATTAGGAAGGTTTTACCACTAACCTTGTTCCCTTCCTCTTGCAGTACCAGCCACAGCCTGCAGCCTGAATCCTGGTGGGGCTGGAGCACACAGCCCCTGGCTTTTGCCTGATGAGTCCTTTCCCAGACTGAGATATGTGACTATGTGACTCAGGGTCCACCTTACCCTCAACCTCTTCTCTTCAATATTAGCTGCCCCAATTCACCTCTATAGTCTTTACTGATCCTCCATCTCCAGGCCTGGGAGCTTCATTTAGGGGCTATTTTCAGACGATTTCAGGCTATTTCTCATGAGCCTCACTACCCAAGGGAGCAGAAGGACAATTTTGGGACAAGTTGCTCTTCCCTGTGAAGTTTCCGTCCCCCCTGTCCCTGTCCCCCACTTGGGAGCCTGTGTCGTGGGGCACCTTGAAGGAAGTCACGCAGGACTCAGCATGGGAGGAGGGCAGTCGCTGCAGCCGTCGCCTGGTAGTGTGGGCCACATCGCCGGTCCAAGGGGGTGTGTGTGTGTGGCCTCAGGAGCTCCTCCAGAAACACAGCTCTCTACAGAAACGTCTCTGTAGGCACTACAGAAAGTGCCTCTGACACTTGGATGATTTTGTATTTAAATTAGCCAGGATTCTTTCTATTTCCACTCTGACACTTTCAAATCCCAGGTGAAGATTTCATAGAGCATGCTGACACTCTCCCCTCCCGCCACGCCAGCTCTTCTGATGCATGACAGAGCCTTGACAGGAGGACCCGAGGGGTGAGGCAGAAGCTCTACTGTGCGTCAGAGATGATGTTTATCATTATTATTAATAGCTAGGGTTTAATGAGCTTCTTATATGTTTTGGGCTACGCTAAATACGTTAGCTGTATTAGTTTATTTGATCCTTAAAGTAACTCAGCGAGGTAGGTATATTTCTATCCTTGTTTCATAGATGGGGAAACTGAGGTTCAGATAGATGAAATAATTTGCCCAGGGTCACACAGCTAGTAAAACAGTGGAGCCAGGACTTGAATTTATGCATTTTTTTTTGTCTCCAGAGCTCATGCTAAACTGCCTAATCCATAATCATGTGGGTTCAGAATGTCCAGAGGGGACACATGGCATCTCAGAGATGCCGCAGGAATACAGTAAGTGCCGAGTCTTGTCTTCTATAGCAGAAATTTGTTTCTCAAACTAGATGTACAAAGTTCCAGTGGTTCTCTTCAGAGATTTAAAGTGTGGCAGGGTGGTGGGTCACGGTGGTGGCCAAAGGAAGTACTTGATGGCAGCAAGGGTTGCTAAACTTTGGAACTGACTGCAGAGAGCAGCTGAGGAATTTCCGGTCCTAGACCATCAGACAGAGCCTATCCCATATGACCAGCGGGCATGTCAGGAAGCCTGGTCAGGGTGGTGGGACACAGTGTCCCCTCTGGAAGTCCTTCCTGACATTCTCATTGCCTTAGTAATTGTTTATATTACTATTTCTTTGAAAATGTTGCATGTGCTCCTGAGAGCCCCTCACCATGAGCCAGAGTAAGAGCGTGTGTGTGTGTGTGCGTGTGTGTGTGCGTGTGCGTGTGTGTGCATCTTATTTCAAAGCAGAGAAGGAAACAACTTTCTTTGGCCTGGGGAAAGAATATTAATAAAGAGCCCTAGCAGATGCACAGGATTAAAGTATTTTTCAAACTAATGATTTGATTGATTGCCCCTAAAGGCCCAGCTGAAGAACACAACTTACTTGGCTTCACAGTGAGTGTGGTCCCATCCCCAAAGGTTAGCTGGCCTGCATTGGTGTTACACAGCGTTCAGCGCTATTGCAATAACCTTGACGGGGCCTCTAGGAAGACAGGTGGAGGTGGAGGAGGCAAGCAGGAAAGCAAAACCTAAAATGACTGCCCGTGGCCAAAACAATCTCCTTGTAATTAGGTTAGAATGTGGGATGAATACTAACACCTTGCAACTTCCCAGCCCAATTCTATTTGCCATAATTTTCCTTGAAAGAATGGGCCTTGGCAGGAGTACTTCCTGGGAAATTTCACTCAGTGTGGGTACTGCTTGATCCCTAGGGATCCCATCTTGTTTGTTATTCCTGCAGGCCCTTTGTCTATTTTCATCCAATTCCTGCCTTTCCCCCACTACTTTCCCTGGGCCTTCCTCTTTGTGGAGGTTAACATATTTTCTCAGGGAGAGACGACATGGATATTAAAAGCCAAGTACAATGCCCCAGGGAGAATGTGCGTTAATAACCTTTTTTTCCCAACTGCTACCTGGAACCACCCAACACAAACCAAGCAAAGAAAACACCACCTGCATTTTGACAGCTTCTGCATAATGGAAGACAGGCTTCTTGGGAAGAATAATTAGCCAGAAAGAAGAACTTACTTGGTGTGATCAAGAGTTTGGTGCCCTTCCCGAAAGTGAGTTGGTAACTCCCAACCCCAGAGTATGCACACAATTTCCTTTCTTTGCAAAAACCCTCGCAGCACTGGAGTAGGGCTGACAGAAGCTCAGACTGAAACAATAACCAGACTGCCGGCAAAAGAGAACGGCTGTTACAGAAGCTGGCCATGAGCGGACCATCCCTCAGGAGTCCCCAGAGATCTGGCTGGACTTCAGAGGTCCTCTAGTCCACCCTCCTGCCTCCAGCCGCGGTGTTTTCTGACCAAGGACCTGTCTAGCCTTTGAGAGCCCCTGGGAGGGTGGCTCTATTCCGCCAACAGCCTTTGCATTCAAGCAATTCCCCCTCCTAGCAAATTGGGATCTACAAACTGCAGTCTGACTTCTTTTAGTCTAGAGCTTCCCTCCTTGAAGGCAGGAGATTTCAGGTCAGTGCGCTCCAAATAGAAACTCATCACAACGCGCCAAACCAGCCCCAGTGGGTCGGTCCCATTTGAGGAGGAAACTAATATTGAAGGAAGGGGGTCGAGGTGATTACTGGCTTTATCTGTAATTTGAGTTGTTTTCACAATGAGAAAGCCTCATGTATTACGTAGGCAAATTTTAAAATGAATAACATCATAAAATAGAAACCCACAATCTATTTAATAATGGCTCTTGGACCCCAGACAAGCCTTCCTGTGCTCCCCAGGGTAAGGAGTCCCAGGCCTTCTGTCCTAGGGTTCCGATCTCCTGGGACCCGAGATGTGAGCAAGGATGTGCGGTCCGAGCCAGCTTGGGGACACTAAGGCCAGGGGGAGGTGCACAGGCTCGCCCATGATTGTGAATTAACCAGTGGGACCTGTTCATCACTAACTTCCCAGCTTCTAGCAGACCTTTCCTGGGGGCAAAAGTGTTACTAGGTGCACTGCAAAAATCCTTTAAGGGAAGAAGCCATTGCTGATCCAAATTAGGGATGGCCGGGAACACTTACTTGCAATCACAGAAAGTCTTGTGCCCTCTCCAAAGACAAGACGCCTGCCTCCAGAATCCCCACAGTGATTGCCTCCATAACAAAAACTCTGAATGCTGAGACACAGTGTTTTTCTAGAAGTGTCCTTTTGTTAATCGTTTTCCCTGGTAGAGTCAGTCACCCAGAAATTTCCCCACTTAACCATACTTTTTTTCCCCCCTTAGCACATCTTTGCTTTCTTCTCCTTGTCTTCTATAAACTGGTATAATTAAGATGCCTCTGGCTTTGACTATCTACTCTGCTATACATGGAGTTGTGGCCCAGGAATGCATTTCTGAACTGCCTGAAAACTTTTAGCTTATTGTTAGCCTGTGGAAAATATTCCAGAGGAAACCCCTGTCTCTGGCCTCATCGTGAACTCTTTGCTGTGCTAGAAATAACAAAGAGTTGCTACTTTTCCTAAATGAAGAAAAGGATTTGGAAAATAGCACAGAATAAGAAGGCTCAACATAAGATGTTGCTCTTGGCTGACATACCATCTCTGTTACTTCTGGCATTAAAGTAGCTCTTAAAAAAGTAATCTCCTGCCTATCCCTGGAACAAGGGAAATGAGAAGGCATGGGGCATGAGAGCCAGGAATCCTGGAGGCCAAACAGAGAAAAGTGGGTCTTTTATGAAGTAGAGGGGCCATGGGTAGGTTGGGTCATTTACAAAAACACATTGTTTGGAGCCAGAAATCAGACTGGGTTTAACAATGTGTCCAAACAAAGTCCATGGGGACAACCCTGGGGTGGGGGTAGGGACTTGAAGATGGACTCTGGATAAAGTTTCTCTCTTCATAATACATAAACAGTGAAAAAGATAACTGATATTTAAGTTGCAGAGAGTTGGCAGCAGCTTTCCCAGCTCTCCAGGGGAAAGAATTTAGTATTTGGGCTACACTGCAGAAGGGTTAAGGACTAGGTCTCTGCGAGAGCAGAAGGCCCGGGACCTATAGGCCACCCTCATGTCTTAGAGCCTAAGAAACTTCTCCCACCCAGCACCTAAACCACTTCTAACTCAATGGGATTCATTCTCAGAAAAATCACATAAACAGCACTCACTGGGAAGAACATGAAGTTGTGTCCCTTTTCCAAAGGTGGTTTTGTATGAATTTTGTTCACACTGTGATTAAGGCTGTAACAAAAACTTCTAGTGATGCTTCTTAGAAAGGTACAAATCCTTGATGGCTATTTCACCTTCACAGGACTTAACAGATTCCTACATTGTCTCCTCTACTACAGCAAATTGGCCTCATTATCTCTTCAGTCATCTTTCTCTGTCTCCTGGTTATTGTGCTTGAATTTTATGCTGTTAACTGCAAATGTGCAGAGAGGAAACTGGATGACCTCATTTGGCACCGAGGGAGAATTATAGAAGCAACAGTTCAACAAACTCCTTTGAGATATCAAACACAATTTTGTTGCAGTAGGCAACAAATGGCTGGGTGGACAGCCACTGACCTAGAAATCCAGTCTTCAGAGCCCAAAGAAAGACAGGGACAGGAGGCGGCCCCATTAGACACACACCTGAATTTCCACCTGAACTAGAATGGCGTCACAGAACCCCTCCTCACCGTCGGCTCCGTTCTAGAGTGGCCACACCACCAAAACCAGAAGACACGCCACTTAGGCCAACCGCATGCTTGCTGTGCTCATTACAGCCCTGCCCTGGCTGGCGGTAGAGGGGACCATTCGTTTTGGCCCAGGGGGATCCCAGTTCCTTCAGGATTTGTTCTCCTTTCATAGTCCATGGACATGGTGCCTCACCACTAAGAGATGGACACTTCATGCCATCACCACCAGCCCTGACTGGATCCTTGTTTGAATCATCAAGAACCAGACCCCACAGTCTCCTCCTCATTGTCTACCTGACCCCCAAAATGCTCTTGGTTACAGTAATTAAAAGAGATTAACATGGGTTGGTCGTGTGTACTAGATCTAAAGCAAACTCATGGAGTTGCCTGGCTTATTCCCTTGTCTTTGGGCATTTCCCACAGCCAAACCATTAAAAAATAGGCTATCCTATTTTAAAGCTCCTTGGTCATTTCAAAGTTTCAATTTTAACTGCTGTAGAATTTAATAACCCAGTCAGTCAACTTGACAACACTTGCCTCTTAATGTTATTTTTTGGGCTGACATTTGGATGGGCTCTGTTAACCCCAAAATGGCACTGCGGAGGAGCTGATGCTCCAGGTGCACACCCGGAGTGCCGGGCTCCTGAATCCCTTGTTTCCCTCCTCCCTAGTGAGGTATGTTTAAAAAGTTTTTACTCCCCATGGAGGAACTGATCATGAAACAAAAATCTCGTCATCACACTTGTCATTTTATTTCACTTTGAATTTCCTTTTCGATGTTTTATAAAGCTCTCTGGGATGGTCAATTCATCTCTGAATTGTTCTTTTCCTCCTTCCTTTTTAAAGCAAAGCTATGTTTTTAGTGAAATTGACATGTGTGAGACTAGATGTGGACATTTGTTAAAATGGGACAATGTTTAGGGATCACATTGGATCTTTTAGAATAAATACATATATGGGGGTGAGAGACAAAGAAAGCACCTTACACATATTAGAAGTGTTTAAAATGAGGTAGATTCTCATTTTTAATAGAACAGAAAACAAGTTCTGTGGGCAAAATCACAGTTAACACACACATCACCACAGAATGCGGTTGAAGAGACACTGCAGCCGTAAATAACTCATGGCCCCAGTATCTCTCTGGAAGAAGGAAGGCTGAGTCACCACATTAAAGGCAATTTGAGATGGCCTTGTTTTGCTTCTCTGCTCTGTTTTCGGCAATCATGAACATTTCATGCATTTGCAAAAGTCATTTTTCAAAAGGTACATTTGTCTACATATTAAATGTCTACTAACTGTACAGGATTTATTTATTTGGTCACATATAAGTAGAACATGGCCACCTCCTGGGCTTTACCCCCAGCTGGGTTCCAGTTCGGAGAAGAGATTGGCACTGTGATTCCCTCAGCATTTCCTGTCTTTACTAGTAAAACCCCACCAAACGCATGGCACGGTGGTAAGGGGGCAGATGGACCCTCCATGTTTTTTTTCCTGTGTCTCTGGAAACTGGCCTTTTATGATAGAAAAAAAATGGTTCTTCTGCATAAAGCAAACCATTTTTATTTAAAAGGATTAAACTTATGAGCTCTTAAGATCCTGTTGCATTTCTAGGTATAAATCTGGCAAAGTGGAATCAAATCATTTTATAATGACTCTTGCTGTCATATGTGTGAGCTCAGTAGACACATGAGGGGTGATGAAGGGATAATGAATTCCTATATCCACAGGGATGTTTTCCAGCTACTGAGCTATCTGAACTCACATCTAGACTTCACCCAAACTTGGCAGTCCTATCCCCTGCTCACTCCTCAAGTGATTTCAAAGCTTTCTCACTGTGAAATAGTGTCTGTATAGCAGCCTAAGAAAATATTTCACCAGGGAAGAATAACAAAAATCCAGTCTTCTCCCAAAGAAGTTCCACCATAGACTCTTATGATGATTCAGACAGACAAAGGTAAGGATTTGTGACATTTAAGATAGTCTAGTCCTGAAATAAATGGAAGAAGTGAACATTATCTGTTATAAGAAAGCTTGTATCCTAAAGGCAAGGATAAGAGAACCCAAGAGCTCCTTTATTACGATGCTGAACGTTGCATAGGTTTAATATGTGTTCAGTATCAAAGAAGAGAGAGGGGTGAGCACCCAAGACAGTGATGCTAGGCCTTGGTTAAAGGCAGAGCTTGAGCGATGGAATTTTAAGCTTGGAGAGAGAAGGAGACTGGTCTGGTCCCTGACATGACTATGACTTGTTGATTCGTCAGATTTGAAAAGAAAGCGGTCAAAACTGATTCGTTGAAGGCTTGGCCTGGGAGCAGTACGTGTCCAGAACAAACCAAAAGGACAAATTCTAGGGAAAATGAAAGCGAACACAAATGTAGGAAATATAGGGGCGGTGTCACCTGGGTCCCAGATTTAATACTGAGCTAAGCTGCCCTCTGCCTCTTCCTGGCCCTTTCTCACCCAGGTCAGTTTTGCCTGACTTCTCAACAGTCTCTTCAACTGTAGCTCTGGAGTCTCTCTTGGAAGAAAAAGAAGACATGGCCTGTAGCAGAAGGTGCCTGGGCCAGCTGACATGCAAATGTACAAATGTACAAACAACTTGGCAGAGATTGTATCTACATGGCTAAGGGAATGCCTGGAGCTGATAAATGGCCTGGAAATAGAGTTCATAGAGCAGCAAGGTGGCAGCATTTAGATAGGAACAAGTTTCCCACAGTAGTTTTGCTTCCTGAGAATGTTCCCCTCCTTGGACTGTGGGGTGCCATCCAGGAGAATGGGAAATTCTGAAAGCCTGCCATATCGTCGTAGAAAAGGAATGCCCTTTTGAGGTACCAGGTCAGCCTTCAACTCTCGTCACCAGAGGGGCTGTTACTTTCCATTTGCCAAGGATACAGAATCCCACTACTCACGTACTTGGTTTTACAGAAAGCAGAGTGCCAGCCCCAAAGGTGAGCTTGTTTGCAGAACCTCCATAGTTCACACAGTCCTTCAGAGCCTGACAATAACCCCCAGGCAAGGGCATGGAGGCGGGGGGTGAGGATGGGCTTAGTCTTTCCACTCTCCTTTCAGTTCTGAGCTCTTCCAGAACGCCTCAGTCCCACCACCACAGAGGCCTACCTCCAGGCACCCCTTCAGCCTCTATACGCCCCCCGCATGCCTTCATGCTGCCTTTAAGTTATGTCCTTGTGGGGCTTGTGCCAGGGCCAGAACCCCACGTAACTCACCAAAGAGTGACTGGAAACTTTGCTCCCCATGCAAGATAGCAGCCACAGACCTGCGTGCGCGGCAGGCAGCAGGCCCATTACCTGTCACCCACCGGCCTTTGTGCATCTGTCCCTTTTCTCTGAATTAGCTCTTTCAATGGAATGGGGCTGGTTCTATCCTCAGAAAAGAACTGTAACCATATCCGAGGGAATTAGATATTCATAAGAACCCAGCTTTGCTCTCTTAGAGGGCTAGTTAAGCATTATTCATTCTGAAGGCGACTAGACCAAACAAGAGGGCTGGTGCTCACTGGGAGTGAAAACCCCATTCGTGTTAAATGCATTGCCTCCAGCAGGCTGGCTTGTCCTTAAAAATATAATTTGCATGCTATATTTTGTGTATTATTCAACCTGTGTCTCCTCCTCCTTAAGCAGTCACATCTCTGATACTTACCTGGCTTTATAATTAGCTTGGTTCCAGAGCCCCAGATCAGTCCATAGCCGCTATCCACACAGACATTAAAACCTTAACAAAAACCTTCCCTGTCCTTCCGGGGAGCCTATTAGAGATAAATCTCATAAAAAGTCTGGAGCAAAGCACATAAAACAATGTAGGAATATTGACTATTGAAGATGATTTGCTCATTTAATTACATTTGATTCCCTTGCCCATTAGAGATTCCAGACACAGATGATGAAATCGAATGACTAAACATCTAGCGTCAGTCTAGGTCTCTCTGCATATAAGGGAAGCATAACTCATAACAGTTTTCAAATTGGAGAAGTTGAATTTGCTTCACCTTCCCTGATATTCAAATAAAAATGCAAAAGAGAGAAATAGATCATTTGATTGGAGTTATAATACATTTGATTCTCTAGCGTCTTATTTTCACTGCTGATAAGATTCTAGTCAGAACCATGTTATCCACATAGAGGTTAAACTGATTTGGTTTACAGGGAGCTCTGCCCGTGGGAAACGGCGTCCTGCGGGAACATGGACGCGGCAGGCAGAGGCGGGAGGGCCCCACCCAGCACAGAGGCGGCCAGGGTAACCTACAGCACCCTGAGCATGTACCAAAGGGAGGTGGCTGTTCGTGGAAAACACCTTTTCAAAATCGTGGCTTGGTTTCCAGTATTTACTTGGAAGGACTTGGAACCTGGTTCCAGCCCCATGGAAGAGTTTGTCACTGTTGGAGGACACAGTGGTCCCGTGGCCTACAAACCCCCTGAGCCCAGCCGGGTGCCCCGCCTCTACGTCTTCCCTCCTTACTGGCATCAAATAACTATCAACGGAAAGGATCTGGGGATACATTTAAAACCCCAATGCAGTGAAACAGTCCGTTTTTGTTTAGGTTACATTTCATCCCCTGCACATTCCGGAGCCCGGAGGTTGCTATGTTTTCAATTACAAGGATGGCGGCTCAAGATAATTCACCATAAGCAAGAGGGGAATCTCAGGCTCTAATCCCAGTTCTGATTCTCTGGGTCTGACTTAAATTATTTCACTTGTCTGTGCTTTGGCTTTTCTGCCTGCGAAATATGTGCGGTGAGGTGTGACCCTGTTTACCTTACTAGCCAATGCCGGGCAGAGCAAAGCGCTGGTGGCGGTGCAGTGGGTCACAACACGGGGATGCTTTTGAATAATGTGGGGGAAACGCGCCTGTTCAAGCCAACACATTAGTAACATGAATCAGAGGGAACATGTTAGCTGGAGTTTATTGTCAAAACCACTAACAAAAAGCTTTCTTAGAAAAACAGAAGGAGAACGTATCTGTCTCGTGTGTTTTTCCTTAAGAAAGTTGGCGAACTCAGCCATTTAATCTGCCAGAAGAACAGGCATGCAAACGGTATGCTGAAGGCTGAGGCCTCGCTGCCGGCGGGTAGGAAGATATGACCGTCCTCCCACGGTAGTGAAAGCGCATAGATTAGGTTCCCCTGACATGCGAATTTCCTTTAGCTGTTGGCAGCATTAAATGAAATCCATCAAAGTTATTTTTGAAAATGAATTTGACCATCTTAATGGTCAAACTGGCCATGTAGCTAGATCCAGAAATTGTATCCTATCAGGGGCTAGCTGGGGAATGGGGGAAGAAAGAATTCCTAGATATGATTTACAGACATACTAGCCCACAAAGACAAGAAAGACACACTTACGTGGTACAACAATCATTCGATTGCCAGACCCGAAACACAGTACACCTCCAAACCTGTCTGTCTGTCCACAGTGGCGGACTCACTACAGACACCTGCCACCTCTTCATAGCCACACATCTCGGGGCCCAAGGTGGAAGCCACCATTTCCCAGGTAGGAGAGGATTCAGACACATGCACCATGAAAGCCGTGCTATTCCTTATTCCATGCAGACCTTCCTCCAGAGGCTCTTCCTTGTCTAGGGCCCCGCTCCAGCCTTCATGTAGGCGCCTGGTTTCCCACGGTGGCCCCCTCCCCTCCTCGGCTGCACTCTGCTGAGGCTTGTCCTCAGGCAGGATCCCCTCAGGGGCCCGCGGCATGAGGGTCAGTCAAGGAGCTGAGGAACTCCTTAGAAACACAATGGACAGGCTAGAGGCAGGCGGCAGGGTGTGGCGGGGTGGATGCTGGGATGGGCACGGTCGTCAGGAATCAAAGGAGAGAGAAAGGAATTAGAGCTGGAAAGAATAGAGCTGGCATAGAAGGGCCTGACAATGAAAGTAGGAAGGGTAGACACACACCGACAGCTGGATGTCAAATCTGTCATGCTCTGCTTTGTGAGAACCCATGAGTTCCAGGGGAGAGAGATGTTCCTGGGTCTGGCAGTTGCCCTGACCTATTTAGTTCTGTCTTACCTCCTGTAACTGCCTCCTGGGCAGCTGAGAAGCCCACACTGCAGAAGCAGACGAGCTCCCTTTCTTATTTCTGCCTCACAGAGAAATCTGACCAAATCTTCTACACGAGGGGGCGGGCAGCAACAGCAGCCACAGAAAGATAATCAGAACCTGTTTCTCTCTTTCTAATTAGACTGTCAATCTGTTTAGCTAATAAGTCGTATGAAGTGTCTTAATCTCTTCCAGAGAAAGGAGTCATATAAATGCAAAACAGCAGCAGCAATAAGTCAAATGGCTTTGCTGGGTATCTTTTCTTTTTGTGAAGAGATGCTGTTGAATAGAAGGAAAGCTTTCCATGTGGAGAGGAGACAGACTGGGAGAAAACACGACGGCATTTATTTTTATTAAGCTGAGTCTATACAGCACAAAGTAAAAGAGATCTGGCAGTTATTTAGGTAATGCGGCAGCCAGTTCGGGCAACTCTGGGCACAAAGAAGGTTTCTCAAGGAAGTGCCTAAATATCTGGACCGACTACTGACATTAATCAAAGTAACTGGACAATTGTGCTGTGTAGACACAAGCTAATAAATGTGTCTTGAAATGGTTCTCCTGAAAGCGTTTCAATTTACAAACTTAACATTAAAACTGGTCCAATATTTAAACCCACTCTCCATTTTGGCACTGCAACTGACATTTCCCATTTTTTTTCTTAGAATACATCTCTTACATTTAGAGCCAGGAAAGTAAGGGTGACCTTCTCCCTGGAGAGTCTTATCAGGCTGACACACAGGAGCTCATTTAGAAATTCATTAGGTGTCTGGGATGTGAGAGATGGTCATTTTAGATGAAGGGATTTTTCTCAAGTGGTAAAGGACTTACAGGGAAGAGTGGTGAGTCTTGTTCCAGTTCCAAAGACAAGCTTGTTTGTCCCAGACACTGGCACAGTGTTTCCGCCCAGTACAAAAACATTTTACTCTGCTAAATTGTATTCCTCTTCGTCCTTTAGGAAGAGCACTGGAGGTATATGCTACACACTTCGACTCTTCCTTTGGAGAGCCTTTTAAAAACCATCCTATGGAAAACACTGCCTTCCAGGTTTCTTAACAAAAAAGAAATCCAAATCATCAACAATTTCCATTCCCTTCTCCCCATTTTTTTTTCCAAACAAAAGCTTGCCATTTCCATGCTTGAGAGATAGTTTTCTCCCTGAATGACAGTTTTTAGAGAATTCTAGCGGCCACAGGGGTGGTTTCTACTCTAGCATACTACTGTGTAAGATCACCTTTGTCCTTGTGACCCCTCACATTTGACGTTTTCATTTCTCCAATGTCAGTCGAGCTGACATTCTCTGTGTCTCGACCCAGAAATTCCAGTCCCAACTCACCCCAAGTGTTGCCTCCCTTTTTGCCTCTAGTTAAAACCAAATAGAAAAGACCTTATGTTGCACACATTCTGCTAACTTTAAAAGGAAAACAAAACCAAAAATAAGAGTCTTTGGTTTGAAGTTGAAAGCGCAGAGCAGGTTAACCAAAAAATGAACACAATGAGAGATTATGACTCACTTGGGGACATTCAGACCTACCGGGCTGTACATGTAAAGCTGTCCCTTGCCCAAAGATGAGCTTTCCTGTGTTGCCAGAGCCACACTCTAATGCTGCACTTTATGAAAACTTTAAAAGGAGATGCTTTTATCCCCTTTCCTTCCCTCCAGAAACCTGATCTAGAGATCATAATTAATATTTATTGAAGACTATGTGTTAGCCACTATGTAAACTTCTCTTTGTAGGTATTAACTTTTTAAATCTCATAACAACTTGGTGATTTAGTTCCTATCACTATGCCCATTTTACAGTTGAGTAAAATGAGGCAGATAACCTGCCCAAGGTCACTCATCCAGAAAACAGGAGAGTTAGGGTTTGCCCAGGCAGTTTGATTTCAAATCCATGTTCTTAATCATTATGCTATACTGTTCATGAATCTTTTTCCCATTGTGGGTTCTCCTCCGAAGTGCATATATCAGTAACATTGACAAAATATTTAGCTCATTGGTGCTAATAAATGCACCTTGAGCAAGTTCTCCTAAAGGCTTATGTTTCATAACTTAACATTAAAACTGGTTCCATATTTATACCGTCTCGTCACTGTAGCACTGCAATTGACATTTCTTATTTTTTCTTGCAATGGGTCTTAGCTTTAGAGCTGCAAAGGTAAGTGATCTTCTCCCTGGAGAGTCTTATCGGGTCAATACATGGTGGAGCTCATTTAGCAATTCATTAACATCCATCAAGATGTCTTTCCAGAAGCCCCTTAACTCCACTGCCCAACTCCCTTTCATCTCCCTGAGCTTTACCAAGTGTGGAACTCCAGAACTGCCCTGAGAGCTAGCCCCAGCCAACACTTTGGGGAACACAGTCTGGTTGTATGAAGCACAATTCTGAATGGGGTAGGTGGTCTCTAAGATGTTCCTGAAGCTTCATGCAGAGAAGGGGGCCAGAACTAGGATGCAATCAACTCCAAGTAACTCCTGCTGCTTCTAGCAAGTCTCCTGTAAGGCTGTAAGACAAAGGGGACTGAGAGAGGCAGGAGTTATATGGCAAGTTTGAGTTATTCTGGATAATCCATGGTGGGGAGCTATTCTCCAGGAAGGTCACTGGCGTGGCCCTGCGTCCTGGGGGTTCCCAGCAGCACTTGGCATATCCTTGGCTGGGGGAACAGTATTTCCAACGGCCCATGGTAAGGCTGGCACAGTTTGGACTAAGGAGGCCATGACACATGATGTGTATTCTCGCCTATAACTTCCAGTGCTTCCTGATGGGCCTTTTTGGAACGGGCCTACCTGCTTGCTCTGTAAGAAAACAGTCTAATACTCTACCTGCCTTCCTACCGTGTACTTCTGGACCCCTTTATCTGGCTATTTTGATTGAAGGGTAGGCAAGAGCTCAACTTGGGTGGACAGGAGAAAAACACTACCCATAACTGCCCAATTTAAGCATTAGGACTGGAAAAGGAGACAGTTCCTGAGATATTTCAAACTGCAGAGACAGGTTTGAGAGAGTTAATTTGAAGACTCACTTGGATTTACTGCCAAACTTGTCCCCATTCCCCAAATCAGTTTACAGTTGTTGCCAATGTTATGGATTCGTAGAAAGCTTTACATAATCCGACCAGGCCAGTGCGCACCAGGAAATCCCTTCCAATCCCCAAATCCAGCTGGTGTGCTCCTCCAGCTGGGGCCCTGGCCAAAGAGGCAGCTGAGAAGGCTGTTTATTATTGTGGTAAATTCACAGCATGGTTGGGATGGAAAGGCTCTTCCGAGGTTTAAATGGTTCGTCCCTCCACCTCCAGACTGAGCCGCCCCCTGGCCGGGTCAGCAAGGAGTGGCGCCATCCTGACGAAGCCTCTGGAGAAGCGTTCGCCAGTCCTCACCCATTCCTGCGTTCACACTCTCTGACCCAAATGATTAACACAAAAAGCACAGGAATCTGTTATTCTCTAGTTCATTTGCTCCAAATGATTACATGTGTGCCCATTTTCACATGTACCTATGGCAGGTCTAGACACACATTAGGATAAATGATTAAAATTGACATACAAAATAAAACTGGGTGGAGAACAACCCCCAAATGAGGCTCAGTGCTGTGGCTTCCTTTAGAAATTAGAGCATTCATTCTGGATTCAGCAGAGATACTCACCCGGTTTGACCATTAACCTTGTTCCCCCTCCAAATGTGGGCACGTTGCCTGCATTATTATTCACACAGTGATCTTCAGCTCAGCAAAAACCTCCTAGAAACCAAACTAAGTTTTCCCTAAAGATCTTCTGGAAGGAGCGATACCATGAACACAAAGAATATTAAGTAATTGTCACAGTAATAACTTGGCACAGAATCCTAGCGCCAGCTTGGATATCAGGACTGTTTCCACAGTGGATAAATGAAGGATATTCTTTCTGAATATTCTAAAGAAGGAGTGTTTCTACACAAGCCCCGAATACTGACTGCTAAAATCCTAGCATATCTTCTGGTGTTTCAGATAACAATTCTCCAGGGATCCTGAAGATCATATACCTCATTTGGACAAAGTAGGAACAGTTCAGGTCCAGGGCACCAGAGATATGTCATCACAGGGGGAGAGACTGAGGGCAGCCGCCACTGCCCACCTGGCGAGAGGGGTCACCTTCCGGGTGCCGGAGCCAGACACCTCTGACCAAGGTCCAGCTCCTGGAACGTTTAAAGGGATCCCTATCTTTTCTCATCCCACAGAACGAGAGGCAGTTGCAGTTAGTCCTGGGATTCACTCCTGGCTCCAGCTCCATATCTTTTCATCACCTGCTTAGACAGTTACCAGGAAAGAGACGTTCACTATTTTCTATCTTTGTGCTAGTGAGACTTTTTTCATTCTCGCTGTCCCCTTCCTGGGAAATAATACAACTCCAGGACTGACCTGGAATCATCTCTTACAGGTAGCTTCTCCTAGCCTGTTAAGGACTGACCTGGAATCATCTCTTACAGGTAGCTTCTCCTAGCCTGTCAAGGAGATCCCTTTGAGCTACTCTCAATTTTGAGGCAACTGGAAGGAAAATCTGAGGAGACACTGTGGGCAGCGCTGCTGGGTGGATGGCATAGCCTCCCCTCTTCCTCACTGTGGCTGCACGGAGGGCCAGGGGCTTACCAGCCAATAACCAGGAATGGGCCACTCCGGGGGGAAACCAAGAAACACGCAGGGAGTATGGCAGCCAATGAATTTGCTGCTTGGATTTCATCAGTGTTGCTCCTCTTCCAGAGAATATCGTCCCACGGACAGACCCCTCCTTACCGCACCCGTTACAGAAGCATCTCCTTCCTTCCTGCTTTGCTGTTTGCCTGCTGGACCTCTTACCCAACCCTCCTTAATTTTTAAAAAGGGATATAATTTCTCACACTCTCCCTCTGAAATTAAGTCTGGCAATACCTGTGCTGGGTCTCTTGGCTAAGAGACTGCAACACTCAATTTGTTTCATGCGTGCAAGTCTGTTCCTGGTGGTGGGTCCATGGCGACTGATTCATGGACACAAGGTAGGGTTGTGGGTGCCTGTAAACATTCAGGGAATTAGGTGTCCAGTTTGCCTGGAGCAGAGCATTTGTGAAAAGGGATAGCCAGAAATACATTGGGAGAACAGAAAGGCCCAGATTTTAGACAGCCTTAAGCAACAGGCTAAGAAGTGGATATGGTGGTTTCTCAGAATTGAATGCTCAGATGAAGTGGTGGGTTGCACAATGAGGCATAGAAAAATGGAGGGAAATATGTGGAATGAGAACAGTTTTAAAAGAAAGAATAGAGAACACAGAATTCCTACTGTACATAGAGGAGTCTTGCAAGGTCTTTAGCTAATAAATATTTTTCTAATGATTAACAATTCTTATGAAAATGTGGCGAGTCCCTTCTGGTGAGCTCAGAACTCTCCTCACCCCTCCTTTCCGGAGGAGAGAGACCCAGAATTACCTCTTCAGGTAGCAGTAATTTTTGCTGCCATAGTTTCTAAACGAGTTTTCCCTTACTTTTCCCCTCAAGCACCAACGACTTTTAAAATAAAGTCTGTCTTGCCTGTAATACTCACCTGGTAAAACCTTCAGCTTGGTGCCCCCTCCAAAGACGTATTTGTAGTTTCCTGAGGTAGTCACAGTGCTATGTGGCTCTACATAAACCAGCGTAAGACTACCACTTCTTGGAGTAGCTTTTCTGTCTATTAGGATGACATCATGGGCACTTTTCCCCTTGGGAGAAACTGACCTCATGTTTTTCTAACAGGAATTTGCTTGGATACTATCTCATTTCATACAGGAAATCTTCATTGCTTTGATTAGGTCTGAGTTTGCAAGACTTCCTCAATACCATGCTATGTTTATCTTAAATGTGTTTATCAAGTAAAGAGGCTGTTTTAACAAACGCATCAGGATTTAAACATCTAAATGATGGCTGAACCCTTTGAAGTATTTTCTCTAGACTCTCTATGAGATCAGTTTATGAGTCACAAAAACGCACCAATGACATTATTTTATATTAATACCTCCTCTTGGAACCAAAATAGTACCAGTAACTAGCTGAGTCCCTCCTTTATTCATAAGTGATGGCTCTGAAAGCCTTTTTTGATTATTAACAAACACGAAATCCACCTTCCCAAGAGAAAGCATCATGGATGCTACAAAAAGAATGTGCCTTGACCTTCGAGGGCAGATTCAAGAGAAGAGGAGAACAATGGACAGGGTGTGGGACTACCGTGTGCGGCAGTCATTTGAATGTACAAACAAATGAATGACCGGGCCACTCATTTAAATGTACAAACCCTTTGTTAACAAATTAGCCCCATCACCTCATTGTCACACGTGGTTCAGGCACAGAGGATTGTTGTTGACAAAATGGGAGATGGCAGGCATTTCTGCAAATAGTATGCCTGCATGGTAGACACCCCAGTTTTTGTAATTCTAATAGAAAACAACAAAAGCAAAGACAAAAGAAAACCAAGAAAACATTGAACTCCACAAGTGTGGGTATTGCCTATACATTTTCAATATTGCTTTTTATAATCCATCTCTATTACCTTCTTCCTGACAGCTTCACAACTCAGAGAAACACTCCGCACTATCGCTGGTAATCTGGTGGAGGTGGGGAGACTTCCAAGGAGCTGGGGGGGTCTCTGATCCCCCCAGAGAGTTGACCGAGCCAGCGTAAGTAAAGGGGTGAAGTCTGTGTGGGGAACTACTTTGTCCCTGGGGTGAAGAGAGGCTGTCCACTGCTGTGACCATCAAGGGATGCCCTCTCTCCAGAGAAAGGTTTGCTGTTTTGCTGCTCTCCCAGAAGAGGAAGCCATGAGAAACTGTCCTTCCCTCACCTGAGTCCTCAGCCCATCTGCTGGATTTTTCAGTTCCACCAGGTATATGGACATAAACTCACCTGGGTCCTCCTGTTGACAGGAGGACAAACAGACACGTTCCCTTGGCTGCACGCTGCTGCATTGGTAGCCTCCCTTTTCCTTGGTTTGTTTCTATCTCTATCACAAATCTTTCCTTCCTCTTATCTCTACCTCTTTCCCAAAGCCTCTGTGTGCTTTGTGGACCTTCTAGAAACCCTGACTATGTTTTAATACAACTAGTCAAACTTCCCATAGACCTGATAACCAAATCCAACCTCCCAGGAAACACGTATTCATATTTTACTCACACAATCAACACAGTTATTTAACAACTGTATGCTAAATGAAACAATTAAAGTCAGCTGTGTTCAGCAGGTCCTATTGGATTTCTTTCCAGAAAGGATAATTAGTCAACCACAGAACTCACTGGGTGTGACCAGCAGCGAGGTACCTTTGCCAAAGTTGAGTTGTATCCAGCATTTGAGTTCTACAGTGCATTTTCTCTAAACAAAAAACTCCTCGCCATAGCCACTCTGCCTCTCCTCTGCATGGATCCTCCATTAAACGTTATTATACCTTCTAAAACCAATCACAGTAGTACACAGACTGTGGGTCATCCAGGGCCCTATTCCACGAGACCCTTGCTGGGAAGGTCACCCACTCATCATAGTGAGGCAGGTGGTCATGCCCGAGAAGTGCCACCTTAGAAGGGGGTCCCTGCTACATACTATGAAGCCGGGAGTTTTCCATACCTACTGGAGGGAAGTGCCCGTCCGGACTGAGGACAGCCGGGAGCAGTTCTGTGGGCTCAAGGGTGAAGGATGGAGAGACACTGGAGAGAAAGGGGTTGGTAAGTTTTGTCTCACTCTCTTTGGGTTGCATTTAGTCCAGCACTTACTTGCTTTAACAGAGAGGACAGTGCCTTTTCCAAAGATGACCTTTCCTTGGCTGCCTCCATAATTCACACAGTCACAATGGGCCTTACAATAATCAGTGGGTGGGGAAGATTGAAGGAGAGCCTGAGCAAGTGAGATCGCTTTCCCCTCTGGTGGAAACGAGGCCTAGGAGGAACACCACTCATTTCAGAGCCATACTTCTTACAAAAAAGGAATAATAAAAAACCAACAAAACCCCCAAAGACAACAAGCAAACAAAAGACCATTGAGAGAGCTAGCAGACTGCACTCCTCTTGGGGAGGAGGGGTGCTTATTGAGGAAAACCGGGTTTCTGAGTTAGTTTTTTCACTTTGTCCAGTCACAGAATATGGGTTTTGCATATTGTCCTTAGCATTTCTATATTTCAGAGCCAATGAGTAAATGAGTAAACATTTCTTCTTCTTCAGGACCAGTCCTAAAGGCTGGCCAGAATTCATCCTTTAACAAACTTTGACCAGTTTAGGCAAAGAAATAGGTACATTGGTCCCCCTGGGAGTAGCCATGTCTTACTCCCATTAGACTGCGCAGGACTACCATTCACTCAGATCAGCTTCTGAGAGTGGCCCGGGCCCCTCACTTACTTGGTTTTACTGTCAGTCTGGTCCCTCCTCCAAAGCGTAGGTTGCTGTTATCGCCACAGCAATATGCCCTCTAACAAAAACCTCCTGGGGAAATCCTGCAACCAGACTCCCAGTGCAGCAGGACAAGGAGAACAGGCACACAGCCGTCTCCTTTTCCTTTTCCTACAGGAGCGGGGCCCTCTGGTCATGTTTCTAGGCTGTAAAAGTGGGCACTTCTCAGAGCCTTGAGCGCAGCTGATCCACCCCCCAAACTGGCAGTCTGAGACATCTACTCAGCTTTCAGACAGGTTCCTGAACTGTGTGTAAACTGTGCCACCCACAAATCGTGCCCAAACACACTGTTTGTCTTCAGGGACCGCTGTGCATGAGGTACTGCCCGGTGGCGTGCTCCAGAACTCCTATAATTTGCATCTTAATTACGAGTTCAAAATACTCAAACGACTCATCTATATCATTTCATGTTAATTATCATGGAGTCATTTTGTAATTGGTAAATAATGAAACATGGCAGTGCTTTGGGAGAAAGGATTGGCAATTTGATTATGGTTTCAGAGGGTCAAGGTTTTGCTTTTACTCCACCAAAGGTATAAGCAAACGATTCCTCTCAGAAATCGAGTGTGTCAGATGGTAGGCAAGTTTCCTTAGAGTGACTCTAAAGCAGCCATCAGAAGGTCCCTCCAGCCCACTTCCTCCCATTACACACATTACCCCTGAAAGCCTGTCCGAATCAGCGGGCCTTGTATTCTCTGTTTGAGAGTCCTTTTCATTCTGTTCACCAGAGTGACAAAGTCCTGATGATAAATGAATCCCCACCCACCCAAAGGAAACACTAGTAGTGAAGACTGAAGGAGCTTGAAGCAGGGAGAAGTGTTTTCATAGGCAGAAAGGAAAGCTGCAGTAATAGGAATAAAAATAACATGAACTCTGATTGAATGCAGGGCTCAGTGAGATCACCTCCAGTGGAAGGAAGGCAGGACTACATCCGGCCAGGACAGCCCCTCTCTAGTAGCTCCTGTTTTAAAGGTGCACATGGTTAAGTGCCTCATGGCTCCTGTTACCTACCAAGGGTGACCTGAAGTCTCGTTCCAGTCCCAAAGACGAGCTTCCTGGCACCGCCACTGGTTACACTGTGAGATGCTCCATAACAGAAACCTGCTACCTGAATTTCCACCTGGTCTGCACCCTCCACTCCCTTATTCAGGGCCCTCCCCACGACCCCTTCCTGGCTGTGAGCCTGGGTGAGTGCTCAGGGATCGCCTTCCTTCTCCAAGCTCTGCAGTATTAGCCCCTCCGAGGGCAGCAGGGCTCCGGCCAGATGCCTGTTGGGCTAAAACTACCTGCTGGTGGCCCACTTTGGCCTCAAGTGATGATGGGCTGCTGGCTAGTTGATTAAGGCCAGGTTGTCAAGTTCAACTCTACGGCACTGGGAATCGAGCTCTCTGTCCTTTTCCTTTCTGTGTTTTATGTTAATGGTTCCCTCTTGTCGGACTTGATGAGTGACGGGGCTCAGAAATAAAATGATTAGTCACTGTTCTAATTAAGTTCCCTAAGTCAGGCAGAGAGGAGGGCATGAGGACAGACAAGGAGAAAATATCAAACCTCTATCTATACAGCCATGTCCATAGTGCCTATGAAAGTCGTTTTCATTGTAAAGGTGCTGCTAAGGAAGTGGCCTCAGGCTCACGCCCCAGTCCTGGGTGGTGTCCCTTGTCTGCAGGGACCCAGAATTCCCAATAATGGCTTTGTAGACAAATGCAGTCACAGAAGCACCCAGGCGTCCTCCAAAGCACAGGCTCTGCCGTCCTCATCCTCACCTACACGGCTCAAAACCGCCATGTCTTAGGACGGGGCGAGGAGGTGCGGCAGCAGGGCTTGGAGATGACCCCACGGGGATCGCCTACAGCCCCTTCCCCTGGGCAGAGGCACTTACAGGGCTGGACGGTGAGCTGGGTCCCTCTCCCAAAGGTGAGTCTGTTGGCGCCTCCGCCTGTGTTCACACCCTGGCTCAACCCTTTACGTGATCTCCCTGCCAGAGCCCTGAACCTCTACAGATACTCTGAAGCCCACGAACTCCAGGGAGAGCTTAGAGCCCGGCTGGTGCTGCTGGTCACCCCCCCTCCCCCCACTGCTGTCGAAAAAGCGCAAAAGCTTGGCTGCCCAGAGACGGACTGGGAATGCCATCACAGAGCTGCCGATGCACGCCTGCGACTTTGTCACGAGAGTGGCTGTGGCCACAAAACTCTCCCCGCCACGTAGGAGAGGGTGGGTAGGATGGAGGCCCTTAGTCACAGATACTTACAGGGGCACGACAAGACACGTCTGGAATCTGAAACGGAGCAACTCAAACGGCAGGCTCGACCACATAACAGAAAAGACATGAAGGGTGCGCTTTCCTCTCAACTTACTGGGCCTTACGGCTACACGAGTCCCGGTCCCATAAGTCAGCTTGTCTCTGTGCCCCTCTCCGCACTGCTGTCAACAGCGTCACAGAAACAGGGTAGGCACTGCCACGAGTGTCACCTCGCCAACCTGTCTGCCCCACTTTCTCCTGACACCGACCCAGAAATGCCCTGCAAACCAAGCAATTAGTTTCTCACAGGCTCAGAGAAGCCTCTACGCTCAAACAACAGACTAAGATTCCCATTTTATGAGTCTAGGCACCCAAACAGCAAGTGGTGTGGTCCACAGAGACGCTGACATTAAAAAATTAAAAAATTTAAACTCGTTTTTAAAGCTGTGGCTCACACCAGTTAATTGGTGTGATTCATTTTCAAAGGCAACACATGGAAACCTGAAGTGATCACACTCGCCGAGTGCTTGTGTGCACCTGAAATCACACTTCTCCTTTCTTTAGAATCAAATACTTTTAAACCAGAAGGCGTCTGTTCGGTACATGATGAACCATGGGTTGGGTGAAGGTGGGCCAGAATGTGTTTTATACTCACAAGGCTTGACTCTCAGAATAGTTCCTGAGCCAAAGAGCAGCTTGTTTCCATAGTTCACACAGCACCAGACTCCTCTACAAAAACAGTGGGTGGGTTTAGGGGTGTGCTGTGGTGTTGGGTGGGTGGGTGGCTTGGCCCTGGAAGCACAGGACTGTTCCCCTTTGCATTTAGGGCCTGATGGTATTTGGCCAAGAAGCCAGAGACCTTGGAACACTTGCAGAAACTTCTAAATGTGAAAAGGTTGACTGTGTATGGAATTTGGCTTGGGTCTCAGCTTTGCCTCTTGACTAGGATGAATGCTACAACTTTTTTCTAGAAGGAACACTCCAAAGGTTTAGCGTATCTTTCCTTTTAGGACTTTCCTAGCCCTCTAGCCAGAATTTTCTTCCATCTCATTAATCCTAATTACACCCCCCTGTTCCAGACAATTCTCTGCTGTGATGTCCTCTAATTCAGAACTCATAGCAACCGCCGACGACTAAACATTTCTGCAAGTACTGTTTGGAAACAAACCCATTATAGGTGGGTCCCACAAGAAGTTTCAAACATTTGGGGCTCTGAGTTGGTTCAGAGCCACTCTGACTGTCTCCTGCCGGGTAAAGCATTCTTACACTGAGTTGCTCTTAGTGGCACAGGGGAGCGTGGTATTTTCCCTGGATGTCATGTTGTCACCTGGGACAGTTCCTGAATACTCCTGGCTGCTATGGCATCTGTGGCCGTGGGCTAAGTGACCATCACTCGGTCCCCAGATCCCACAGCTCGGGTCTGCCACGGGCTTGCTCTCTGAGCTCCCTGTCCCCGTCCTTAGATACGGAGGGAAGAGACCCCCACTTCCCTATCTTGTCCAGAGAAAAAGAAAAATACTTTAATGTCTAAAGGTGTTTTTTTTTAGCCTGGCTGGGAGGCACTTTGTCATGTAATTTTCACCATAAGAGTCTGAGCCACCCAAATCCTCAATACTCATGCCTTTTTCTAATGCAGAAAAAAGAAAAAAAGCTTCCTCTAGGTGACTGAGTGGTGAGGACAGTCGGGCAACCCAGACTTAGAGATGCTCTGTACCTCCCACGCTTGCTCTTTCGGTTTGCTTTTCTTTCTGTGCTGTGAGGTTGTCTTTGGTTAAACATATTCAGATTTTCCATATCTTTTAATTTTAGGTGCAAGAAATTTATTTGCCCCGTGTTTTCCACAAAACTCAGTGTACATATATCCAGTATATCTCTCTATATTTCTACCTATCTACGATCTGTGTACCTGTCATCTCTCTAAGACACAGTTGTTTTTAACAATTAATTCTGTGCTTTGCCCAAACTATAATTTACTAAATGCAGAGGTGCTGTTATTTTGATAAACTCCCCTGGAAAACCCCCCTGAGTTTTCTGAGTACAAACTTTCCCCTTGGGATCAGTGCTTAGTCGTCCCATTGAATAAGCCTGCCTCACCCAGAACATCAGCTCTTTGTACCTTTCCAAATACTTTTGCCATCTGCAAGGAGAGACACACACTGGACCAGTTTTGTAATGTTCTCCTGTCTGGCATTCTGTCTGTCTCCTCTCTGGGCCTCCTAGTTTGCTTGTTTCTTTGATAGCCTATGTTTCTACCATTTCTTCCAAACCCTTACAGCACTCGAAGTTAGAATCACTAAAGAAGATAAAAGCGAAGATGCAGGCATTCTGTCTGGATTCTCTGCACGCGTCACATTAGCACATGAAAGCAGCAGCAAAAACAGAATTGTGAATTAAATATTCAAGAGTGGAGCTCCTCCAGAAAACTCAGATATTTGGCTGACACCCATCTCCACCAGTGATGAAAAAGGACAGACAGACCTTCCACAGTCTAAGCCTGAATGGTCTGGTGCAACCCTCAGAATCTTACACGGGCAACCTGGAAATTAAAGAGTAACTGATTTCCTGACCAAGGATGAAGTACTTACTGGGAGTAACCGTGAGTCTAGTTCCTGGTCCGAAGGTTAACCTGCTGTTTCCATAGTCAGACACAGCATTCTAAGTCATTACAAAAACTGTTGTTCCCGACTCTCCAAGCTACCGCAACCCCACACCCATTTCTTATGAACCCTTCCTCGCATGCTTCCATAGCCCCAAAGCCATCAGTAACCCTCTCACACCATTTCCTCCCAGAGCAACTGAGAGAAACTGAGACAAAAGGCTGTAATTAGGAGAGGTTTGACCTGGGAGATATGTTTCCATGTTTTGGCCACATGTCTCTCCAGAGAGAACACAAATCCAGTGCTATCACTGAGCCTTTGGGCCTAAACACAGGGAGGAGCCTGGGCACCTTGCCGTCCTTCTCACCCTTTCATCCCATCCATACGTCAGTTTTTCCTGAAGTCCCTTTGTTTCCCGGCTCTACCCTTCTGGTCTACTTCCTCTTGGGAGAGTTGTCCCTCCATCCCCGGCTCCTGTGGTCTGTGCCATGGGAGGCCACCTGTCTTTGGTTAGTGTGAAGGTGGTAGCTGGGGGCCGGGTGTAGCTGCAGACCACACTGGGGGCCCCCCCCTCCCAGGGGTTTTCGTGCAGGGAAATAGATCATGGCATAAATCATCCCCGGGGTGGAAGGGAGGGGCTTGATGCTGTGTTCCTTATAAAGTTATACCTAGAAGCAGGGAAACAGAGCAGCAGACTTTTAACATCTTTCTGGAGTTTAAAGGGTTTGCTCAACACAATAGTGCAAATGGAAAATTTTCTTTGACTTACTTGGAATTACTGTCAAACTTGTCCCTCTTCCAAAATAGATCTGGTTACCACTGCTCCACAGTGATAGGAAGGTCAACAAAAACCAGGCAGAAGAGAGAGCCTGCGTTTACACCTGGGGCCCCACCGGGCAGGTGGGCAGGCGGGCGGGAGGGCAGGCAGGAGGGCAGGCGGGCGGGCAGGCGGGCAGACAGGCAGGCGGGCGTCTGTCCCTGAGCAGGCGCAGGAACGAGGACACTGCTGGAAAGGAACTTCAGTGCTTAGAGCAGCTGTGACCCTGTGCCGCTGGAGGAATGAGCCCCCAGGAAGGGATTAAAGGGAAGGCCCACGTGCATCCTGGGCTGCTTGCTGTCTGATTAAAGGTGGAGGCCCATTTGTTTTATGCTTGGGTATTTAAAAGGTCTTTTTCTTGTAAGATCTAATCTCTCTCCTGATGATCATATGATTCTGAAGTTCATTTTAATTAAATCTCTTTGTTACATCTTTTGACTGGGAAGGATTTTACTTTGTGAAATCTTTGTGAAATTTCTAGAACAATTCATTTTCTCTGGACTCACCCAGCGGAGGCTCTGACTGCCTTGCTCCTTGCCAACCCGCCTCGTCTCCTTAGCACCCTCTTCCTGAAGTGTCCATTGCCCAGTCCCCCCGTCACTCCTCCCGCCATGGGCAGTGAGAATGGGTGGGGAGAACGCAGGTTGGTGACTTCTTTTTCAGATTGCCACTTTCAAATTGCAAGCTCTGTATGCTACCTTTTAAGGACTAACATGACATTTGCCATTCTTTGGCCTTTTTTCTCTGGTCAGAGTCACTGTATGTTGATTCTCTTGGCCCTGTGTCCTCAGCCACCATGCCATCTGCACAGCCATTTAAACCCCATCCGTGATGATCAGCCCCACCGCACTCTGCAGGGAAAGTCATGGGGAGACTCCCTTGGAATGACTGATAAGCTTGTCCCCTGCCCGAACTTCAACTTGCTGTGGGAGGCTGTCACACAGCCCCCAGTGCTTTGCAAAAACTGACAGGTGACTGCTAGATCCCAGCCTTTCTCTGTGTCACTTCAAAAGGCATAGATCCTATGGGATCTGTGAGTGTGAAGCCGCAGTTAGGCCAGAGTCTGTAGGGGGTGGTAGGATGGTTGCTAGGAACGTGGGCTTCTCTACCTTCGTGTCATTACAGTTTCTGACATGCTGCAGGTTTTAAAAAGCACCAGCGAGCTCCCCTGTCTCCCCCTCCCTTCCCCATTATTCTCCATCCATACAACATCCCGATCTGCACCTCATTTCCAACTCCAAGCCCTAGCTTGGTGACACAGGTCCACAGGCACCAGTGATCCACCTGTTCTGAGACAGCATATGTTCCCCAGCATGTGGTGATTAACAGACTGAAAATGCCAGGCCCTCAGAGGTGGAGATCTGGGCTCCTCACTCCTTATCTCTGGTCAATGTGTTGTTCTCATTTGTCTGGCTAATGAAGAGCTGACCTTTCTAAGTGGATGCCTTTTGCTGAAATGACAGCTGCCGGAGGGCTCACAACAGAAGCAGAGCTCTGAGGGCAGTTTTGGCCTTTCAGACCCCTTTGGTATATTTCAGTCAAAAGGATCTGGGGTTCAAATGTCAACCTCTTAGCTTTGGCCCCGTATTACTGGACTTGGAGAAACTCAACAAAAAAATGGGCAATATTGGTTCGATCTGTCCCTTGCTCGTTAGAACCAGGCTTCCCTTGGAGGCATCTCGCGCACTCAAGATGATCATAATAACCCAGTATTTAGCCCTGTAGCTCCACGCCCACCGGCCGTGACTGGGTGCTGTCCCTTGGTGGAGCAGACCAAGACAAGGATGCCAGATGACCTCCACACACAGAGCAGGGACTACCAGCCTGGAGACAGCGCCTGCACACACGAACATGGCCTAGACTCTCATGCCCTGGATGGAAAGCCTAGGAAGGCCAAGCGACCTGCAGTGACAGGCGGAGAGGTGACTCCTTGTCTTGACATCCACCCCCGCCACAGGCTTATCAAGCTCCTGTGAAAGACATATTCCTACTTGGGTACTTTTGCCCTTTCTGTCTCTCTTCTTTTTATTTCTTATTTCTGAGCCCCCACAGCACCGCACATTCTCCTGGCTCCGTTTCTGTCTTACTCCATCTGAATCCCTGCAAGCACAGGCCAGAGGCCTAAAATGCAGCAATATGTGGGGTACACTGTGAGTCTGGGTCTTTCCAGCTTGCTTGGCTTCACGGTTATCGCATCCCCTTTCCAAATACCGGCTTCTCAGAGCTGTCACGGTTCTCCCTGCTGCAGGGAGTTTTACAACGACTGACAGAAGGAGCTTTATGAATCAAAAAAAAGAAAAACCTAAAAAACACCAACCAAACAAACACCAGCCAGAGTCTTTCTCCTCCCAGCGGGGCGCAGCAGCAAACACACCACAGCCAAATCTCTCTATCTGCTCTGATTATCAGCAAGGATACAAGTCACTGCCAGGAAAAGGCATTAAGCCTTGTATCTGAAACTCTTTGGAATGAATTGTAATCCCTTGCCTGGTGGTTTCAGTGATAGGAACGGACACAGGGGATGTGTGTTTCTTTCCACCCTGCTTTCCCCCCACCTCCCTCTCTCTCTCTGGTTTTGTAGTTTGCATCTATAGAAGCAGTAGGAGACACACAGGGAACATAAAGGGATTTGAAATAAGACTTCAGATTCCCATTCAGGTTTCATTTCTTTTCCCTCTCTGCTTTCATTTAAAGCCCATTCTGAGCTGAATGCCACATACCTATTCACATTCGGTTCTCAATTATCCCTCTCCACTGTGGATAACACCAGTGAAATGGCTTCAGCTGCACCAAGAAGAATTTAAGATTGATACAAGGAAGAAATTTCTGGCAGGGAAAGTACTAAGTGCTAGAATGAGTTACACAGGGCAGTTGGAAAGGGTGACAGCCAGCCCCCAAGCGGGGCATCACCTCCAGAGAAGGCTCTGAAAGCGGCAGAGAATCTTTTCTGTGTTTCCAGGGTCAAGGTCAACTTCACTCAACAGCAGGGGCACAGACCTCATGGCTCAAGTTCTAAAAGGGAGTCCATTTATGTCGAGGTTTAAGATGGGGCAGGAGCCACTGGTTCCCTTCAAGCAAGATCTGTTCCCAAGCAGCATACATTTCTCTCAAACTAGACCCCTGGGGTGGAATCGCAGAATCCTGGTAAGCTGCTGTCTCCTTGTTACACTTACTTGGATGCACAGTTAAGGTGGTCCCTTGTCCATATGTCAGCTTCCTGGAGCCAGGCTACCATTGCAGTAGGGGCCTTTACAAGAAGCCGGGGGGCCGCTGGGGCTCCCAGACATCTTCCTCTTCAGTTCCAGGGAGGAGAGACCCACCCATAGGGGCCTGCATCTGTGGGGCCGGGTCTCTTCCCACCAAAGGTCAGATGACCATTCTGCGTCTGGTCCTGGTACCGACCCACTGCTGCCCCACCCCCACCCCAAGGGCCTGACTCCCGTCTCTGTTATTTCCTCCAGCTCGCATCCCAGGCTTGCTGATTTCCCATGTTCGGCATCTCTCTTTCTAAAGGTCTCATTTCCATTTTACAGCATCATTTTCAGGACAATTTCCCTGATCAGTTTTCAAGACATGTCCTCCTCTCCCTTCAAGGTGTCACACATTTCTGATGACAGTGAATTGATCACAAGGGGACCGGAGGAGAGGCCTTTTGGAGGCTGACTAGAAGTAGATGAGGTTTCGGCTCCAGCCTCATGAAACTATCTCCCGAGCTTCCCTTCCTGCCTCAACAGAAGAAACGAACGTGAGGGACACATCTGACCGAGCCTTTCTTCACACATGTGGCTCTTCTGTCGGTCTTGAACCTGGTGAAATGTTAGCGGTATCTCATTGAAAGCTGGCATCTGAGCTTTGTCAGGGTGTTGAATGATCCTGGGGGCTGTTCTGGGTTTCTCAGAGAAAGACCTTTGTTGTGGGAATTGCAGTGTCTCTGGAGGTGTCCTGACCCCACAGCCAGGCCCGTGGCCGCAGTGGAAGAGTTGGGCAAGGCCTCTGTTAGAGGCAGGCCCTTGCATATTTGCTTATACATTTCATCCTTTGACCAAACACAGCTTCCACTACCGACAGCCACAACCATGGGAAGCTCAGGGAGGCGTCCTTGACTACGTCAGGCGGTTGGAGCCAAAGTCAGGCAGTCTCACTTGGTGATCAATGATGAAACCCTATCCCCAAAGCTGAAAAACAGACACTTCAGATCTTTAATTGCATTCAACTTTAAAATTCTCGAACTGTTTGGACTGAATTTGTGCTAATCTCTCTAGTCATCGCTTCAAGCAACCACTTATTAGCGAAGGGTCAAAGCTTTAGCTTGCTTATCAACGTGAAAAGGGAGAGGGGAAAAAGGGTGCTATTTAGCTAAGAAGAAGTGTCCATTTGCTTTAAGGACAGCAGTCAGGGGTTCAGACAGCTCTGCCCATCTCTCTGCTGTCTCACAGCCTCACAGTTTACAGAGCTCCCCACACCCTACTTCAGCCACCTTAAATTAACATCAGGACACAAGCAACATCAAATGCCTGCCCTCAGCTGCAGCCCTCAAAAAGACGCGCGCAAGTGTTGCTGTGGCAATAAGGTCTGTGCTCTGCTGGCTAAACAAAAAAGAATTCGACCACAGGTCTCTGGACTCTAGGCTTGCCTTGCAACTCCTGCATATAAAGGGTCCTGTGCGAGGAAAATCTGACGTACAACTACTGTCCAGAACTCTGGAAGAAGGCTTGCCCTGCACAGATATTTGCCTAGTTAGGCTGTCAAACCCTCAGGCTTCTTCAACGTTTTCAAGTGTGGGAGTTATAATTCTTAGCCCACTGAGAGGGGCTCCCAGCTTCTCTGTGAATTCTGGAAAACCCACCACGGAGCCCTGCCCTAGTGTGTTTCTGGCAAGACACCAAAGATAGTATCTCCTGTCCGGTCCCTAGCCTCAGATGCCCATCTTCTGAAAAGTGCCCCAGGATGTTCATATGAACCCCCTCAAAGCCTTCACTGGATCTCAGAGATAACTGAACGCCTGGAATTTAATAGTATCATGCATTATTCACAGTTTCTGTTGTTGCAGACATGTGCTGGTTTTGCCCCTGCTGACCAAGGCACTTCTGCGCGGTGACCCCTTCATGGCTAACCACACTGCATGTTTTTAGGCAGGGCCTATCCCAGAACATTCCAAACTGTCTGCTGCCGAGCCTGCATTAACTCCTTCAACACTGCTCGCACTGCATCACGTAGTCATTTACACCCCCCTGAGCCACTCCTTTCAAGAGTTTTGTCTGGGCTGTGTTTTGGGACACACCTCGCCCAGTGCCACATCTCCTAATCCCAGAAAGTAGATTCAAACTCTGCAACCAGGGCCCTTAGCTATTAGGAGACTGGGGCCCGTCAACAGATTTTCCCCATTTCTGCATCACCAATGTTTAAAAACATGTCAGCCTTCCCAGCAGTAGTTTATAAGTAGTACTCTTAGAAGCCCACCAGAAACACAGATTTTCAGGAAGTGCCAGTTGCAACCACAGTTCCTTAAGAACTTTTTTGTGGCATTGTAAACTTTTCCAAGTACTTACACATTATTACCATTATGGAAGGGTAGGTGTGTATGAAGGAGAGAACGCACTGTTCTATTCTCACGACTCAGAGGACAGTGAATTTTCCCCCCTCTGCTCTGCTGGACTGACTAATGTGGTAGCTCAGTTAATTATTTTGGTAACAGAGGGGAAAGTGGGGTTAAATGCTCTGTGTAAAGCAGACAGTACCACCCATGGAAACCTCAGTTACTGGACTGGGGATTGAGAACAGTTCTTTGAGAGGGAAAGTAAAGGTAAAAGAAGAAAAGAAAGCTGCCTGTAGAATTTCCACCATTTGTTAATGAAATCTCAGGGTCCCATTATTTCAGGAGATAAATTTAGGGGCGTTTTAGTATCTATGTCAGGAAGATTTATATTTGGTCTATTGAATTTGCATAGTCACAATATGCCAATTTCCTCTCTATCTTTTTGGCAAACATTTCCTGGCTTTAGCTGAATCCCTCAGGATCCTGTATTCAATTTTTCTCGCTGTACCAATAATCTCATTTAAGATGGATGATTGGAATGTTTTTGGCCAAAGGTAATTTAGTCTTTGTATAATGGAGTTCTAATCTCTCCAGTAGGGACCATATTCCTGTCAACACAAACATTAGATTTGGAAACTGACCTGTGGTATTTGGGGGGGACAACTAATTTAAATCAGAAGAAAGAAGCCTTTTGAACACCCCTCCCCTCCAGGTCCCTTCAAACTTACTTGGATTCACAGTTAAGAGAGTTCCTTTTCCAAATGTCAGTTTATAGTTGCTACTTCCACTATTCTCACAGCCAGGGGAAGCTTTACAAAAACAGGAACAGGAGCTGTTCTTTGCAGAAGACCCTGGGGTCTTGATCCCACAGTTCTGCACTAAACTACAGTGTAGATTAATATTTGATAATAAGCCCAAAAGGCGGGAGTCGGGCTTCCACAGGGGAATGGAGCCCTGATAAATATATACATCATTTATTTAAAAATTTTTTGTTGTTTTTCTGTCTTATCTGCCATCTTAGTTTTGGTAACCCATTTCTTTTTCTTCTTTCCTCATTGTCTACCCCTGGCTGGCACTTACTAAGTTTCTATTTTATTGCACTTTGGGGCTGTTTTCTCTGCTTTTCATTGAAATTGCTGGTATTAACTCATTAGATCCTGGTTTATTAGGACCTGATTGCAGAAGGAGAAGGGAGTGAGCTTTACAGGGACATGTTCCAGTTCAGAAGTGTCGGGGGCTCTCTGGTCTTCCCTGACCGATGATGGACTGGGCAAACAAACACATGCCCTCCAGGGGAGCTTGCGGGGTGGGGCCTCAGAAGGAAAGGGCCCACCCAGCTTCTCTGTTGCATACTCACTGGGGTGGACCGTCAGCCTGGTTCCCGGCCCAAATACCAGCTTCTGGCCGGCAGTCCCTGAGTTACACCACAGCAAACAGCTTTACACTAACTGTTCCCAAGGTGCCTCTCTGTCCCCCTTGAGAAGGACGCCTGATCTGCTTGCCAGGCCCCCTAGCCTGCTGCGGACAGAGCCCTAATCTCATAAACCAGAGTTTAGGACGGTGTCTCCTTGACAGTCCCCTTCAGCCTCCCTCAGTCTCCTCTGTAGACCCGTACCAGATTTTTAATCTCTTTGCCAGTCAAATATTTAATATCTTTATTTCCACTTCATAGAATTTAAACTCACACCCCCCCTTCTTTCAGTCTTTACAGAGCTCTCCCTGAAAACAGCTGGATTAAAAGAATCTTTAAAGTGAATGCGGCAGGTCTCCTGAGTGAGGTTAAACGGGCGTCGTCCTTAAACTTGCTGCTTTGAATTGTAGAGCTGGTTCATCTGGGACCTAATCCATCTGGCTAAAACATGAAAGGTTACAAGGCAGGGCAGCAAATCCAGGGGATTCCTGCCCTGGAGGTCTTCTTCTCCCTGAACATTTATTTGGACTTATTTTTGTGCTCAACCCCTGCCCGCCAGCCAAAGCATTGCCTGCACTTGTCACCAGCAGGGAGTCCCCCTCAAGACCAGTTCTAGGAGACACCTGCCCTTCTGCTCTTCAGTCTGAAAACAGACATGGCCCCTTTCCTCTACTCAGAGAAATCTGAAAAACAATTTCCAATTTTGCAAAGTGAAGAGGATTAGGAGAAAATCTTGCTTCTGTTCTCCTCCTTCCCCCTCCCCCTCCTCTTCAATAGTTTAAAACTACTTATAGAAACATCCCCTTTAGGGTTAGAGAAATGTGGCAAGTTTCGTATTTTTTCATCTTTTTTTTTTTTGCTATATATTTACTGCAGTTATATATTTGCAATCTAAACTTACATTTCATTTTTATTTGCATGAGCTTCGAATGCACTTTTCTATTACTTCCAGGACACTGTGTATGATGATAAACTACTGAAATAAACCAATTCAGAAGTTTTTAGAGCCAGAGGTTGACATTTCTCTCTTCCAGGAAAGCCCAAGACAGGGGCAGTCCAGCCAACTAAGCATCTAGGCTTGAAGGGTTGACATGCTTATGTCTAAATAGCTATCTACTGGGATTCATTTGGATTTTCTTTTTAATCTAGTTCCCAAATGTCAGCTTCCCATCTTTTTAGCTCTTAGAATTTCTCTGACAGGCAAAGCTTAAGGTAAATCTCATGGATGTTTTTGAACCTCAGCCAGTATTTCATCTCTGTACACACCAGGAATAAAGGAACCCAAAAGAAAGATGAATATAACAGCTTCAGGAGAATATTTATGACAGTTCTCTGGGAGACATGAGAAGTATAAATAAAAATGGAATTTCATGTGCTTTTTCTGATTATCATTTCCAATATCTGGAGGGTTCTGAATATCCAACCCAGACTGGAAGCAGAGCAGCTGACCTACCTGCTCTTTGAATGCCAGTTAGCAGCTGGAAACACAGCCCAGCATGGAAATGTCTTTTTAATCTTAAACCGTTTTATGCACAAGGGACATTCAGCAGGTCATCTGAAGCTAACATAATACTCACTAGGCACCCTGATTCTAGCCGTTCTAATGTGGGTATAACCTGACCACGAAAGTGGAAGTTTTACTTATCCGTTGGGTAGTTGGTATCTCTCAGCAGGTTAAATCCCCAACAATTGTCTGGAATGAGCTTCCACTGTAGTAAAATATAGACTCCCATGCAAAACAAAATTGCAGCTACATTCAAGTTAATTGAAATAAGGTTTGTTGTGAGAATGGTGGACAACACTCGAAATATCGATATTGCAAGATGTGGAGGAAGTCATTATCCCCTTTGGATTAGGTAATCCTCTCACTCTTCCAAGCTTAGTTGACACTTTCTCCACTTGAGGGGCACAGAAATGAATGGGTATCGAAAGGGGCTTCTCTGATGCAGAGCTTAGGCAAGGGAAGGATGAAAATATCCCAATTAGAAACCCAGAGCTTAGCAGTGCCCTGGGGCATGTTTTCCAAAGTTCACGATCCTTCTGACTAATCTGAGTATTTGCTTTTCATCTTACCCTTTCCCTAAATATCAGCTTGTTATCAGTATCAGCACCAGAAAATCTTACATGGCTTTACCCAACTAGCTTGGCTCCAACATTTGAGTTATGGGGATTAGAGAATCTTTTCCTAATTGTATCGACATGGAGGCCATGGGCAGACACGGCGGATGACATGAGAGTGGTCTCAGTTGTTTATATTAGTAGTCAACAGCCACGGTCTCCTTTTGGGTCAAGTTCCACTGCACACCCCTTGCATTGCTATGTACTTTAGTCTAATGTGTTCTTCCTTCCTCCCCTTTCTTTCTAGATGCTTTCTGCCCCTACACACTAAAACTTCAGTTTAGATTCTGTTCTGTCAGACACACATCTCCAACAATAACAAAAACACCCTTCACATTTCCAAGTATTTAAAGGTATTGAAGAAACAGCCCTAAAGGGCCTCCATCTGAGGCTGCCCTCCTCATTTTCACCAGAAAGACCCCTGGCACCAAGTCCCAAAGATGCAAATAATTGGGTGAGTAATTTAGTGATCTTTCAGTGAATTTCTAAGAGTGGTGGCTGATGTTTAGAAACAAGTCATCTTCTTTAAAACATACCTGGCTAACACTCAGAGTCGTTCCTTTTCCAAATGTCAGCTTACTATCAACTCCAAAGTCACAAAATGATGTGAGACTACAAAAACTCAGTTGCCCACAGTCCTGTAGATACCTACTAAACAGTTTACATGTCATCCAAGAATCCCCCTGGTAAAATCAGCTCTTTAGAATGAGGGGCTGGTGCTCGAGTTTAGGGACGGCCTGAGTCGTCCTTTCCCCTTGCACCACTGTCACTGCCCCGGGAAATGTGCTGGCCCTCCCTCACAGCACGCCAGTTCTGGTACAACTGGAGTGGGACTGGCCTGTCCCATTTTACCGGAAAGAAAAAGAGGCTTGAGAGTTCATTGATTTTCTCTTAGTCCCATGGAAAATTCCACCAATTATAATAAGAAATTAAGCTTTCTAACAGTCTCACTCCTTAGTTCAATGCTCTGCTAGCACCAGCACTCTCAGTTGTTAGATAAAATAGCATGAGAGGACAAGCCGCAGAGTCCCTCAGGAGCTGGGTACGCATCGGTGGGTGTTTGAACTGAAATCCGTCAATGGGACTAGTGTGGTTTGGACTTAGCTTATAAGACAGAATGGAAAAGTTAGGAACCAGGGTTCCAGAGAGAAATTTGGAAGCATCAGTTATTCAAACTTACATGGGTTTACTGTCAGTTTTGTGCCCTCTCCAAAGAAGAATTTTTCAAATCCTCCCTGAGTTACACCCCCACAGACTGCTTTACAAATACTGCCAATACCCTTCCACCAGGTGCTGGGAGCCAGGGCTCCTCCCGCTCTCTCTGGGAAAGCAAAGGAGAAACATAGTGATGTGCGATTATAGAGCTGTCTGGTGGTTCCTGAAAAGGGATTGGAACTGTGGGAAAATTTAAGCAATCTTTACCTAGCAGCCAGTCAGACTGCAGCCATCGTTTAGTTAACGAATTAATTAGCTACTTGACCTAGCTGGCTGGGAGTTGCCATTGATTTGAAATGGCTCAGGCTTTAGGGACAGGGCATGTTCCTTGGCCTGCTGTGCCTCAATTTCCCATCTGTAGAGTGGGGAGAATGATAACTAAGGATTAGGGTATGTAAGGGGGTTGCAGTGGTTCTGGTGACCAATCCCTGGCTTCACTCGCTAATAACAGATTTCTCAAGGGATTATTTTAGCAGCTTTAGAGACCAAAGCATCCATAGCTTTTCCCTGAAAAATAACTCCCCCATTAGCAAACAATTAGCTCTGGAATCTGAGTGCCGAGAATCAGATTCTAGGCCCTCTTTCTTATGGAATCAATTTGAGCAAGTTCCTCAACTCTTCTGTGCGTCTATAAAAACACAAGAAGTTCTCTTCTATGGAATGAGGGTAACAATAGGACCTAACCCATGGAGCTCGTATATGGATTGAAAATGGTAATGGGCAGAAATCATGCAGCACACTGCCAAGCCTATAGTAAGCAATTAATAAATCGTCATTATTTTCCTCCCAGGAAGCCAAACATGTCAGCATTTCTCTTTTCACAATGACCTAAAAATCTGTAAGTCCCTGGGTTCTTCTCTTTCTCTCACTGATAAACCAGCAGGACCTTGAGGACAACAGAAGGGCCACCAAGCAGTTTAGTGAGGGGGAGTTAAGTGATTTTGTGAGAATTTAGGAAAAGCTGTATCCAGTTGCATGTGTACACCTTTGCAGTTGGACCATCTCATGGGATGTGGAGAGGGCATCTCTTAGCCAGGCAGGACTTCAATATTAGCACAGATGACATATCCCCATTAGTTGGAGTAAAAAAGATCTCAAATCACATTCAAGAAGAGGGTTGAGTGCTCTCCTTCACTTACCGAGACTCACTGTGAGCTGAGTTCCCTTCCCAAATATCATTTTAGAACCACCAGTTTGCTGAGCACTGTGCTAAGGGGCTTTGCAGAAACCTGTGGCATTGACTTAATGAACCCAGCTTTGCAGAGCTTCCCAAGAATGAAGCCTCTAAGACAGGAGAAGTGATGGTGTCTTTCTCTCTGCTAGCCCAGAACTTTAGGGCTGAGAGGTGTGTCTGGAGACATGATTGCCACTTTAAGACACTAGAACGCTTAGCAAGCCAATTCTGTATATATATTCTGTGGTCCAAAGAATTGCATAGCTGGTACAATCTATCACAGAATATAAACTCCCACCGGAAAAGAAATTAGCTCTGTAGAACGTATAGGTAGTGTTTGATGGTCATTGTCTTTATCTGAAGATAAGACCAGCATTTTCACTTTGGCCTTTTCCAGCCCTGCCCCAGCCTGCAGATGGCTGAGCCTCTCCCCTAATATCAAGTTCAGCTATTGTTCCCACTTTAGCTAGCTTTCCACCTCAACAGGCACGCAGTGATTTTTATCTCTCTTTGAAACTCTGGGGTTCTGTTTTCAGTTCATTAAGTCTTGGACAAAGAATGGTGTGCAGATGAAGCTGCCATGGCCAAAGACCATGACGTTTACTCTCCTTTGGGTCTGGCCTACTCAGAGCTATGAGCCATCTTTGCTTTGATCTGGACAAGGCTCAACTGTGTGACCTTGAGCTAGTTTACAACCTCTCTAAGTTTCATTGTCCTCATTTGCATAATTAAAGAAGTAAGTTAGACGATCTTTAAGGACTTTCTGAGCTGACGGTCTTGATTTGATTCTCTGGATTTATCCAGAAATGCTGTGCAAATGTTTTTTTCCCAGGGTGTCTAGCCGTCTTCCCCATTTCTTAAACAAAATAAAACAAACAAGCCGAGTCCAGCCAAGTAGGCTTCTACTTAATTCACAGGGAACTAGAGTTGCCCAAGCCTGCCATTGGCCTTAAGATTTGATCTTTTTGGAAGTTTGAATCAGAACTTTGGAACCAAATCCTCTGGGAGAGGTGTTCTTTCTTTAGAGCTTCCAGACTATTCAAAAACCAAACCAAATAAACCAACACCTTTGGGTTAAGTTTCACTCTCACTTGAGTCCCTGTTCCAAATGTAAATTTCCTATTTTCTTCCTTCCCACAGGAGCTGATACCTTTATGTAAACTACAGGCTCTTCCTTAACCAAGAGTGGTTTGATCTTTAAAGCCTTTTCCCACGGATAAGGGAATTTATCATCCAGTTGAGTCTTAGCTCTCTGATTGCCGGGTGTTAGGTGCTGAGGGGGGTTCTGCTAATACCACCTCTGAATGGAGGTGCACACCCAGGCGTGCAGTGAACTGGGTCTCCTCCCTGGAACTGGGTTTCTCGCACAGAGCTTCCGCCCTTTACCCATAGTCCCTGTGAGTGCCGGGCAGCCACTTGTTAGCCTGCAGCCGCCTCTCATAAAATTAGGGGTGCACTAGGGGCCAGCTTTGTGAGCAAGGCAATTTAGGGATGCCCCTCCCCTATGGAGGCAGCCCAGGACTCGGGCTATGAGGAGAGCGGCCCCCACCATGGTAGGATGGCCCAAAGCTCTTCTCTGGCTTCACAGGCAGCTGAGATGCCCATATGCTGAGCACCCAGCAGACATTTGTGGTGTCGCCCACCCTGTTTATAGATAGATCAGTAAGAACCCTAACTACCTGGCGGTTCACCAGTGGTTGTGACCTATGTAGGGAAGGAGAACCCTGTGGACATCTATAAATGCCATGAGGAATGCCAGGCCCCCTTTTTCATTATTAGAGAGACAGAAAGTGCCACTTCTCCTATGTTGACTGCAGGGAGTCTAATTTCAGACATGCGTGATTCTTGAAAAGCTTTCCCCCCATGGACTTTATAGATCAGCTCAAGAAAACTTACAACTGGGAAGATAAACCTGTCCTATAAAATGAAATGCATGCTGAGGCCAATCATAAAATAACGTTTTTGATTACTTTGTGTCTTAGATTATCCATGCTGTTATGCACAATTTTTTCCCCTGAAGCTAAGCTATTTATTCAGGCCACACTTAACCATGTCTGGGTCTTGAAGGCCCATCTGTTGCTTTTGTTCATCCAATCTCTGGTCCACTGAGAAAACCCCTCCTCCTCTAGGGCAACGGTGATGTGTCCTCAGAAATGGACCCAGAGGATCCTTAGGAAAAACTGTAGGCACTTAAGAAATATTTGTTAAATTGAAGTATATTCAACATTCGTCTTTTGTTCTTATTCCCTAAGAACACTTATCTCTCTGACAATTTTCAGATGAAAAAAGAATGAACTCTTCCAGGTACTTGCTGAGTTTCATGATTCCTCTGGTCTTGGCTCCAAATGCCAGTTTCCTATTAACCCCACTCCCACAGGAGTGAGCACCTTTACAAAAACCAGAAGCGTCAGCATGGTTGAAAGGGATGTGGTGTCAACTTTGTTCTCTTTCCTCACCAGACCGAGACACTCTCAGTCCCCCACAGGCGCCCCATCTACCCTGGGAAAGGTCCTTCCTTGTCAGAGCAGAGATAGGAGGGAGCTGAGTAGATTTCAGGGATGAAGATGATAAGTAAGATATCAAAATGTTATCACACTATGCAGAGCCTTCTTTTTTTTTTTTGGCTAAACTTATGTCTTTTCTGAAGGCTGTTTTCAGCACTTTCTCTCTCTCAAAAGCAATAATAACTGGATTCCAAGTTGGTGTCTGGGCACAGACCTCCAGCTTCTGACGAGTCACATATACTGCATCAAGAAAGTATGCTGCCCCTCAAATAAAGAAGCATACTTTGGTTTTTCCCCTTGCTGGGCAGTGGGGAGCTCAAGCAACATGCACAGGGAAATATAAACTCAGAGCTCTCCCAGGTCTGACCTGTAGCCTGTACATCAGCAACCTAGGATTGGAGAGCTGGGAGGGAATTTAGTGACTGCCTGGCTAATGTTCCTATTTTAAAGATGAAGAAGCTCAAGTCCTGAAGCGTAAATTTTCAGGACCCTTGAATCCTAGTCAGGTGCTCCTGTCCTGTGACTCAGCAGAACAAGGGTCTTCCCTGGGCAGTCCTGTCCCGTGTGGCTCTACTGGCCAGTCTAGGTGTGCTTTTCCCTGTTAAACAGTGGGTAAGCCATCCAAGGACGGTGTTGGGTCTTGGCATATAGTTAGTGGTTTTCCATAGAGATATAGAGCATCTTAATTCATTAATTAAAAAAAAAAATTTTGTAGGCATCAGGCAACAGCAATTGATAGTGGGCGAAATGGCCCACGAGATCCCGGGGAAGCCAAGGGAAGACAGAGGTCTAAACATTTGCCCTTCCTCTGTGGGATCCACCACAGGCATGCCGTCCAGAGCAGGGGCGGCACACCCAGAGCGATGTGTGTCACCTCCCGCTCCTGCTCCCCCGGCAGAGGCTGGCGACAGACGTGGCGCTCCTTTCCCCCGAGTCTGGAAGTGGCCGCACAGTCCTTACCGCATGCTCCGGGTGGCCACAGCCGTGGCCAGCCCTGGGTGCCTGAGATGGGATTTGTTTGCCCTCCTTGCCCTGGGGAATAACTAGAGAGGAGCCCCCCAGGAAGGCTTGAGAGCCTGGCTGGCCGGTCAGGCTGGGCCCCACACAGCCCCCTCCCGGACGGGATCACTGACCTGGGCCGTCCAAGGCTGTCCTTTCCACAGGCTGGCCCCGAGGTGGTGACAGCTGCGCAGTGGACTTTGCTTCTTCCTCCGCTGTCCTTCAGACGCTTGCTTTGGGCAGCAAACCACAGGGGGGGTTCTGCATACTTGTTTTGGCCAAGGGGCCCTCAGCAAGCGCTTCCCTGAACGGCGGTCCTGGTGGCCTCTGCGCCACCCCCGTCTGGCGGTGGGAGACATCTGCTGGGCCTCGGTAGCTCCCTGGCATCCATCAGCCCACGCATGTCCTGGGGGTCTTGGATGGAATGCGGCCCGGCAAGAAAGTGATGGAACGCCCTTTCTCTAGACCACTTACCCCTATCACCACACATTCAGATGCTTCTAAGCTTTTCCTTTGAATCATACCTCTGTTTTTTCATAAAAAGGAGATATACTTGTCCCTGTCCACCCAAAGGAATTTCCTACGTCCTCTACTATTTCCTTAGGCTGTCTGTTGACAGGAAAATGTCCATCTACCCTTTTAGGGTGTTATCTCTTATCCTCAAAGACAGCTCCCGTGAGTGACTGGGGAGAAGGGGCCTTTGGGCTAACAGAGAAGCAGCTGCCAGGCTCAGTGCTGAAAGTTTCATGGGAGCAGAAGCAGCAGCTTTGACTGAAGTTGTGAACAAAGAATATTTTCCTCCCTTGACCTATTTTCTGTCACCATCCAGTATGACCTGTTATGGAGATAAGCTAACTATAGCAGCAGAGGGCGCTGCAAGGTCACAAACAAAGCTTCCCACCTCATGCAGAACTGGGAGGAAGGTCTCTTTTCTGAGCGGTGCTAGTGATCGAGAACCGAGCAGGGGGACAAGAGTGGCCTTGTTTACCAGCTCCCACCAGGGACCCCACCAGGCCCCAGCGCCCCTCTTCAGTGGTGGTTCTGGGCTCATGAAGGGTGGTCTGGGCCACTTGCTGGGGAGCTGCTCACGCTGCAAGTATCAATACGCTTAAGTGAGATGGGTGGAGAAATTCAAGGGCGAGAAGCCTGTAACAGGTCGCTAAGTCTTATCTTGAAGCTGTAGTTGTGCACTGTGGTCTCTAATAAGCGAGCCTGCTGCAATTTTTGGAAAATATGAGGACAGTGGGCTGGAGGGCTCGTGTCTCATGTTCCCAACGCTCTTGCGGATTTGGGAAGAGCACGGCCGGCTCTGGTCTTGGGGAAATGCACAGCTCTTCCGTCATGCTTGCTGCAGTGACAGAAAATTGAAGATGTGAGTCACTTTTTTTTTGCCATTGATTGGCATAACATATCTTTTGCCAGGTTTCACAACTTCATATTTTAGATTTACTTAGCATCTTTTCTCTGAACATCTTAGATGAGAACAAAACTCTCAGGAACTATATTCATCAGTATAATGAAAATGAAGAGAGCAACAGTACCAGCTAATGTTCCTCGGTCATTTTCTGGGTGTAGTACGAGTGTTATTTCATTTAATTTTCCAATGTCTTATGAAAAAACTATCATTATTGTCTCTATTGTACAGATGGGGAAATTGGGGCTTGCAGGCTTGAAGTCATGCTTAAGGTCATTCAGGTAAATGTTGGAGCTGATAAGAACCCAGGTGATCTGGTTCCAGAATCCCAGTCTTCTTTTTTTCTTAATTAAAGGTATTTAATTAAAATATTTTCTCAGCTTTTTTGAGATTTATATGACATATACATTGTGTAAGTTTAAGGTTCATAATCTGTTGATCTGTTGCACTTTTATATAGCAAAATGATCACGACCATATCCTTAGCTGATTCCTCCATTATGTCACATAAGTACCACTTCTGTTTTGGGTGAGAACATTTAGGATCTACTCTTTCAGCAGTTTTCAAGTATATAATACATATTTTTAAGTATAATCACCATGCCATACATTAGATCCCCAGAACTTGCTAATCCCGTAACTGGAAGTTTGTACCCTTTGATCAATACCTCCTCATTTCCCCCAGCCCAGCTTCTGGTGACCACCCATCCACTCTGTTTCTATGACAGAATCTCACTCTTGATCACGACACTGCGCTGCTGTTCGGAAGGGACACTTTTCAAGAAATGTGGGAAGGACACCATGGTGGAGAATGTCACAATTATGCCACCCCAAGGAGGGCTCAGTGTCTGAACCCTGTGTGTGAAGCATCAGGGAGAAGGTATGCCCTTCAGTGTGAGGGTTTCTGAAGCCCTCTGCTCTGTTCTCCGGGGTGGTTAGGTCAGATGTAATTGAGGTTGGCAGTCAGAAGAGGAGTAGCAGCTTGATTTGGAAATTGTTAGTGCCTAGATCAGGAAGGAAACATGTAGCTCTTACAAATATTAAACCTGGAGAGAGCTTTAGAGTAGGGACAGACACCGGAGCCTGAGTGGAGGCTGGCAGCCTTCCACTCTGGAGATCTGGAAGCTCTGAGGTGGTCGTCCACCAGCCGAGGGCTGCGTTCCAGGGAGGGGACCTTGCCTGCAGGCGGCGGTGCAGGCCTGGGCGGCCTCAGTTGCTGACTATCCCTCTTCCACGGCCCTGCGGAGCCCACAGTGGGGCTTCGGACTGCCCAGAGATCCCTTTTGATATTCATGTCTAGGCTTGCCAGAGGAAAACCAAAATGCCCTGTGACATTTGAACTTCAGATAAACAATGAATACTTTTTTTAGTATAAATATATCCTAAACTAAATTTATATATATATATATGTATTTATTTACTTTGGTATTGTTAATGTACAATTACATGAGCAACATCATGGTTACCGGACTCCCCCTATTATCAAGTCCCCACCAAGTACCCCATTACAGTCACTGTCCATCAGTGCAGTGAGATGCTATAGAATCACTACTTGTCTTCTCTGTGTTGTACAGCCCTCCCCATGCCCCCCCAACATTACATTTGCTAATCGTAATGCCCCTTTTACCCTCTTATCCCTCCCTTCCCACCCATCTTCCCCAGACCCTTTCCCTTTGGTAACCATTAGTCCGTTCTTGGGTTCTGTGAGTCTGCTGCTGTTTTGTTCCTTCAGTTTTTTTACTCCACATATGAGTGAAATCATTTGATACTTGTCTTTCTCTGCCTGGCTTATTTCACTGAGCATAATACCCTCCAGCTCCATCCATGTTGTTGCAAATGGTAGGATTTGTTTTCTCCTTATGGCTGAATAGTATTCCATTGTGTATATGTACCACCTCTTCTTTATCCATTCATCTACTGATGGACACGTAGGTTGCTTCCATTTCTTGGCTATTGTAAATAGAGCTGCAATAAACATAGGGGTCTGATGAAGGGGGTAGTTTAATAATCACAATATTGCTCATGTAATTGTAGGTTAATGATACTAAAATAAAATAAATTGTAAAAAAAAAATAAATAAAATAAACATAGGGGTGCATCTGTCTTTTTGAAACTGGGCTGCTGCATTCTTAGGGTGAATTCCTAGGAGTGGGATTCCTGGGTGAAATGGTATTTCTATTTTGAGTTTTTTGAGGAACCTCCATACTGCTTTCCACAATGGTTGAACTCATTTACATTCCCACCACCAATGGTGAGTTTTTGAGTGAAGAGAGTTGCATTCCTTTATTCCACAAATATTTATTGCTCGTCAGTGATGTGGCAGACATGATCTTAGGGGCTGGGGATATATCAGTAGAAAGATAAACAAGACTTTGCCTTCATGGAGCTTGTATTATGGTGTGTAAGTGGCAGGGTGAGACGGGAGAGACAAATAATAAACTTGCATAAACCCAATGGTTTCAAATAGCGATGTGAGGGAAAATCTGACAGACCAGGGCGATTCTGGGCGAGTCGGAGACAATTTACCTGGCCAAGGAAAGTCTTGTTGAGCTGGGGTTTGTGACAAACTGGAAGCCACATTCAGGTGGCTAGAAAAGTGAGGTGACAGAGGACCAGGAAGAAGACACCGCAGCTGGATGGGTGTGGGGAGGAAGAAGGGGGTGTGCCGGGAGGCTGGATAGGAGGTGGTGACCAGACCACTGGCAGGGCGTTACAGGCCTGGAAGGAGGTCCAGCTGGCTTCGTCTGGTGTGCATTTCATAAAGACCTGGAGAAAAGATTGTCCAGGGACAAGGGGCCCAGTTAGGGGGTTATTGCAGGGGTCCTGAGAAAATGACAGTGCTTGCAGGGTCTGGTGACAGTGGTGACAGAGACAGTGGACGGACTGGAGATCCTTCACGGAAGGACTGACAGGACGTTCTGATGAATTAGATGTAGGAGAAAAGGGACACAAAGGAACATCTAGAAGTACTCCTGGGTGTGGGGAGTTAGTCGGTCCTCTATCTTTCAGGGCAGTGCCTCCCAACGATGGCCTGTCCTGGCTTACACAGCAAACAATATTTGCATGACATGTGGCTGGGAGGGGCTGGCCTTAGGGAATCCAGCCACCCCGGACCCCAGCGGCCACACTGAGCACTATCGCAGCAAGCTTGAGACACTGGCAGCTCATCCAGCGGGAAGCTCTGCTTTAGGGGAGAGTTGCCCCGCTGGAGCCGAGTGTGGGCTGCAGAGGGCCTGATGGGAGATGCAAGGTCATGCTGGGTGACAGGCAGTGCGCGCGCTCTGGGTCAGGGTACTCCCTCAAGCATCAGAAATAGAAGATTTCTAGAACCTGGGGCTCGGAGAGATTTTAGATCGGTCTTGTCCAACCCTCTTTTCATCGGGAGGGCGATACTCGTCTCAGGTGCGCGTTCACTTCCTCAGTATATGAGTATTGCACGTGCCTGCAGCTGTGCTGTGCTGGGTGACGGGGCTGCCCGGGGGGTGACCTGTCTGCAACCTGAGGACATGGAAATGGGATGGGGGGAAACCCGCTTCTATAGCAATTTGGTATCTCAGCATGTGACTGCTGGGCTGGCAGTTTTCATGTCTTTTTTTTTTTTAAGTAATTCATTTTCATTGTGTTTTACAAAAGGATTAGTTCAAGATGGACTGAGGACCAAAAATAACAATTACGGTAGCAAGTTTCTTGGCTGGAAGCATCTGCCTCAGGCAGGCACAGCCAACCCTTCACGTGACCGACCCGGCACCTACTTCTGCTGGTTCCCTCCCACCTCCTTCCCGTCAGAAGCCCCAGACCGTCTCAGAGGTTTCAGGGACCTGGCTTTGCTCTGCACCCTCTGCCCCAACGTGTAAAGAAAATGATGCTTTTGGCCTTTAGCCTTTTGTTCTGTGAGCGCGTCATTTACTCCCTCCCTCTTGTCTATCCCTTTCCTCTGACCTTAATGGCTCAGCCTCTTTCTCTTTCACATTGGGTTTTCCAGCGCTCTGCTTTGACTTCCATCTCTGCTGTCTTCCCTGCCTCTGCCCAGAGAGTTCCCTCTGGGGGCCTTGTGCTAGGACCATGCCTGCAGAGTGCAGGAACTCACTATTTTCTCCCTTGTCTTCACAGACGAGGGTGTGCTGTGTGACACAGTGACCCAGAGTTCTCCGAACCAGACTGCGACAAGTGGCAGTAAGGTGACACTGCTCTGCGCTTACGAGACCTCACACTCAGACCCAGACTTATACTGGTACCGGATAAGGCCAGGTCACTCCTTTCAGTTCATCCTGTACAGGGATAACACTGCGGCGCTAGATGCAGAGTTCACTCGGGGCCGGTTTTCTGTGCAGCACAGTCAGACCCAGAAAAACTTCCATTTGGTGATCTCCTCAGTGGAGACGGAAGACAGTGCCACTTACTACTGTGCCTTGAGGTCCACAGTGATGCAGGTGCCAGGAAGTCTGCACACAAACCCCTGTGTCCCAGGGCACAGCCTGGGACAGCTGCCTCTCAGGGCTGCTCATGTCCTTGGACATGGGGTCCTTCTTCCTAGTAACTTCTTGTTCCAGCCTGGCCGTTAGCAGGGCCCTAACGTGTCCTCTGCTGGCATTCTCGATTACTCGGTTCTGCCCACACCAATGTCCCCACCTCACTGAGTCACTTTGGACAAGGTATGTTACTTTTTTGGGGGTCATATATTATTCCATCTAGAAAATGAAAATGGGATCTTTTTGTTTTTAGTCAACTTCTTTGGAACATCCTGTTATCCAAGGTAAGGTAATGTGAACGTTTTGGAAAAGGCCTTCTTTACACATAAAAGGGAAGTTGTGGGGAGGCTGCATGGACCTGCCTTATCCGTCTAGACTGTCCTAAACCCATCGACTCAGAGGGCTGCAGACGCCTTTCTCTGTGAAGGAAGGAGCTGGACGTCACAGTGTGAGGCCTGCAGATGGCAGTGGCAGAGGCAGTTGCTGGGGAGCGTTGCTCTTCCACCTGCAACCTCATGACAGCGCACGTAGGTGCAGAGGAAACCACAACGCTGGGTTCTAGGGCTCTGCTACCTGAGTGGGTGTGTCTGGGAAACCCCGTGGCCTTGCTGGGTGGGAGCGGCGGAGCGTTTCAGCCACGCTGGGGACGTCTCCACGCTGGGGCCGCAGCCACGCCGGGGACGCAGCAGCGCCGGGGACGCAGCTGCACCGGGGACGCTGCTGTTGTCTTGCTGTAACATCAGCAGCAGGAAACCCGGGGCTGGGTCCCTAAGGCAGGAGCCTGCAGGCTTGGGGCACAGGAAGCTGCGGTGTGACCTACAAGCTCAGCGTGGCTTTTGCCTAACAGCTCACGGCGCCTACACTCCCCCTGCGGTGGTCCGCTATGAGTCAAACCAGAGGCAAGTGACATGCAATGCACTTTAATAAATGCAACAGAGACCGTTTCAGGGAACAGCAGGAAACCATCAACACCAAGGGCCAGGCAAGAATCAGGGTTCAGTGACCTCAAACTCCCCGTGCACAGACTGCAGGAAAAGACAGTAAGGAAGCTGTTTTTACGGAGCAACTTTAGGGGGCACATTCCTCTCCCTCCCTCCCAAGCCCCTGGTACCCGTGAGCTACTTGAGAACAAGCCCATGTCTCATGCACATTTGCACTCTCAGCGCACAGCCTGGAGCTTAAAAGGAGTTGATTTACGTTTGTTAAATCAATTAATAGAAAAAAGTGCATTTCCTCTGTATTTTACTCTGATCTCTGCGAATAGCTTGGGGAGTATTTAGACGAGATTGTAGAAACCCTGCTGCCTGCACAGAGAGTATCAGGGAGGTCAAGTGTAATTTTGTTTGTAAAGTACTAGGAAAAGCAGAAACTGGGTGAGAACCAGTTTGGGGCAAATCTAGTGCTGGGTTGAGCAGAGCCTTCCGTGTTCAGGCAAAGGGCACCAGCTCTCCTCCCCCCAGGGCCGATTTTCCTCTTGGAAAACAGAACTGGGAATCTCTTGGTTCTCACTTTCTTCTTCTGGAGGCAAAGAAAGGCAAAAGAACATAATACCATTCTCAAAGTCCATCAGTTGTTGAAATAAAAAATGAGTCCTATATCCCTTTATAAAGCAGCATATAAAGCAGTTAAGACCACAACCCCAACTCCTGGGACTTTAGTCTTTTCACCAGGCTGAAGGCTGATCTGTGATAGTTACTTTCAAGGGAAAGCTGGTTTGGATAGCAGCCATTTAAGTAAAGGTTGGACAGGTTAAATTGAATCGCCGAGAAGTCAGAAGCCTAGCAGGTAGCACCTCTGCGGGCTCTTGATGTCTCTCAGGGAGTGTAGCCTTCTCCTGCTTGACGGCCTGCAGGACAAGGAAAATTGTCCGAGTTGTTAGAGAATCACAGACGGTCCATGCTGGGAGGAATCAGATTGGTCGCGTAGTCTGGGGATGACCAGGACTTGTTGGGGCTGCACCACGCAGGCATCACTCATCCACTGCGTCATGGCAGTGGTTCAGCCAGGCAGTCTCAGTTTATCCATGTTTGCAAAAATCACAAAACCCGTTGGTCTCCTTTAGTCATTCTTAACACCTTGTTTTCACGGATGCAAAACCCAGGCCCAGAGAGGTGAAGCAACCTGGCCAAGATAACCTGGTGAGTGAGTGACAGCATCAGGACCAAGACCCAGATTGGTAGTGCCCTTTTTATGCCTCCACACTGTGTGTGTCATTGGGACTGCTGGTTAAACGTCCCCTGTTTGGGAGCGACTGGGTATTCTTTCAGGCTGGGTTGGATCAGTCCAACACTCTAAGCCTCGGGTTGTTCTGAGGCTGGAAGCTGGAACTGAGGAGAGTTGGAGGGTACTGGAGAAGGAGCTGCGTAGGCAAACTAGGCCCTGGTTCGAATTTATGTCCAAGATTACCTAAAGAGGGAATGTAAGTAACAGGCAGATAATTACTGCCTCAGCCCTGAGTACCTAGTAGTGGCCGTTCACTACTAATGGGGAAGTAGGTGCGTCTCAAAGACAGTCCCATCTGTGTATCAGAGTCCTATGATTAAGATTTGGGAGCTGTATCCCCTCTGTCTGGGATAAGACAGGTTCTCTTCCCCTGAGTATTCTTCATGTGAAGCTTTACGGATAGCTTTGCAAAAAATCCATGGTCCCTTGGCCAAGTAAGTGAAATAGCAAATGAAGAAAACTATTTCTCCTTATTTAGATCCTGGGTTGGAATTAGGGGTTACTGATTGATATTACATTATACCACCTAATGGGTTTCAAGTCTGGCTTGAGTGAAAGGAAAACAGGTGGCAGGGTGTCATGCTGTCTGAGATGAGCCACCTTATTAAATTGTAATATGTCTCTGTGTTTTATCCCCTCCCCGTGATTCTTGGTCTCTTACCATTTCTAAGCTCTTTTTCTCTATATGCAATGTAGTTTGGGTGGGTGGAGGTAGGAATAAGAAGCAGCTAATTCTTACCTTAAAAGAAAAATAACTTGGCAGTCAAAAGAAAATTTATGGCGACACTCTTGGCAAACAACATCCGGAGCCCCAGCACTGTGAGAGACAGCATGTTCACCTTTTCGGCATGAACTGTGGTTGAACAAGAGAAAAGATGGTGGTTTCAGCAAGAGACTAAATTCCCTTCCAGAATCTGGGTCCACAACACTGTCACCAGCTGTCCCAGATTACCTTAATTTTCCCTGGTCTGCAAGCCCAACTTGGTGCCAGACAGCCCTAACGCGGCTGCTCACACTGCACCAGGCAGGCTTTGGGATACCATGCGTGCAGCCAGGCAAATTCTGCTGCTGAGGGAGTCAGCTGGGCTCAGGTATGGCTTTTGTTCTCTTTTGAAATCTGATGGATTATGGCCCCATCTGACAACTACAGAGTTTCCCTTAATCCTCAGTTCTGGAGTTGGCCCTTTCATTTCAACTAACCTTTGGGTTCGCGGCAGATCTCTGAAGTTTGCTCTGTGCTTTCAGGCTCCTTTGGTTTTAGCTTACCTGGAACGAACAACAGTAGTCAGAGTTACACTGGCAACCAAAAGGCTCAAAGGATTTCAGGTCTTAAAACTGGTGGAGACTTTAAGCAAGTAAACTGAGGACCAGGGGTGTGACTTGGTTAAGGTCATATAGCTATTTGCACAGCCAACATACTGCCCTCCTGGGCTCATCCCATTACACTATGAGGCCGGCCTCCAGGTATGCCTCTAATTTGTAGGAAGAAGTAGAATTCTTAACAGCATGATAGGCCGGGCTGCTCTTTGTTTTGGCATTTACACTAGATTATACTTCACGTGGATTGTCAATCCCAGAGTCTAGTAGTAGGATGGCCATTAGCATGAAGAGGCAGTGGTTGGTGCAGAGGAGAGATGGGCATGAAATAGGATGGGCTTTATCTTAGACTCCAGCTCAGGGATGCAGAGTTCAAGCCCCAGTCAATGCTGGGCTGCAGATGGGCCTGAATCTTGTTCCTAGGATGATGCTATATTGAAAGTGATCTGTCAAGAGTTTCTATCTCCAAGTTCCCTCTCCCCCAACTTTCCTCCCCTACAAGCCCAGCCCTTTAAGACCAGGTACAACCTACTTGAAGAATCTGTCTTCGGTTCAAAGTCAGCGGAGTGTAAAATTTCATTGTTATGTTGAACTGAGCATGTCACTGAGTCTGGATCTTCATACCGGCCGAGCTTGACCGCACTGTACTTCCCACTGGGAGTCACGACGACAGCTGGGTCAAATTCTATTATTTTCTTGGATGAGTTGATATTTATATTTACATCCTTGGGGTAGAAATCCTTCACCAGACAAGCGACATTCGTCCCATTTTTCATGATGAAAACAGATGGTTTGGCAGGAGGCTGCCTTTCTGCAAATACAATCAATTTATTTCGCGAGATGATTATTCACAACATGTGGGAGTCACACACTGGTGTCTGCTTCATTTCCCGGGACAAACACTGCAGTGCAGGTTTCCTGCATCCTGTTAGTGACCTGGGCTTGTTAACACCTCTGTGAAAAGGTGGCCAAGGGAGGCGGAAGTGAAAGGCAGTGGGTTTGACTTCAGTTAGGAGCTGCTAAGAGACATGGCTGGGAGCAGAGATGGAAAGTAACAACTACAAAGGAGTTTCTAGATCATCTGAGTTTCAATTACAGATATGCAGGCTGAATACCTGTCTGTGTCAGTTGGTTTATTTTAAATGCATGAACCCTTGGAGTGAGACTGGAGCAGGCACTTTGCCTTATGTCAATTAAAGAATCAAGAGTCTGAGAGGGACCATATAACTGGTTCAAACACTCTGAGGATAGTAGTGTTGGGGTCACCTCAGAGGGTCATTTCCATTTTATGGACTGGATGGGATCTGCTGCTTAATTGGTTAAGTGCTACACCTCTCTGCCTTCAGCTGAACACGTACTCTGTTGTAAGGGACTGCCCTGCAGTTTCCTTCGAGTATTTAATCAGAAATAGCAGCTATCATTCTCAGGAAGTCCTTTACACATAAAATCTGTTTAAACCCAGTTCTTGTATTATTTCAAGAGGAGCTGTGGGACATGGGTCTCGATCGTTGGTCCCCTCCTGGCCCTTCCCCCTCTCCTGCTTCGCCTTGCACCCATCTGCTGCTCTACATGTGCATCTTTTTTCATTTCTTAAAATTGAAAGCCTTGAAGCTTGAGGGAGGTGACAATGACTTTCCCCATTGTGCCTTACCGAAGTTTCTGAATTGTGATAGATTTTGTGTCTATGGAGACTTGGATTCTTAGGCTATCTGCTAAATAAAAAACCCTGAATAAGTCCCAAATCAGGAGAGACAACTAGCTTCTGAATGGTGATCTGGATATATTTTCGATCATAAGCCTAACTTCTGATTTTCAACATGGCTCTAATATTTAAGATGTAGGTGAGTTTGGCTTCTTGATATCTTATTAGCAATGTTGAATTCCAGTGTACTTCTATCTATTACTGCCTGCAATCAAGACACAAGGTCATGCTAAGCGAAAGATGTTGGTAGTGAATGTAGAAATGCCATGACCTTTCTAATGCTCTATCCCGAATCTGCATTTGGGCTTCAGCTGCAAAGTGCAAATCAGTCCGTGATCTCTGGTTGAGAGAGCGTGTCTGCTAGTCAGGAAGTCCCTCCTGATCACCGCTTTGTAAATGGCCCGTGGCCCATCGGGGCTTTCCTGGGCAATCAGCTGTTCAGAGAAAACCCCTCATCACTAACTAACATCCTAATTCTCCATTTTTTTTTCTCTGTCTGGAAGCTCAGCTAAAAGATTGGATTCTGTCCCAGTCACTCGGGGCGAGAAACTCGTTCCTAAGAGTCTG
>JAQQAC010026072.1:76533031-76611082 GCA_029783875.1 Phataginus tricuspis
GGCAGATCACAAGTGGCACAATACTAAGAGACAGGGCCGTGTGAGACGCCCATCAGGCAGCGGTGACCTACAGTACGGCCAGCATTAGAATGAACAACTATGGCTGGTGATTGCCTAAGAATAAATCAGTCTCTCTTTAATTTCATCTTTCCAAACTGCATAGCAAAGAACTGAGGCAAGTCTCTGGAGGGATTTGGATTCAGAAATTCCATATGAGATGGCTCACATCACGCTCCTTTGCAATAGAATCAACACAAACCAAGAAGAATCATCTTGAAAGAAACACCTTTTTGTATCGCCGAAGTGTGGCTATAAGAACAGTTTCACCCAAGGGAGAAGAGCAGTGAGTGAACTGGGGGTCACCTCTCTTGCTCCGGTCAGCTTCCTGACATCCTTTCCGTGTCACTGAGAAGGAGGGACAGCTACGTGCTGCATTCGTGCCCTGGGGCAGGGTAGCCAGCCCGAAGACACCCAGGGAAATGCCATGTTTGCCCCTGCAGTTTTTGTACAGGTCTTTATGGCTTTTGTAGCACTGTGTGTATCCCACCAATATCACAGGGCTTCAGAGCTTTACAAAAACCTCCCCGTGGTTCCACCCGCAGGGGCCTCTGAGAACCCCTATGCCGGATGCTTTCTCCAAGGCAAACTCTAGAAAGATCAAAGGGTTTGGGGGTTAGGTCAGGGCAGGCCTGCCCAGGTGCTTCTTTCTGCAGCTTTTCTGCCCTGTTGTCTAGACTTGCCCTGGAGTTTGCGACTAAGAATGGACTTTCAGAAATCATCCCGTCCCCTCCCATCCGTGCCTTCTGGCCAGTGTCCCCTCAGTGGTTTCCCACAGAGCACTTTTTCAGCTATCTGAGGTCGCAACTTGATTCTATGTGCTGTAGGTCAGAAAAGGTCTGTGGTCAACGTAATTTCTCCTGTCACCTGCTAAGCTTCGGAGTCACCTCTACCTGCCACACTTTGCACCTGATTAGTGTTATACAGTTCACAAAGGGCTGTCCTGTAAATGTAGAATTTATCCTCTCCACTGACTCCCTGGTTGCTCAGTTCAGGGCCAGCAGCCCCTGTGGTTGCTTTGTGCAATTTAGAAAGGGCAACCCCTCTGGGTAAATGCAGAGGCAGCCTTTTGGGTTCAAGCTAGGCAAACAGACGGCACCTTTGTGTGCTTTATAAAAGCCATCCCTTTCTCCAGCTGATGCAGCCCCACGCCACAGCCTCAGCAGAGCGCAAAGCATGAGCTAAATTTTAGCTGTACTTGTCCCTTTAGCCAAGCACCTTTGTGCAAGGCACAACCTCGGCAGCAAGACACAGTGGCTCTGCCAAATTCGACCAATGCTTCTTCTTTATTCTCTTGTTTGACCTCTGATTTTTGACACAGTCATTCCCTCTTTGAAAACCTTCTTCTGAAGCTCAAAAGACACTGGTCTTGGTTTGCCTTTGATCTCTGTATTTAATCACTGAAAATAAAGTCGTATACTAGGCTCATCGAAAATGACTTTATTAAATGTTAACCATTAAAGGACATTGTGAGTTTTGCTATTGTTATCAAAGGGAACAGGACTGAAAAAAGATTGATCCTCACACTTTCCCTGGAGAATCTTACCGAAATCCATGCCTTGATTTAAGTATCACAATTTTCGTTATATTTGTGATAATGCTTTCCCACCCTACATACATGTGGCAACTGTGCTCCATAAGCTCCAAGCAGCTTCATCTACATGTACAGAGTCTAACAGTCTTTTGCTGGTAACCACCCCCAAAAAAAAAACAAATAGGAAAAAAGGAAAAGGAACAAATATTATAGTCACAGTAATACAGAATGTAATAGGGAATGGCTTTGTGCAGAAAGCAGCCTCCAGTTCCATAAAATGATAAAACTGATCCAAATACTTGGTTGGACTCTTGGAGTCAAGGACCATGGATCTGCAGGTCTTCTGGGTGGTGCTCCTGGGTATTGCAGATGCTAGTTCCAGGGTGGCTGTGCTTTGGTGACAGGGCGAGGGCCCAGTGAAGACCTAGGCTGAGCACGTTGCCTTTAGCACCCATACTACATTTCTGTGAGGACACTTCAGCCTTTTAAAAATAACACTTACTTTAAGAGGCAGGTAGTTGGATGGTAACTTGAGTTTTTGGTAAAACCATAAAGAAGAGGAATAGAACAACATGGCTTGAAGGGTTAATGGGTCAAATAATATACTTAGCAACTGGACAGGAATTAAAAGAAGCCAGGCTTTCGAACTGAGAGCCGTATAAAGTCCCAAGAATGAATAAATCCAGTCAAGTCCCCTCAGTTAGGGGCCCCCTGATACACTTGACATTTTCAAAGCCTTGCTTACCTTCTCTGGGATACTCACCCACCCGCAGAGGTGAGCTTGACAGTCAGCTGATTGGAGTTTCTCGGTGCATCTGTAGAAGTCTGGGGCTACCCTCCAACCCCACGAGAGGAAGACTTCATCTTGAGCTGTTATTATTATCTGAGATCTCGGAAGGCAGTGATTTTAAGATCTACCTCACTTATGCGTAGGTCTTGAATAAGAATGACTCAAAATATGCACTATCATAATTAGAGGTTTTCTTATTTATTTTACCTATATAGTCAGTAACAGAGTTCATTGTTGTCTTAGAAATACTTCACATGAACATATAGTTTTAATTTGTTTGATTGCCTATAGATTCAGGGAGTTCTTTGAGCAGAGCAGAATTCTCTAAGAAGGCATGGTAATTTTCAATAAACATATTGCATTTCACTTTTTTACTGTTTAATTGTACTGCAGACTTCTTGTCCACTTAAAAATGAAAAACACTTTATTAGAAAGTTTTTGAGATATTCCAAAAAAAGGATATTAATAGAATCAATATAGACTCATCACCTAGATCTAACAATTGTTAATGTTTGCTATATTTGCTATTTATTTTGCTTAAGTTTTTAAAAAGAAGTTACAAACATCATGACAGTTTATTCCTAAACACTGTAACATGCATTTAAAAAAATATTTTCCCACATAACCATAATATCACTTGCCATTTAACAAAATGAACATTTCCTTAAAATCATTTAATAGCCAGGTCAACTTGCAAGATGGTGGTGTGAGAGGTGAGATGGAGAGCTCCTCCCAAAACCACATATTGTACAAAAATATAGTTAATTAATACAACTAACCTTAAAACAGCAACAAGAAAGAAGGCTGAACAAGACTGCAAATGGACCTCATGAACAGAGCAGACCTCACAAAACAGGGCACCAGTTCCACTCCCCTACAACCCCCAACCTCACTCTAGGGGCTGAGCAGCTCCAGAGACTGGAGTTTCTAGGCACTAGTGGGCACCACACAGAAATATGAAACGACAGAAGAACATGGTTCAGACCACAATCTCACAACCCCAGAAAGAGGGCCAAATGAGACCAAACTCACCAATGTTATTCAAAGAGAGTTCAAAATAAAAATTATAAAGATGCTTATGGAGGTATAGAAAAATATTCAAGAACTCAGGAATGAATTTCAGTTGGAGATTCAATCATTAAGAAATTCCATATCTGAAATGCAACATACAATGGAGGGATTTAAAAGCAGATCAGATGTAGTAGAAGAGACAGTAAATGGAATAGAAATTAGAGAAGAGGAATACAAAGAAACTGAGGCACAGAGAGAAAAAAGAATCTCTAAGAATGAAAGAATATTGAGAGAACTGTGTGAATAAAACAATAGAAAGAATCAATGAAAGCAGTAGCTGGTTCTTTGAGAAAATAAACAAAATAAATAAACCCTTAACCAGACTTACCAAGACACAAAGAGAGTCTACACACATAAACAGAATCAGAAATGAGAAAGGAAAAATCACTATGGACACCACAGAAATACAAAGAATTATGAGAGAATACTATGAAAAATTATATGGTAACAAATTGGATAACCTAGAAGAAATGGACCACTTTCTAGGAAAATACAACCTTCCAAGGCTGACCCAGGAAGAAACAGAAAATCTGAATAGACCAATTACCAGCAAAGAAATTGAACTGGTCATCAAAAAACTACCTAAGAACAAAACTCCTGGACCAGATGGTTTCACTGCTGAATTTTATCAAACACTTAGTGAAGACCCAATACCCATCTTCATTAAAGTTTTCCAAGAAGTAGAAGAGGAGGGAATACTCCCAAACTCATTCTATGAGGCCAGCATCACTGTAATAGCAAAACCAGGCAAAGACACCACAAAAAAGGAAAATTACAGACCAATATACCTGATGAACATAGATGCAAAAATACTCAACAAAATATTAGCAAACAGAATTCAAAAATACATCAAAAAGATCATCCATCATGATTAATTGGGATTCATCCCAGGGATGCAAGGATGGTAAACATTTGAAAATCAATCAACATCATCCACCACATCAACAAAAAGAAGGACAAAAACCACAGGATCATCTCCATAGATGCTGAAAAAGCATTTGACAAAATTCAACATCCATTCATGATAAAAACTCTCAACAAATGCGTATATAGGGCAAGTACCTCAACATAATAAAGGTCATATATGACAAACCCATAGCCAACATTATACTGAACAAAAGCTGAAAACTTTTCCTTTAATATTGGGAACAAGGCAAGGATGCCCACTCTCCCCACTTTTATTCAACATAGTCCTGGAGGTCCCAGCCACGGCAATCAGACAACACAAAGAAATAAAAGGCATCCAGATTGGCAAGGAAGAAGTCAAACTGTCCCTGTTTGCAGATGACATGATATTGTACATAAAAAACCCTAAAGAATCCACTCCAAAACTACTAGATCTAATATCCGAATTCAGCAAAGTTGCGGGATACAAAATTAATACACAAAAATCTGCTGCATTCCTATACACTAGCGATGAACTAGCAGCAAGAGAAATCAGGAAAACAATTCCATTCACAATCACATCCAAACAAATAAAATACCTAGGAATAAACCTAACCAAGGAGTGAAAGACCTATACCCTGAGAAGTACAAGACACTCTTAAGAGAAATTAAAGAGGACACTAATAAATGGAAATTCATCCCATGCTCTTGGGTAGGAAGAATTAATATTGTCAAAATGGCCATCCTGCCTAAAGCAATCTACAGATTCAATGCAACCCCTATCAAAATACCAACAGTATTCTTCAATGAACTAGAGCAAATAGTTCTAAAATTCATATGAAACCACAAAAGACCCTGAATAGCCAAAGCAATCCTGAGAAGGAAGAATAAAACAGGGGGAATTACACTCCCTGACTTCAAGCTGTACTACATAGCTACAGTAATTAAGACAATTTGGTACTGGCACAAAAACAGACCCATAGACCAGTGGAACAGAATAGAGAGCCCAGATATAAATCCAAGCATATATGGTCAATTAATATACAATAAAGGAGCCATGGATATACAATGGGGAAATGACAGACTCTTCAACAGCTGGTGTTGGCAAAACTGGACTGCTACATGTAAGAGAATGAAACTGGATTACTGTCTAAGCCCATACACAAAGGTAAACTCAAAATGGATCAGAGACCTGAATGTAAGTCATGAAACCATGAAACTCTTAGAAAAAAATATAGGCAAAAATCTCTTGGACATAAACATGAACAACTTCTTCATGAACATATCTCCCTGGGCAAGGGAAACAAAAGCAAAAATGAACAAATGGGACTATATCAAACTAAAAAGCTTCTGTACAGCAAAGGATACCATCAGGAGAACAAAAAGACATCCTACAGTATGGGAGAATATATTCATAAATGACATATCCGATAAGGGGTTGATTTCCAAATTATATAAAGAGCTCAGGCACCTCAACAAACAAAAAGCAAATAAGCCAAATGAACAATGGGCAGAGGAGCTGAACAGACAGTTCTCCAAAGAAGAAATTCATATGGCCAACAGGCACATGAAAAGATGCTCCACATCGCTAGTCAGTCATCAGAGAAATGCAAATTAAAACCACAATAAGATATCACCTCACACCAGTTAGGATGGCTGCCATCCAAAAGACAAACAACAACAAATGCTGGTGAGGATGTGCAGAAAGGGGAACCCTCCTACAGTGCTGGTGGGAATGTAAATTAGTACAACCATTGTGGAAAGCAGTATGGAGGTTCCTCAAAAAACTCAAAATAGAAATACCATTTGACCCAGGAATCCCACTCCTAGGAATTTACCCTAAGAATGCAGCAGCCCAGTTTGAAAAAGACATATGCACCTCTATGTTTATCGCAGCACTATTTACAATAGCCAAGAAATGGAAGCAACCTAAGTATCCATCAGTAGATGAATGGATAAAGAAGATGTGGTACATACACACAATGGAATATTATTCAGCCATAAGAAGAAAACAAATCCTTCCATTTGCAACAACATGGATGGAGCTAGAGGGTATTATGCTCAGTGAAATAAGCCAGGCAGAAAAAGACAATGATTTCCCTAATATGTGGGGTATAAGAACAAAGAAAAAACTGAAGGAAGAAAACAGCAGCAGACTCACAGAACCCAAGAATGGACTAACAGTTACCAAAGGGGAAGGGACTGGGGAAGATGGGTGGGAAGGGAGGGACAAGGGGGAAAAAGGGCTATTACAATTAGCACACATAGTGTAGGGGTGGTGGGGGTGGGTGGGGGGATACAAGGAAGGCAGCATAACACAGAGAAGACAAGTAGTGATTCTATAAGATCCTACTATGCTGATGGACAGTGACTGCAATGGGGTATGTGGTGGGGACTTGATAATAGGGGGAGTCTAGTAACTATAATGTTGCTCATGTAATTGTATATTAATAATAGCAAAAAAACCTAAATCATTTAATAGCCAGTCTATGGTCAAATTATTCTAATTCTTCCCAAAATGTCTTTTACAGATTAAAAAAAAAAAGAATCCAATTAAAGATCATGCATTTAATTTGGTTGTTAAATCTTTTAATTTCTTTAATCTGTAACAGTTTTTCTTTCACTGCTTTCCCTCCATTGTAGTTTGTTTTCTCTCCTCATAACACTGATTATTGAAGGCCTGTTGTCCTGTAGAATGTCTCACCTTCTGGATTTTTCTAGTAATTTCTTTGTGAATCCTTTATCTTGCTCTTTTAGCTCCCTTGTCTCCTGTTAGAATGAAAGGTTTGATTAGGCTTTTTTTTTTTTTATTTTTGGCAGGAATACTGTGTGGGTGATGTTGTGTCTTCAAACCACATCATGTCATGATAGACATAATGACTCAGTGAGGCTGAGGTCAATCACTAGTATGAGACGGGAACAGAAAATCTATCTTTTGTAAAGTTACAAATTCCCACTGCAACCAGAAAGTAATCAGACTTTAAAGTGTTTTAAAACTTTTTTTTTTTGGCTTGGAACATTTTTTTCTGCATGATTTCTTGTGTGAATCAGGAAGCTAGTCATATTTCTTCTTTCTGTAACTGTGAATGCTTTCAGTCTGCTCTACCAGAAAGATGTTATAAACTCATCACTAGATGCTGAAAAATTAATATCTGAAAGAGTCTGCTTTTTTAGAAAATAAGTAATCCAAGGATGATATGTTTCATTTCTGCACTAAAAGTGAGAATTTCATTAAAAGTGTTATCTCTGTCAATTGTTTATATTCCCTGAAAATGTGCTCTTCTGATTTTAGTTTGAGTTGATGTATTCTGTCCTTTAAACCACAAGCCCAGCTATTTTGGACAGCCTGAGAGGAAGCCTAGGTATAGTTTTCTTCCCCTGTGCATTACTTTTGCTCTTCTAGCCTTAAAAAGAGCAACTGGATTTGCTATGCTAACTGGTGATTGTAATTCCAAAAAGCAGGGACCCATCCCTGTGCTCTTGAAGCAAGCACATACAGGGTCAAGAAGGGAGCAAAGAAGGGCCCGGGACTCATAAACTCTCAGATCTATGGTAGTAACATTGACTGGTCCTCTAAAGTGAAAAGGAATACTGCTACGTTCCCAGGAAGTAGCTTTCAAAAACACGTAGATTAAGCGGGTAGGGATGAATCGTGTGTTTGCCAGGGGATGAGGAGAGTGCTTAGCGGTGTCAGGTCAGACAGGGAGATTCCTTGACTCTGAAGTGGTATTCCGGTTGTGCTGGGTCTTCCACTATCCTCAGGGACCAGCTCAAGATTCATCTCCGAGAGCTCTTCCCAGCTAGCTCTATCTATCAAAATGTTCCCTGCCACCAGCTGTTTACATACTTGTGACTTTCTGACGATTCAGGTGCTCTTTATGAAGGGTCTGTAGTCTTCGTCACATCACTGGGCATTTGTCCAGGGCTGCCCCATAACAACCTTCTTGCCACCTCTACTTCCTCATTTGACAGTTTCCTCATCGGAACAAGACACATGAACTGTTATGAGTTGGGGATTTAGTGTCAGGGTTTCTCACCTTGTGGATCTGCTTCTAATTCAGAATACATCATTGAAGAAAATCTGGACTCTGTAAGAATGTCATATTCCAATGAGATGGAATTCAATTCACAACAACCATTGGCCAAGGACTTCGGTTGTTTTGTCCTAGGAACTGAGCTTTTGAAGGGAGGAACTCTGTGTATTTGAACAGATGTGGGTTCAACTTCTTGGCTCATCATATACTAGTGTGTGACCCAGTATACAAGGTCACGGTCATTGTTAGTTATTCCCTTTACTTTTTCCATGATATTTGTTTTACATTGTCATGAGTATAGCTAATAAATGTTGAAATGTATGGTTGGGATTATTTATTACTGATGACTTTGGAGATACTTGTTCATATTCTGAAACTAGTGCAGTAGACAAGATGGAGTAAAATCCTAAGGAAGGAATAGGGGCCAAGTGGGCAGCAAAATTCAGATATTATATATTATTTTTCCATGACACTCAGAGGACTCCTCCTGCGACATACATAGTGAATCACAGCTGGCTCTTTTTGAACAAAGGCTTAATACCTGTCAACCTCCGTGGTACGTAGTCACAGTGAAATACAGCAGTTCAAAAACCCCCTTCTTCATTTACACCTGTCCTTGGCATTTTGCCATCACCACCCTCTGTTATCCGAAATACCTCAGAAATCTCCTTTCACCAAGGCTGTTATTGTGGTTAAATGTTATAACTCAGAGGTACAAAATTATTCCAATCTCGCAAATAAATGAGTAAAACATTAAGAACCCCCCCCTCCAAAAAAGAGCAAAGGACAAATAAGAAAGTTTCTCATTGTTTAACAAAGTTAAGAAAATGTTTTAACCCTATAGTAATTAGATATGTAAATAAAGCATTAGCAAGCCATTTCTTTGGACAGATATTCAAGCAATCCTTTTGCTTGAAAAGGTGGTGTTCCCAATGCTGGAAAGATGTTGGTAACAATATAGTTTTATTTTTATTGGAAGCCAATTAGTTAGTATCAATATCAAGACAGTGAAAATATCAATACTAGTTTGAGTAAATATTTCTACTTTGAGGAATTTACTGTGAGAAAATACTATATGTGTCTGAATGTAAAGTGAGGTTTATTATCCTCAGAAAAGATAGAGTCCTCTTATATTTGATTCCTTACAAAAATTACAAAAAGCAGTATTACAATACTTTCATTCAATCATTTTATTTTGCCCAGTTAAGTATAGTTTAGTGAAGACACATTAATGGGCTGATTTCAGTCGTGCTAGCTCGTAGATACCTGGCTGAAGTCAGTTGATGAGGTTAGTGAAAAAGATGACTGACTAACAAAAACTTAGTAACTATTCTTGGTAGTATGACTTCGAGATTACAAGTGTTTTATGTTGTTTAGACAAATCCTTTAAAGTAAATGTTTTGTTGCAGATCATGAATATTCACTTACAGGATAAATGGCAAAACAATCGTTCTGATGTTTTGTGAGTAGGTATTGTGTTCAAAATGTTTTAATGATAGCTTCATATATGGATTCATGATGTACTATAATTCAAACAATTAGACACAAGTGAGTTTGATATGCTCTTGAAAAATGTTTGAAGATTAAAAAAAGCATCTGTACTGATGACAAATACATTGATTTTGGATGCTTGTAAAATTTTATGAACTATAAGAATGGAAAAAAAAGCAGTATTTCAAAATGAACATACTATTTTATATAATCGATGATTTTAAATATATATGTGTGACTAAATTAATACATTTGAATTTTTAAAGTAGAATTTGATAATTTCATCTGCAACTCTAACAGTTTATATATTCAAGTTGGCTAAAATAACCTTTATTTTGAATCTTCTTGAAGAAAATATGGATTTACTTCAGATTTTAAATATATGTGTGTGTGTATGCAGTTTCATATACATATAAAATCTTCCTCATAGGCGTATATGATAATTTTAAATAATAAAAAAGTATACACAGATAAGTTGATCACAGAAATTTTTATAACAGGAAAAATGTAGAAGCTGCCTAAATTCTCAATCATAAGAGAACTGATTAAGGAAACCATAGTATATTTCTAGATAGAATATTAATGTAGTTCATTAAAAATACTGATTAAGAAAGTATCTGGTAATGCAGGAATTGATTATATAATGTTAAAAAAGATACAAATATGTATATGGAGTGTGACTACATATATAGAATATATAATATTTTGTATATTAAAAAATAAAACCAGGAAGGAATAAACCAAAATAGCAACTACAGTTGCCTTTCGGTGGCAGTCCTGGTTTTCTTTCAACATAGAATTCAATAATGAATTCTAGTGAGGAAATGAGCTCAGGCCTTTGAGTTCTAGCTCCCAAGCAATGTAAACAACTTTCCCAGTGTAGTCATCCACCTGAACTCACTCTCTGACAAGGATGTTTGTTTCACTGCTGAATGGCTGTCAACTATTACAAAGCTATTCCTGCTATTGAAATGAAATCTCTTTGTCTATATATATATATATTATATATATATACACACACATACATATCCCATAAATATATATTTTTCATATATATTTTTTCCAAAAATGTATGTGCATATATATATATATATGTATATATGCACACACACACACACATATATATATATCCCGATTCTTCCCTTTGCGGCACGCTTTTCGGTCTCTACAGGCAGGTTAATGTTCTCTGTGTGCTGCAGCTGGGTCTTTTCCTGGACACGGGAAGAGAAGTGCTGGCTCTGGGAGACTCCAGACTCTCTTTGTATGATCCACACGGAGCCTCCAAAGAAAGAGAGAACAAAGCTCCACCTTTCATTTTGGGCAGTATTCCTCAAGCTTTGGAAATTCTGCCCTGATTCCTTTAGTCTTTAGCTCATGGCTGTTATCTCTGTTAAAATACAATGCTCCCTCCCTCCCACTCCAACCTCGGAAAAGCTAAAGCCTCTATCTATTTTAATCACTCAGTAAATTAGTATGAATTGGTTTCAGGTCATTTCCTGATAAGAGGTTTTGATGGGAATAGAATGAAAGCATATGAGAGATGTGATGGGGGAGGGTCCAAGGAAAGGGCACAGGAAGATGGAGTGGGGAGCCCCGGATGACCCACTTCACAGTTTGCAGAGGGTTCACAGCTACAGCCTCCCTCAACTATTGCCGAGACTGGATTATTCCAGTCACAGCTAACCACTATTTTTTTTTTTTTTGGTGGATTCTGCAAGATTCAAGGATTCTGCACTCCTTGAATTCCCATGTTTTCTTTCAGAGACAGTAAGAAAATATACACCCTAATACTGGCCTTTAAGTTTTCTAGGGAGATTAGGTTAATATCAATTTAAGTGATAAGTGCTCTGAGGCTACAGAAGTATTTTCCCTGGTGCTAATATCTGTATCTTTTCTTGTACTTTGTCCCTGTCCTTATCTTTCTTCGTTTTACTATGTAGGTAGTGCATAGTTAGGACCATTTTCTTGGGGCAAAATAAAAATACTAAACGAAATCTATAGACTTAGGGAAAGCCAGAGTACAACCTCTTACAGGCAGTTGCAGTACATGGACATCCCTGCAAGGCCTGGTGCGAGCCCGTGGTGATACTCTGCTCAGCAGAACCCCAATCCCCATCGTCTTACAAGAGGAGAGAGGAAAGGTGCTGCTGCTCGCGGTTTTGAATGTCCCTCCAGTGTGTGACCACCATGTGGGGTTCAGAGAGTGAGACAGGCAAGGTCAGTGATACAGGAAGGCACTATGTCAAAGTTTTGGATAGATTTGCAGGTTTTCCTAAAACACATGTAAATTGTAATTCCTACTTTCCAATAATTCCCTTAACTCTCACCTTCTTAAATCTTAACAGCAAACTCAACCTTATTAATTCCCAACAGGAGGCATTCGCTCCCTGAAGATGCTCAGGACAAAGTCCCCAGTCTCTGTCCTTGAGCGGGTGTTAGCAGATGGATAGGATCACAAGTATGGGAATTTCTGAGAAGCCGATTCTCATGCTCTGCCCTGGTGGATGCTTCCTGGGTAGATGGCGGTTGTGACCCACATCTGCTGTGAACTGGCCCAATGCCAACAGCTTTTGTTCTCTGAATTGGAAAGGAACTCGTATGTGGGGTGTTTGGGGTACAGGAACCACAGGATGTGGACATTCTGGGTCTCTGGTGCCTCATAAGGAAGATGTGTCTGTTGGGTCAGGCAGCTGGTGAGAAGACTGTGTCAGCAGCGGGCACGAGCAGTTTCCCAGCATGCAGGTCCCATCTGTTCCACCACTTCCTACCTTCCTCTTAGAACGTGGGCTTTTCCAGGCCTATTAGCCAGTTTATATAGTCAAGCCTGACTACCGGGATCAGTGTGATGGCATAAACAATGCTGAATAAGGAGATCTTTCCTCCAGAGGTGATGGAGACCAGATGGTTTAGGTTGTGGAAGCCAAAAGGCCATGGCAGAACCATTCTAACCTCTCCTGGCAAACTATCCAGAAAGAAAGTTTCTCTGTATGAAGAAAATTTCTCTATTGTTTTTCTCATTAAAATAGAGGTTAATAAATCTCAGTGCAAATTGTCTCTTTTCCATACACTCAGTCTGCAATGGTAGTTGAGTTAATGAGTGTATGTAGGACAGAGTCTCAATTTTTATCACTAAGTTCTCTATATGCAGAAATAATGTACAGGAACTGGGAGTATACATATCAAAATGGAAATGTAGGGTGATTAGAGACCAGCTTTATACATAGCTCTCGGAGTCTTTGCATTGGAAAAAGGGGAACATTTTACTCTGGAGTTGGATTCACTTATTTTACGTTGAGCCTCCAGGCTAACACGAGACTATGTTGACTTGCTCCAGGTTGTTTCTGAGTGGACTAGATCCGCCACAAATACATGGTAGAATGAGGTGTGCTGTTAGGAGAACAAAAGTAGACAGGAGAGTTGGAGTTATGTAAGTTGACGCTGCTTCAGTCTTCCAGAAAAGGCAAGTGATCTGGGCAGCTCCCTTTACAGTGTGTCCACAGAACTGGTGCTTTCAAATCTGTGCCCTGGAGCTTCATAGGATGTCCTATAGGATCTAAGATCCAGTTCTGAGCCTTTACAGGAATGATATGTAGAGGGCGCAAACTTTTCCAATGACAAATTACAGTGATAAGTACCCGGACCTGAATTTAGGTAGAAACTTCCAAACCTTTTTGAGTCAGGCACCTCAGGAGTCATAATATCAGAGGAGTTTAGGCTCAGTCCCAAAATGCTGATCTGGCTACAGGTCTCAGGAAAATACCCACATCTGGCTCCGCAAGGTGGTGCTAACTTTCAAGACCTGCATGGGTTGGGGGTAGGACTGAGAAGCCAAACAGGATTAGGGAGGGACCTGCTTTGCGTCATTTCCCTGTTGAGATGCAAATAGTCTGGGAATTATCTTTGTGAGGTTGTAAGGCTCAGGGTGAGGGAGGCTGGGAGGAAGTGCTCAGAGGTGGAAGGTTTGCGGAGTACCGACACTCCGTGAGAAGATTTCAAAGACGAAAGTATGATTTTATGAAGTGGAGGCCAAAGAATCAAGACCAGAGAAAGATATTTAGAAATAAAGGCTTCAGAAGACACTAAGTGAAAGATGGGGTTCGGAACAATGGATCAGAAGCATTTCTTACTGATGTTGTATTGTTCCAAGGTAGTCCAGGCTTGAGTTCTTTGCTCTGAAAGCTGCCTGGGACAATAGAGACATGGAAGAGGATTCCTGAAGAAAATAAAAATTTTACCTGAACGTTGGCCTTGAAATGGAGATGAGAGTGCACAGGAAGACGCTTTTGGAGTATACTAGAAAATACAAATAAGCCAGAAATTTTACAGAAAAAGAGGAAATTCCATGCTTAGCGAATGGTCAGATTTAACCTAGTTTGGAACATATATATTTCCATCAGAATATTGGTAACAACCTTTCAGTGAACTTGGGTCTAGATGCCTTATACTGAGTACATATGGCAGCTGCTATTTTGTGTGAGTTCAGTCGGGGAGACGTAGGGGACAATTTGTTTGATCTCCGAATCTGTTGATGAGCAGAGCTGCTGGCTCAGAAACACTCTGAGATGCCTTGTGCTTTTCAGGTCCTCTGCCTTTGAATGCAGGGCTGTTATTCTACGTGAGGACCTTGCCTTTTCCACCTTGTGTATCCATGATACAGGGACACCCTGTACTGGAGACACAGATGACTTATTTGCAAGCTTTGCCTAAGACCTAATTAATATCAGTATCTCAAGTAGTTTACAAGGTTAGATTTGAAGACTATAATATAGGAATACAGATTTCCTGGTCTTTTTCTGACTGTTCCAAAATATAAGCAGATAATGATCTGTCTGATTACTTGGACACCAAGATGCTTTCTTGCAGAAACAATCTAAAGAGTTGCTTTAGGAAACCTAGGAAAATGTAAGACTAAAGACAAGCCACAGCCTGAAGCCTGGGATGCTGACTTGAGCACAGACGGGAGAATGTTCCCAGCCAAGAAATATGAGGCCTTTGGCTACTTTCCCAGAATTGCCAGGCTAAGACCTTGGCAGGGACTCAACAGGAACCTGAGCTCTATTTGCATATCCTTTTATACGTGGGAGATTAAAAGCTTCAACCTTGAGTGATCACAATTCTTGAGCATCATGATGAGGCATTAAAGAGGCGGAGGAGGATCCCAAGGGAGGTGAGCTGGCGGCAAAGCAAGGTAGGTGTGAGGGTAGCAATGACTTTCAATCTCCTTTGATTAACCATGAGTATATTTTGTTTGGTTTGTGTTTTGATTTTATCCTTATTGGGTCACATAAAGGAATCAGCTAGGCAGTTAATCTGTGCTTCCTAATCTTGGGAAGCTGTCATATTTGCTCTCCTTTTTCCCATGGCTGCTTCCTTCTTTCTTTTTGGGCAGAAACCTATAGTGTTAGTGCCCAACCAACTGTGGAGATCATCTAATGTAAACTCTTTATTGTACAGATGGGAAGCTGAGCCTCAAAGAGGTTGAGGTATCTAAAGTCACACAAAAATAAGTAAGCGTTTTGGTTCCTAAACAAAACATTTTTTTCCAACAGGCTGCTAGCTCTTCTTAGCAGGTGCAAGTTTCCTCAGGTCTCACATAGCTCCTTTCCAGCATGTGAATTGGCCCGGATGCCGTTCACTACCTTCTCCCATCAGAACACGCATTTCTGACAAGAGAGTAGCTCGGGTTCCCTGGCTTTCCTTCCCAGTCCCTCTGGTTAAGGTCCTCTAGTTCTTTAATGGAAGAAGCCCGAGTACTGAGATGGGGTATTTGTCCTTGGGATTCATTGAGGGGAACTTGGTTTTCTTGGCCAAGAACTGTAGTGAGAACTAATCCCATGTAGACAGCATGGGCAGCATGAGGAGGACGGGCAAATATAACTCACACGGGTTAGCAGCTAAACTTTATAGGTTCCTTTTTAAGGGGTGGGAAGGTGTCTCTCTATTCCTAAAAGGGTATATTAATTAAATGTATCCTAAGGCTGAGGAGGCCCTGCAGGAGAGTATCCTCGAAGCCGGATAAGGCTGACCTTTCTGACAACGAGACCCCTTTGTCCAGCTCTTCTTTTAGACAACGGAACCAAGTCCACTGGGAAAAGGTTTGGCATGAAAGATTCATTCTCCTTGTTACTTCCGGTAAAGCTGCGACTGGGCAGGGCCACCCTCACCTGCTACTGACAAAAGGCAATGAAGGTGCAATGACGGACCCTGTGGACCTAGACCCGCCCAGTAATGGACTTGTCTTCGAGACTTTCACTACCTTTAATTCAGGCAAAGAATTTAGAGAGGTTGTATGGGAAGAGCATTCCTGATGAGGTATTTTTAAGAAGAATGTTCTGGCAGCACGTTTGGATTTCTTGGTTTGGAAAAATGTCAGTGGTCATTGTCAATGTTCCCTCCCATTCTAGAGCCTTTATGCTTTCTTCTTCTGAGTTGAAGAGAGAGTTATTGAAAGGTGCATTATCGAGCACCTTTCTGGCAATTATTTCTTTTAATCCCTGTAATAACTCTGTGAAATAGGCATTATTATCTCTATTTTATGGATAATTGAGGAAATAGAAGTTTAAAGAAGTTAAGCAAACTTGTTCAAGGTCCCCCATGAGTAAAAGAGGACTTGTAATTCCCTCTTTTTTGTCTGATTCCTGAGCCCATGCTCTTTTTACTATTAAAAGAATTCACATTTAAAAACACATATGCAGTTTATAGACCAAAATTTTTTTAGATCACATTTTTAAACTTGTTCTTTTTAAGATAAGTGAGAGAACCTTGACAGAGTTAGGGACAATTTTCAGATTATTGTTTTTAAATCAACATATAGTATTCCTGTGAATGATTAAGCATATTTATTTTTGTATATCACTACCTATCTGCACTATGTTGCCATCTATTTAAGAGAGGAAAATACACCTAAATGGTGCCATGCAACTTTCTGTTAATGCAACAAGGATGTTTTCATGGATCTGCAAATGTGGGAAGCATTATAGAAGGTGTTTCTCTGAGAGAAAACCACATTCTCATCTTTCTTTCACTTTGGTGTGATTATGTGTTTTGCTCTCTTTTCTCCAATGTCCTAGAAGTCATGGGTTAAGGAAAACGACCATGATGGGTGGCCAGCCTCGCCTGAGAGGTAGGTATGAGCTAGAGTTTCTGACCACCGAGTCATCAGTCGGAACAATCCTTCTGGCCAACAGAACCTCTAGAGGAGCCGCTCAGGACTGATTCCTTAAGGTCCTCTTCACACCTCTCCTTACCTTTGGCCCAACCTGCTCTGGAAGTAAGCGTGTAAGTAATCCATGCAGTAAGATGGCAGGTGAGAAGACTGGGAAAATTCAAAGGAGCAAAGTGAACAAGTTGTGTGTCACATGAGAATAGGAGGAGAGTAGTCCCAAATATGACAAAGATGGAGGGGCAGATCTGGAACGGGGAAAGTCAGCTTAAAAAGGTCACTGTCATACAGGCAGATTCTCCTTTAGTTTTGCCTTGCCAGAGAGCATTCCATCCCCCTCAGTTTCTCTATGGTTCACTGGGGTGAAAGCACAGTAATATTTGGCCAAGTTGCCAAATATTTCAGTTTTGAAATATTTGAATATTTGAAACCGAGTTTCAGTTTTATGGTTTGTACATACAAGTTATTGTTGCTGTTATTCTCTATCTTCCCTCCACAGAAGATGTGCAAGGCTTAAGATTCCCCAAAGGACTAATTTTGGAAACATATTCATGTGGACTTTCTGGAGCTTGGCAGTATCAGTTCATCCAGAAGAGTCTGAAGTTAAGCCCACAGGTGTTGCAGGTGCTCATTAGGGAGTTCCCAGCATTTCTTAGGTCCCCAGCTGATGCATTCCCTGGGCCTCTGGGGAGGAGGAAGCACTGATCAGAACTGTGAGAGAGACATCACACGACCTCAGAAACGCTGACCCCTGCATTGGCATACAGGAAGAGCACAGGAAAGGTCAGCCTAGGCAAATGCCACGTGCTTGGGACTGAGAGTAGCAAAGCGCCCACAGGCATACCATGGAGCCTATCAGTCTTCCTGAATGCCAAATGTGCGGGTAGTATCATGGGCACACAACAGGAAATAGTTCTGCCCTTCTTGCCTAGCTTCCTTTGATAAAATAAAACCCTCTGCAGCCGTTTCCTCTTCCCAACCAGGCACATGGTATATAGTTAAAATACTGTGTATGAAAGTTACTCGTATTGGTTTTGGTTTTTACTCCAGTGTGGTTATAGCCCAAATACAGTTGGATTCATTGTTCCTGCTTGCCTTTTAGTGATTCCCTCCATACATAATGGCTTAATTTTAACTTTTAAATACGTAAAATATTTATTATCAAAAGAGGTAAAACAAGTTATCATTCTGTCCTGTACCTACTTCTTTCTATTCCCCACAACTGTCACCATTCTGTATCTTGAATTGTTGGTTGTACGGCATATAACTTGTCTAATTTCATCAAACTATACATTTAATATATCTGTATTTACTGTATATAAATTGTACTTAATAAAATAAGTCAAAAAAAAAAAATCCTCTGCAGCCAGAAAAGATTCTGGGAATGTATTAGAACCACTCTTTGCCCACAGATGTGATTATAAAAACAGCTTTTAATAAATGCTAGATAAAGGAGACTCTTGAGTCGTGTGGCACAACACCTTTGGAGGCAGGCTGCCTGGGCTTGTGTCCAAGCTCAGCCACTCACCAGCATTATGACCTTGGGCAATGCGTTCTCCTTGCTTTGCTGTCTTCATTTGTAAAATAAAGATAATAATAGTGATGGGTTGTTGTGAAGATTAAACAAATTGAAACATGCAAACTACTTTGAACAGTGACTTGCATACAGAAAACTACAGGCTATTGATGGTCATTACTAGTACCTCTTTACAGTTGTTAATTATTTTCACTTCAAGGAGATTTTCATTTTTAACTTCTTTTTGCTGAAATTTCAGAATGCTTTCTCTTTTTCTCATCTCATAAGGAAGGTGGGAACTGGATCAGAGGGTGGGAACTGGAAGGGACCGCAGACTATATCATTTCCAGTTTCTTCACCTTGTGACTTTCCCACCATTGTACACCCAGCTGGTGTCAAGGCCAAAAGAGCGCAGGTCTCCTCGCTCCTGGTAGAAAGGCCCTTCCACCACATCCTGATACCCTGTTGCCATGGGAAAGCAGCTTGGGTTTAGCCCTGCGCTCCAGGTGGGGGCAATGAGCCTGGGGAGGTGAAGTGACGGGCTTCAGTCCTCACAGGCTGAACTAGGTTTTGAGCACAGGCTCCAGCCCAGTGAGTTTCTTTCCCATTGTGCAAGAGCTCTTCACGGGCCATAGTTCAACACTGTTAATTGCTCCAAGACTTACTCAGAGTAACCTGGGAACATGCCAGCCGGTGACCTTGTGGCAGGAGCCCATCAGTGTTGAATGATGTCGTCCTTATACTCCTATAGCAACTCATTGGCTTTCTTTTTCTTACAGCATTGTCATATAGTTGATTTGCATTTATTTTGACTAAAGGAAAGAGAGGAGATTTTTGTCTCTGATGGAAGGTAGGCTCTGGCACTGATCCATCATTCCTCACAGAGAGGATCGGGGCACAGCCTTGGGGACAGAGGGCAGGGATTGAGGAGCCAGGTGCCTAATGAGTCGGGTTTACTTAGGTTGGGAGAGAGACCGGCTTTTCTTCCTTATACCAAATAGTTATTTGCATCAGAGGCGAGGCACCCACAGGAATGCAAAAGGACCCAGGGCAGAGTTTGAGATTTCAAGAATTCTTTAGAAAGAGGTAAAAAGTAAAGAAGAACCATAGTCAAGCCCTCTGGAGTCCTTTGAGGGCTCTGTACTCTCACAGTGCCGAGACTTCCGCTCTTCCAGCCTCAGAGGCATTATGCAGGGCTCAGCTTGGCTGGGAGGAGGAAGATTTTCTAGCTAGACTAGAAGGGAGATAGTATCACAGGGATGTGTACTGAAAATGCAGGGCTGACAGGGTGTCTCCTGGAGAAACGAATGAAGTGCTCTGACAAAAAAAATATTAGAAATGCATAATTCTATCTCTTTGATTAATATTTGGGGGCAACATGTTGAATTGAAGTGTGGGAAAGAAGCCTCGATTCAGGAGTTGCTTCACCTTATTAATGTGGAAAATTTATTAGCCAGCACTTCCTGTCTGAGCCCCTGCAGAGGGTTAAGGCCCTACCTAAAGTGGGAGAGTTTGGCTTGAACTCTATTCTCTTCTTTGCATGGTGGCTCCTGACCCTTCATTCACAGCAGTGCTTTCTGGTGTCGGTTTGCTCCTTGTGAATGCAGGGAACTGTACCTGACAGACCTTGAACTCTTGTGCAAAGGGGGTAATAAGTTAGTGAAAACGGAAGAGACAAACTCAGACACTTTGCCTCACCGTTCAGATACATGTGCACCTGGTAAAGTGAGCGATTCTGTGGATCCACCCGAGCCCCATGGAAGTTCTGGAAGTTCTCCAGCTCTCATCACACGATCTCCTGACCCTGCAGCTGCCATCCCAGGCAGATCCCTGAGAAGGGAAAGAGAAGGCAATGAGCCCATTCGCTCCCCAGAGACTCTAAGGGAGTCCAACAAGATGTCACCTTTGACAAGCATCAGAAGGGAAGAACACGCCCATTTCTGTGTCATGTCCTGGGAGAAAAGCCGCTGCCCTAGGGGTGGTGCTCAGGAGTTGAGTAGCGGGGGGCTGTGTAGCTGGGTAGCAGCTGTGCTCCTTCAGCCGGGGGAGTGAGGCATCTCCGGAGTACGGCCTGGAAGCTGAAATCACAGTGTTTTAAAGCCGGGGAGGGGTAGGGTGGTCGGGGGAAGGAGTTGGGTACCCTCACTCACATGCCCTCTTAGGACGACTGGCCAAGGAGTCAAAGGCAACTCGGTGTCTCACAGATGCCTGGACTTTGCACACTCGCTTCCAGCGGTACTTCAGGTCGGATGTGTTTCTTTAGTCCAGCCTACAGCCCTGGCCCGGTGCCAGGACCATCAGCCTTCCACTCAGACCCAGATCCTGGCTCTGCTTCTGGGGCCCTAGGTGAGCTCCCGTGTCTCTCCGGGCCCAGTATCCCCGTCTGTGCAAAGACGGAGCTGACAGCGACGCCGTCACAGGGTCGTCATGGGAGGAGGCGAGTCCACACCTGCAAGTGGCTGCTCTCTGGCACTTGGTCATCTAGTTCACTTTCTCCTCGATTATGCCCCATTATAGTCTGCTCTTTCTCACGATAAGTTACATTTCTAGGATAGCTACTATGGGCAATGCAATTTACATACTTGCTATCATTAGCTTCTCACAACAACGCTGTGAAGCTGGGCCTGTTATCCCCATTTCAAAGATGAAGAGATAAGGTGATTTTAGAAGGCAGTGTGGCACTTATGTCAGGAGCACAAAATCTCAGAGTTAGGAAACATTCGAGAAGTCATCTGGGGCCCCTGCTGCGCTGTCCCTGTTTCTTGACAGATGGTCACAGAGCATCTGTTTGAACAGGCCTGGGGAGGAGGGCACAGCCCCTGTGGTTCCTTATTTCTGACACACTGCGGAGACGGCCTCCTCTATATTGCCCCCAAATCACACACTGTGTCCTCTAGCGCAGAACCCAGCATCTGGAACCTGTGGCCTTCCCTGACTAGCTGTGGCACCTTGGCCAAGTGCTGTAGCTTTTCTATGCTCATTTGTAAAATGGAGTAATAACAGAAAATGCATCACAGCGTTGTTGAGAGGATTAAGTCAGTAACACACGTGAAGTGCCCAGGATAGGACCTGGCATATAGGAAACACTCAACAGATGCTAGTTATTATTATTGCTACATGCAGTTTGATGGATTTGTCCAGATATTTTTCCTCCTCCTCCTCAAAGACATCCTTCCCAGTCTCTCTCAGAAGGACCCAGTGTGTCTCTTCCTAGGAATCCATCTTGTAGACCTTATAAAACCATGGCTCCAGAACTTTGACAACATCTGCATAACTTGCTTCCAAATGTCATTCTTTTTCAAAACTCATGATTTCAAATTTGGAGAAAAATTGTACCCTGTTAGTCTTGGAGATGCCCTCCACCTTCCTGTCTATTGTTCATTCAAAAAGGAATAACTGGATACACGTAGCAAGTAATGGTCAGATGACCTGTCATAGGGCCTGGTGGAAACTTGGAAATTTGGACAGGAAGGTTAGAAAACTCCTTTTCTAGAATGTGGAGCTCAGGGTGCCTGATCTCGGTGGGGATATGGGAACCTGATTTTATCCAAAGGCAGAGTCAATCTCTAGAACCTTGCAGACAGTTCAGCCAAAGATGCAATCCAGCAGGGTGGGGCAGAGAGGTAGAACCTGGTACAGGTCTGTGTTAAAGTCAGGACACCAGGACAGAATGAGTGGGTTTGAGGTGGAGTGTAGACAAGAGGGTTTCTCTGTGGGGTTGGAATCTAGCTGTTTGGGGAGATAAATGATGAGAGCTCATGGGGAGTCATGGCTAAAATTCCCAGAACAATTATGCATTATGAGTATATATATCATATACATGTATATAATATATATAGTGTGTGTGTGAGTATGTATAATAAAGATATAGTATATGTTGCTTTATCTATCTACCTATCTATCATCTAATCTATCTATATCATTCGTCTCTCACTCTCATATATACATGAGAGTTCAGGAAGAACCATGAGAGACGGGAAAATGGGGAGAACAATGAGGAGGCCTTACTGGAACCGACTCTGTGTGTCTGGCAAACACTTGTCAGCCTCTTTATATTTCTACGGAGGGCAGGATCTTTGATTAGAAGGACTGGTTGGAGACAGTTTTCCTTAGACATTGCCTGAAGTAGTCCAAAGAGGCTTTAAACATTTTTTTTTCAATTCAAAAAAATGTTTTTACAGATGTATGAAGGTCTACTTGATGTACAATAAATTGCAGCTATTTGCAGTGCACAGTCTGGTGGATTTTGATATACCTCTACATCCATGAAAGTAGAACCATAATCAAGATACTGAACATATTCGTCACCAACACAGGTCCCAGTAGGGTATTTAATAAGGTGAATGGTAGATTTTCTCAATGAGGTCAGAAGGAAGGTCAAAGGTTCAGCCTCAGAATAGGCTGTCAATCACCTAAATCTGAAAAAGTACATTGTTCAAGATATCAGTGGAGTTTAACCCGAAGAAGGAGGTGCCCGTGGAAAGTTTTCCATGTTTTGTTTCTAGCACACGGACACAAAAGAAGTCAAGAGGTACAAGATGGAAATGAGGGCAAAAGACCATATTCAGTGAGTATTCACATTACAGAATGCTTTAGATGGAGTCTGGCCCTGCATGTTGATAACAGGCAGCGCATACTTTTGGTGATGAAGGAAAGGAGGATCTTCCCACCCACTCCTCCCGAACAAGCTAGATCACTGGTGTACGGGGCTGGGGAGAAACTATAGCCGCACCCTGGAGACTGCCTCTTTATGCTACAGCCTCAGCACCTTGGTTGTGTGGTCAAACCTTTTATGAAGCTCTAGGAGAACTGTTGAAGAGTGCACAGCAAATGCTACAATGTCTGACTTCAGCTCTGTCTCTCCTGCCCCACACTGAGCCTCCCCTGCTGGGGGTTGCCCGTCTGGGCACTGTGGGAGGGCACAGACAGGCCAAGAGGGGCCAAGCCCGAAGGAGAGGCAGGAATTCCAGCCCTTCCTGGCCCCATTTCTTAAACTATTCATTCAAGAGAAAATCACAGCCTTGTGGGAACCGCTGTTCAGCGTAGAGCGCCACGGTTTCCGAGCAGCTCCGCGGTGGACCTGCGTCAGGGTGGTATTCACCAGCGCAGAAGTAGGAACCTTCATCCTCCTCTGATGCCTTAAGGATCTCGAGCAGAACCTGGTTGTTTGAATCATCAATGTCACCTCGGAACCTGTGCTGGAAACCAGGGCCGTAGGTGCCCCCTTTCCGGAATATGAAGGTCAGTGTGTTAAGCTGGGTCTTCCGGTACCAATTCATGTGGTAGCCAGTGATTGCTGCTCCTTCCATGGTGCACCTGAGGGTGACGGACTCTCCCACAGGCACAGTCACTGCTGCGTCCTGAGGCACCAACACAAAAGCTGACGTGACTCCTGAGAGAAAAGGCACAGGAGGAGTCCAGGGGTTGAGGTCACCGAGTACAGGGTGCTGCCCACGCGTGCCCGGCCCTGGCAGCCTTGCTGCCTCGCCGTGGCTGAGCCTGTTGAGGTTGAGGTTCCCGGACCCGCCTTACCTGCCCAGAAGAGGGTGAGAGGGACGAGGGAGCCGATCCTCTGCATGGCTCCACTCAGGCACAGCTCTGCCTCCCAGCTGGCCCTCTGCTGGCTCCCTCTTCTAGTCAACACCTTCTCTGTGACGTATTTGAGCCTGAGGAAACCCGCCCCTGTCAGCAGCCGCTTTGTGCCCCAAGCGGGGTTTTGCGAGTCACAGGAGGCCCCCAGAGCCCGTTGCTGGTTGACGGGATGACGATGCCACCTTCGAGGTCCATAATGTGGTGCAGATAAGAAAGGCCGGTTGAGAGGAGGTTAAGGCAGCTGCTTATTTGATTGAGAGCAAGGTTTCTGCTTCCAGTCCCAGAAGTTAAGTTTGATATTGTCGCTTCATTTTCGTGTTAGACGTAGATGTTGTGCACTCCGCCGTGATGTTAGCAGTGAACGCCTAGAAGAATCATTGGCATTTACAGCTGTAATCAAGAGAACCACCAGACCAGGGGTTTCAGAGAATGTGCCCAAGGACTGTGGCTGTTGTGACGGTCGTTGTGTTTGCTGTGAACTCCCTCCAGGCAAAGTTGGATCAGGGTGATTCACCCAAGTCAATTCTACTCCAGTTGGAGCCGGTCTCCCGATCTTTACTGAGTTCATCTACCCTCTTTTCTGAAGGGTTCTTGGGCCACCTGTGCTGAGTTACATAGAGCGACACACTGCAAAGACCTTAGAAACCACCACTACATCCCACTTTATGACACCCCTAAATTTATATGTATTTCAAAAGAGAGGAGTGTTTGAATTCTTGGGCCTATACTTTTGAATTTCAAGATCAAGAATCTGTGAAATTTTGAAATCAAACAGATAAATGACTAATGGAAAGTAGAGAATGCAGCAGAAGCTGGGAAGAGGGGCATCGGGCATGCCAGGAGGCAGGGGTGAAGTCAGTGTCTGGTGTCTGAGGCTGGGCGCTCGGCCTCAGTTCCCGAACTTTTCTGTTTTCTGCAGTGTCACTGGGACCAGACTGGCCTGAGGAAATTCAGATGGGTGCAAACTCAAACTTGCTTGACCTCGTGGTATCTGGCCGCCCTACTCCCTCTCCATCGCACTTACCCAACGGCGCATCTCGCCACCTTGCTGAGAGGACCACTAGCAAGTACTCAAGGTGGTCAAATTCTCGGAAATCACAGATGGCACCATCGGTACCACCTGTGGGACATAATGGTGCCCATTCTCTACAGTTCCTTGGAAGTTGCCAAGGGCAGTTTCTTTGGACTTGAACATAGTTGATCTTTCTACATCAGGGTGCCTAGCTCTTGGCACTTCCTCTGAATCCAGTCAGAACATTTTTTTTTACTGTGCACCAGACCCTGAGGATGCACTGATGAGTGACAGATGTGGTCTCTTTTCCCTTGGAGCTTCTGTTCTAGCACGAGAGCCAATCATTGCTTAATGATTTGCATCATGAATTCTTCCACTGGTGCTGTAATCGGTACTCTGCAGAAGCAGGGGGATTACGAGAGCATGCTACAGGGGCCAGGACCTGGCCAGGAGGTCCAGGAAGACTCCGCTAAAGAGTGACTTGGCAGCTGAGATTGAAAAACAGAAATTTCCCAGGGGTGCCAGATAGTGTCTGTTTGTCCTTCCACATCCACTCTGCTTCCTACTCGAGGAGGCTGACCTTAATGGACAGCATCCACCTGGTCCCTTTGCTCTCTGGCATCCAATTTAGTTTGGCCAGTGGGAGACGCTATCAGGAGATGAGGTGGAAAGAGGAGACAGCGGTGGAGTGGTATGCGCCCAGGTTCCTCCCTGCCAGGCTGCTGAGGGCCGCGGCTGCCTTCCTCCTGGGGGCTACAGATGTCCCACAGCTGCAGGTTCCAGAAAAGGCCCCTCCACTCCATGCTTCAGGCTAGGGCGGCAGTGGCTTCTTGTTGCCAGACAACCTTTTTTTCTGTTTCCCAGCTGTATTCATTTTCTATGGCTGCCTTAACAAAGTATCACAAACTGGGTGGCTTAAGACAACAGAAACTTATTTTCAGTTCTGGAGTCTAGAAGTCTGCAGCCAAGGTGTCAGCAGGGCCCTGCTCCTCCTGAAACCTGGAGGGGAATTCTCCTTCGCCCCTTCCCACTTCTGCAGGTTTGGTGGCAGGCTTTGGCCCTTCGGCGTTGGCAGCTGCAGCGCTCCTCGCGGCCTTCGTGGTCACGTGGCATGCTTTTTGTGTCTCTGTCTTTACGTGGCTGCCTTCTTATAAAGACATCAGTCATATTGGATTGGGGCCCACCTTACTTCAGTATGAACGTCTTAACCAGTTACATCAGTCTTAACTAATTGCATCCATTGCAACGATGCTATTTCCAAGAAAGGCAATTTTCTAAGGTACTGGGGGTTAAGACTTCAACATATCTTTTTTTGAGGGCCACAATTCAATCTGTAATGCCTGCCCACACCTTGTAAATATTGCTTTCATTAGATTCTCTGTAAATCACCCCTTTGAGAGAACACTGTCTTTTGCTGGGACTCTGATATGTCAGATATAGGGGGCAGGTGGAGGGAAAGACTATTAAGAAATGAGGACATGCCAAAAAAATTTTAAAAAGCCCTGTGGCAGGAGGAAGTACTGCGAGCTTAAAGCTGCATAAATATCAAAAGAATTTTGCAAGGCTCAAATAAACCCGTCTTCCTAGAGAATCACTGTTGAACTATCCCAGATTATTCAGGAAGTCATTCTGAAAAATCCCAAGAATGTGCTTGTGTTTATGACTATAATTTAAATCTGCCACAGGTTAAAAGTAATTTTAAGAGTTTATTGCTAATGGGCAAAAACACCCTTCCTCTAGGCCTGACCAGGAGAAGGTCAGTACAAACAGTAAGTCAAAGCCTGTGGTGGAAGCGGGGAGGGAACCGATGGGAGAGGGACAGAGTGGCTGGAAGACGGGCCGTACCTGGTCCAGGAGAGGCAGTTTGGCCTCGGCCTGTGGCAGGAGCAAGATGAGCCTGACCACAAAGACGGCCCATCTCGCAGTGCCCAGGTGGAAGCCAGAAAGTGTGCCCGGGCCCCTGCCCTTGAACTCTGCCTTTCCCAGCCTCTGTGAAGGCTCCGGTCCTTCTGCTTAGTCACTTGTCCTTTGTCAAGGCCACGAATCAGGCCACAACTTGCCAGGCCCTGGGGGATGCCTGTCATTTGTTATGACTTCCTGGGAGAACTAATGCTTGCAGTCTATGAGGAATAAATGGAATTATATTTGCAAACACTTGGCTCGTTGTTGGTTGTTAGTTTCCACCTTCCTGAGAATACCTAAGGCTTGAGCAGGTCGTAGGAGAGGCAAGGGTGGTTTGGGGGCTTTATCCATCCTTCACCATAGTCTCCACGAGTTCCTGTTCTTTGACATCTTTCCCAATCTTATGTGCTATGAAAATGCACCCTCTGGGCAAGCTTCTGAGGCATCTTCCAACCAGACTGCCACCCACCAGACCCTCCTTTGTAGAAATTCTGAAGTTGCCTTTGTAAATAGTGCTTTATGATGCATGAGTGCTGCCCCACTCTGGCTCTTTTGTGTGTCTGTACCTCCTGTGAAATTCCTCCAAAGCACCTGTTGAACCCATGCTGGTCCTCGACTGTGCTGATGGAGGTGACGTGTTTTCTTCTGCCCACAGACGTCTGACTTGAAGGGCAGCTGCTGTTTATAATGCCACAAGGAGAACAAAGGAAGACGAGTGAGGAGCTCATTCCCAAGGTCATGGCCACAGGAAGGACCCAGGTCTTTGGGTTGTGGCTCCAAAGATGGGCCACACCATTACAAGAATTTTGTTCCTTCCAGCCTTACCAGGCAGAGGAGGGTAAGGATGCATAGGTGAACTGCGGACCCACATAGACGAACAGCTGGGAGCTCTCGTGTAAGACGGCTGGAGCTGCCTGTAAGGCTGAAGTAGTGTTTCATTTTCAGGGGCAGGGTGCTGCTTGGGACTTGAAGGCAAATCAACCAGCAGATCACATGGCAATGGAGGAAGATCTGTTCATTGGCCTCACTGAGAACAGAAGGCAGGATGAATGATCTGAGGGTGGTAGAGACCTCAGCAAGCCTTTGAATCCATATTTCAGCCTTCACTTCCCTGTAACCTCTAGCAGGGAGCTACTTTTCCTGTTCTTCAAGTGAGTACCTTGAACTCTTTGTCCATTTCTTTGAATTTACTCAGGCTGTTGGGAGCAGGCAGCTGGCTGACCCTACTTCTGCTCAGGCCTCGACAGAATCCTCTCTACAGGCTGGGCTGCATGAGGTCCTGGAAGCTGGGGGCCGTCTTTCTTCACTGCCTGTTCTAGCACAGGGGGGCCGGGCTGTAATAGCAGGACCACCGGATTTAGGCTTGGAAGATCTGGGTTGACATCTGACACAGCCACTTACTTGCAAGTCACTTAACCTCTAGGATTGAGTCCTGGACAATAAAATGGGGACAGTATTGCCTCATGTGGTCGTGAATAATGGAGGTGAGTACACTCCCACTGATCTATAGTTAGACCTGCCCTGGGGGTCAGCTGACCAGTGACCAGGAGGCCACTTCCCTGGAGGCCGAGGGGATGTTGATATTTAGCTTCAGACAGTTTTCAATGCTTCTTCCCCCTACACATGGGTGTTCCTTTTATTTTTTGTTGCAATATATTTATTTTGGATCTCATATTTATATACCGAGGTTGCTGCTTCCTAGGAAGGGAAATAGACTTTACGAAAATGCCAGTCTTTCAGAGGACAAGAGCCCATAACTGTCACACAGCATTTAACAGAAAATATTGCAATGGATTTCATTTTCAGCAGCAGGTAATTGCCTACTATAGTGCTCTGCCCGAATCAAGTGCCCTGTAAATGCCGAGGCTGGACTAAAGCAAACACACCACCACACCCGCGGAATGGGGGGGGTGAAGTGAGTGGGGCAGACAATGGAGATTAGCGGGAAAAAGCAAAGTTAAAGCACGGCAGGGGTTTAACAGAGGATCATAGAGTTATCTACTGAGAGGACAGAGTAGAACAGACTAGAGCTAATAAGGAAATACAACAGCGTGGAGAAGAGGAATGCGGAAGCAGAGAAAAGCTGGAGAGGGACAGTCACCCCCATGCAGTGGTTCTCCATCTTGGCTGCACATGGGGACCCCATGGGGAGTTTTAAATCATACTGAAGCCTGGGTGCAGCCCCCAGAGAGTCCGATCTAATTAGTCTGGGGTGGTGTCTGGGCATCAGGACTTTAAAATGCTCCCTAGATGATTCTGATGTGCAGCCGGGGTTGAAAACGGCATGTAAAGGAATCATTTAGCCAAAGAGTAAACCTTGTAGTGCGGTAAAGACTTAGTGCAGTGCTGTCCTCGGGGGACAAGGCAAAGCCTCTGGCCAGGTACCACCCGTGACCAGGAGGGTCCGCCAGACTTCTGCTCCTTGAGCAGCTTGGACTCTCCGTAGCTCCCCTTCCTGGTAACTGCCCTCCTCAGGCCTCTTACCGATCACAGGGCGCGACGGCCTGTTCAGGTCAGCATCAGCCACCTCCCGGTTCCTCTGAGCCCCCAGAGCGATGCTGGGCCCCTCGTGAGCACTCAGTAAAGGGTTGCTAGGTGCTGTGGCCCTTCTGGGCCCTGTCATGCTGATTGAAAAGGGCTAAGTTTGTGGTTCTTGGTTCTTCCTGTCAATCCTGCTCTGATGTCAGGATCCAAATTCTGCCCTTCCCAGCTCCCTCTTGAGAGTAGAATTCAGCCAGGGGAGCCTGCTCGCTGTGGTTCCTTACACTGGACAGCACAACATGGTGCGTGATTGGAACTCAGCTGCAGCACAGCAGACCCATAGCGTAATGCGTTTTGCTGTATTTCAGCTTTGTGTTCTCTTTTGTCCCCCTGCCCTCCCTCCTGCCTTTTCTTTCTCCCTCCCTCCCTTCCTCATTTCTCTCCTGTACCCCCTAGGCTCACAGCAGCCTCATCCAAGAAGACCTGCCGTTAAGAGTAGAAATGTGTCCAGTGCCTGGAAGTGGCCACTTGTTTTTGGAGGCAATGACTTACTTTTTGCTCTGCTGGAATTGCTGATTTCACAGTGAAGATTTGCTGCCACAGGGAGAGCTGTGGGTAGAATTTAAAGTTATTGCTGTCTCTGGAAATCCTCTGATTCTCCCTGCTCACTGGAGGAATGGGGACTGGAGGCAGGGGCGCTGCTGGCCCTCAGGTAGAACATGGAGAGTCCAGAACGGAGATGTGCAGGCTGTTCAGAGACTAATCTTGGGCCTCTGTTAGTAGAAATCTCTTTATACAAAAGCAGAAATAAAACAACGACCATCTGTACTTCCATCCAACAATATCCCAATGGAGAGGAAAAAGCTGAAACCCTGGAGTGGGAGCAGGTAGGTTATGAGTTTAAAAGGACCTGAATAGAAGCCGCTCTCCCTTTGAAGTATTTCTCTGCCCCCAAGAAAAGCCACTCCCTGTTCTCCTTCTCTGAAATACAGAGAAATATTTTGCTCAAGGTTCTTGGCTGGGGCAGGGCTGGGGAACCAGTCAGGCAGAGGGAGGAGATGAAGGTGTCTTTCCCCTCCTTTAGCGATGGGAGCTTATGAAAAGAATGTAGCTGCTTTGGTGCTTATAGGGGCTCAAATTCTGTAGCTCTGGAATTATACAGCTGTGGGATTTAAATCTTATAATAGAGATCTTGTATCTTTCAACCTGGAAGTTGACCCCAGGGCAGAGGGTGATGCCATAACTGGGCTTTCTCAGAATCCGGGAAACTCCCTGCCTCATCTCCCATGGGGCAGCAGGTAAAGCCCTTCTCTTTCAACCAAAGGGAGAGGAGAGAGCTGTGGCAGGCCTCCCTAGGAGTGAGATCCTGCCCCCTCTCCCTCGAGTGGGAGAAGTGAGTTGACCCTACCCTCTGGGTTAGGTCTATGCTGCCAAGGAGGGGAAATGTTAAGATGGAGAAGTGTCACTTTCTTCCCCTTGGGAGAGAGGTGTGGTGGCCCCAGCTGCTAGTGCTGGCTGGGCCTCTGTGCCAGTGGGTCCCACAGCCACCAACAAGAACTTGCCTCATCTCTGCTCTTTCTAGCCGGCCTTCCAACCTAGACCCCGTTCCGTAGGTGCCTCCTGGTGTCTGGGCTCTGAGCTGCCACGTCTCCCGCTCTCACTTAGCTTTACCACAGCTTGGGAGCAAAATGGGATGAAGCTCTAAGGTCCTGGGGCCGACCGAGGAAACAACGGAGGAGAAGCGTGGAACCGGTCTAGGGTGCTTCGGGAAAGGCAGCTGTGTAGATGGAAAAAGTGGCTGTGAGGTAGCTTTGGGGGCTAGAGAAAGAGACTTCCAAAGAAAGCTAGTGTTTGAGTGGATGTTGGCCCTGCTGCCACTTGGGTCCCCACACCCAGTGCCCTCGCCCGTCCCCGGGACTCACATGCTCGGCATCAGCTGCCGCCCCGTTGGCGGGAAGTGGGGATGGACTGCAGTAAATGAGTATCATCTGTCGTGCTCACTGTGGCTAGAGACACCAGAGTTAAGAGTGATTGTTCTAAGATCACTGTGGTTCGGCCATGTCAGAGCCTCGTTTAGAACGCAGGTGCTGTTATATACATCATGATGCGGTGGGTTAAAGGGGCTGTTAACACCGAACTGAGTAATGAACACTTAGTACGAGTGATGAAAAGATTACTGAATAGAAATAGAAGCTGCCCGCTTGGCTCCGCTTTAATTGCCAAGTAGTCTGAGAATCTGCACGTGTACGGGACTGAGTAGTGACTGTGCGAACTTGGAGAGTTACCAAAGGAAATACTACATGCAGCAAGACTGCCCTGCGTGATGAACAACCCCGCACCCATCAGACAGAGATAACACTGTGAGTGAAGTCATGGTACCTGACAAAGCACCCTGTATCAGTCTGAGCCGGCAGCAGTGCCCGGGCCGTGGTGGGAAATGACGGACGTAGGAGAACAAAAGACGCATAGGGAATGGCACACGCCAAAAAGATGGACTAGAAGGGTGCAGGGAAAGAGGGTGTTTCCAAGACTCAACTGACAATGATTTCTTTCTGTCAGAATACTTTATTTGTAAAAGAGCAGCTCAGGTCCCAGATTGGTGACCCAGAGGCTGTGCTGAGGGTCACAGCTGCAGCTGCGCTAGTTGAATTGTTGCCTCTATTCACAATCTGCTGTGTTTGCGATGATTTGCAACATGGATGCGACTCACCTGGGCTGTGTACCGACTGCTAAAGCCCCTGTGGGCCCGGGAGGCTGCCTGTTAATAACTATCATAGCACTAATTACATGTTTATCAAGAAAAGTGTGATAGGGAAGGAACTCTAGCTGAAAAAGAAGGTATCATTTAAATGCTATGACACTTGAAAAATGTTCACTTTCGCAGAGGAGATACAGTCCAGACAATTTTCCTCTTTGATAAACTAAACCCTAAGCTTCAAGCACGTGAAGGCCAAGGAGAAACTTTTTTTAGGGCAACCAAGATGAAAAAAAGCAGCCTCTGTGTTCATACATGAAGGACCTGTGCCCTGGGGACTTTGTCCACGTTCTAACCGGGGCCTCCCTGCTGTGGTCACCAGGGACCCCGACTCACTTAGGCAGTGTGTGTGAAAAGGGTTCTCAGATTTCCCCTAGGCAATACTTAAGTTCCATTAGGCCGCTTCTCTTGCAAAGGTGTAGGAAACTTAGCTGATCTGACTAGTTGAAGAGGCCTTGGGAAAGGCTTGGAAAAGAACAGGGTCAAAATTCAGATGAAGAACTAGAGGTGCAGCTGCCACGTGCTATTAGTAGAGCTGCCCGCGAAACATCTTTCTGCAATCCAGGGAGTCTCCCTCTTTTTTGACCTCCTGTTTGGCCCTGAATCTAAATCGAGGAGTCAGCATTATGTGGTTGAATTGCTGCTCTGTTCTGGGGGGAGAATTTGAGGCAAGCCTTGTTGTTTTCTTGTACCATCTCATTTTAAAGATGGGGGTAGATATAAATGGGGACGATTGTGGATGGTAAGTCAGCCATGGCTGTAACATACCGGCACCGCCAAATGGGCTGTGGGAATGTAGGCAATTTATAAAACTTTGCGGCAGCTTCTGAGACCACAAGGGACGATACTGGCTCAATTTAGCATTTTTAAACTTAAGTACTCACCTCATGCCAGTGTATGTAGCTGTGTTCTTGCAACTGAGGGTGTTCATTTGGAAACAGAAGGATGCGGCATTATTTTTTTAAATAAAATATTCCCTTTCATTACATTTGTGTCAGTGATCCCTAAAGCAGAAATTCAGTTCAAACATTAAATTCAATGATCATATATTAAACACTTACTATGCCACATACTGTGGAAACTGAAGATGAAACAGACTGAGGATTCCTGTCCTCAAAGGGTTTATAAATTAGGAGGAACACAAAGGAAATATCTAAACAGTCCCGAAAAAGAAAACATGAAACGACTCAAGAAAGGTAAGTGCTAAGGTGGGTCACCTGGGGGGAGATCGTATTCTCCAAGGAAAGTTTTGCATTAGAGATTTACATGTGGGAGTCGTGAGCACATAAGTGGAATTTAACACCATGAACATCAGTGAGATTACCTAGGGAGAGACACAGAAGGGAAGAGGGAACCCAGACAAGGGCCCTGGGTACTCTCTATTTAGAAGCTAGATAGAGGAGGAAGAGCTAGCAAAGGAGACTGAAGAGGAGAGGTTGCTGTTGTAGATAAAAGTCAGCAAAGCGTGGCTTCTCAGAAGCTAAGCATGGAAAATGTTTCAAGAAAGAATGGGTGGCTGTGACTCCAGGGGAAATCTCCCAGGGCAAAACACCTCTGAAACGGAAATCAAAGGGAGAAATGAAGTGGGAGAAACCCATTTATTGCTTACAAGCAGTCATCCACTTCTGCTCGCCCGTGTCTCTCACAACCCAGCTGCAGAAAAAGGGACCCCACCCAACCTCTCCAGTCTAGATAGGCCCTCGCTCCCGCTTGTAATCACCTATTGATACGGAGATGGACTAAGGCCAGGTGAGAGATTCTGGAAATGTTGCAATTTTATTACCCACAGTGGCCAACTATGTAATATGTTGCCGAAAGGTTGTATGCTCATCGGCTATTTATTCCTGTATTTGTTTTATGTCTGTCTCCTCTTATCTTAAGCTGGTAAGCCTGTGAGGGCCGGGCCCGTGTTTATTTTGCTCATACTATGTACTTAGTGCCTGGTACAGTACTTGGCAATGTGTAGGACTCAAGACGTATTTATTGAATGAAGGAAGGAAGAAAGAAAAGCCAGTCTGACTGTTTATACTTAATTCAGTAAGCAAAGAGGAGTATCTGAATTAGCATATTCAGATTCCTAACACAGAGTTGGATTTTAGCAAAAAAGGCAAGCCTCCACGTGAAGGCCTGTACAGGCCTGTTGGCTCCGCCCGTACCTCCTCAGCATTGTTAGACGTTCCTCAAGCTGGATGCGCGGAAATGAGACAAGAGCAACAGTCCTTCCTCACGCAAGAAAAGACTGTGTCTAGTCTAGGTTCAATATCTTTACATCAGTTAGTTAGTTAGCTAGGTAGGTAGGCAGTTTATTTATTTATTTATTTGTTGAAATTGAGAACAGCATAGTCGAATGTGCACTTGTGTGCATGTGTGTGTGTGACTGTTGAGGGGGCTCATCTTCCTTGCGCATCTCAAGAAATCTCTAAGCACACATTGCCTCAGGGAAGCAGGTGTTTCTCTGTTATGAGCTCACGTCAGCCCCTCTGAGAAGCCTCCCCCAGCCCTGGGCCATCACTGCCTTCTCGATGGTCTCACAGATGTTAGCTCCTTCCTCTGTTAATAAGTCTCTATTGTCATGTCCGTTCCTGCCTCTAGAAAGAGCACCCTGAAGACAGGAATCGAGCTTTGGTGGTTTTGGTAACTCAGCATGTGGTCCAGCACCAGGAATATTGTCTGTGCTTAGTACATATTTGAGGAATGAAGATAGGCATTTCCACAATTATACACTGTGTATTTTAATAATATGGCTACTGAAAATATCCACACAAAATCCAAAATGCAAAATGGTTCATCCTAAGTCCAGCCAGAAGTCACTGAGAAAATAATCATATGAGGCCCTCTGATTTCCTCATAGTTGGCTAGAAGTCTGGGTGGGTTTTGCTTACCTGTCCCAGGTCTCTATGTAGAAACTGGCTCAGAAAAAAATGGAGGACCCTGTGATCCTCTCAGTTGTCCTGTGTGTCCAAAAATGGGCCCTTGAGTATGTCAGTTAGAGGGATGGAGATCACTGATGGAGATCACTGGTGGAGATCACTGGTGGAGATCACTGGTGGAGATCACTGATGGAGATCACTGGTGGAGATCACTGGTGGAGATCACTGATGGCGATCACTGGTGGAGATCACTGGTGGAGATCACTGATGGAGATCACTGATGGAGATCACTGGTGGAGATCACTGGTGGAGATCACTGATGGAGATCACCAGCCTCTAAGAATTCTTGGCCTCTAGCTCAGGGTGACTCTGGGTCTCCAGGACTACACAAAAGTGAAAATATGACAAGGCTTTGGACTCTACTGCAGCCCAGAGTCAGTGATGATCACCAAATTCTGGGAAATCCTAGAATCTAGGAGAGTCATTCATTTATTCATACAATTTTTCAGGTTTAATGATAAGCAAAAGCAGGTTCAGCTCTTGCTTTCTCAGAGCTTACAACCTAGTGAGAAAATAGTAATTAATCAATTTGACAAAATCTTATTACAAACTGGTACATGAAAGCATACTGAAAGGACCAAAAATGAAAATCTGAACTTGCTGGGAGATCTCAAGACACCTCTGAGGAATTGATGCACACACTGATCCAAAAGATGAGTAGAAGTTAAACAGGAGATGAAGAGGTAGGTGAAGTGTTCCATAGAGAGGGAATAACATGTGCAAAGGCCGTGGGATGAGAGGGCAACTGATGCCTTCAACCAGCTGGAGGAAGGCCTCTTGACAAGAGCATGGGAAGTAAAGGGGAGAGTGTAGGATGTATTGGCAGTGCAGGCAAGAAGGGGGCAGACTGTGCAGGGTCTTTGAGGCCACTTTAAGGATATTGGTTTTTTGCCTATAAATAATGGGAAGTCATTGAAAGATTTTTAATCAGGGAATATGACCTGATCATATTTGTATTTTGAAAAGATTACCCTGGCTGGTGGGTAGGACATATTGGAAGGTCCCAGAGACCAGCTAGTTCATTCAAAAGATTAATGAAATGATTCAAAGGAGAAAATGGTAGTTTGGACTGAGATGTTGGCAGTGGAGGATGGAGAGAAATGCACGGATTTGAGATGATGCTCTTCATGGAGATGGGCAACCTTAGAAAAGGACCATATTTGCAAGGAAGATCTTAATTTAAGTCTTGGAGTTGAGTTGAAGTGCCACTGAGACATCTAAGTGGATATGTTGGACAGTCAGTGGACACATACATATAATTCACATATTTAACCCATACTTATTGACTACCCATTACATGCTAGCCACAGCATTGAGATTTGTGTGGAACAGAAAGACATACTGAATTTGCATTCTCCTTTTGAGGAGTTAAAAACTCATGATACAGTCATGAGGAATGGTTGAGGGAAATGAGGGTTTGGGAGTTTGGATGTAATAGCTGTCATCAAACATTTGAAAATATAAAGGTAGCACTTAGCTTGTTTCAGAATGTGTAACAAATACCAACATATAAAGTTATAGGGAAGCAGACTTCAGTTTGGTGTAAGAAGTGCTTTTTAAAAATTAGAACTATGATTGAAAATATTTGAATTTATTCAATGAATATTTAATGAAGATGTAAATTGAATGGAGGGATTCTTGTTTGACCTTTAAGATCCCTTCTGGCTTCATATTCGATGACTCTGATTTTCTGTTTAAAACCTTAATTGTTCAGAATGAAGGTTACGACTTGAATTTCCTTCAGTCCATTTCCTTACTTGGACCCTGCCTGTATATTCTCTGGGCACTTTCAGGATGCTGTAATGAGTAACTTCTTCAAGGCTGGGATGCCTTCAGAATATACAATGTATGACAGAATTACATTCTCTTCCTTGGCTGTCTGAGGCTTCCTCTGATGCAGAGGAAGAAGTGTGCTTTAATTCCCTTCTTTTCTCTTGTCTCTCACTCCATACCATGGTTCCATGATGTTGGATGACCTATTTGTAAGTGCAGCCAGCCGCTGGCACTGTTCCTGCCATCAAGCTACCTGCTTCTTGCTACCTTTGAGCAGTCATATCGTCTATTCAGCCACACAGGACGCCTAAGGAGTCTTTTGCTTGCAAGTCTGGTGGAAGTGACATACCTATTCTCATGTCCCGACAGTTGAACTCAAAGATTTTTTAAGAGGATGGGCAGACATTCTTGGGACTTCTCTTCACTGTGCTGAACTCTTTCAAGTGAGCCCTTTTCATGATGGATAAAAAAATCACAGAAACAGGATGAGGGGGACAGAAATAACATAAATTTAGTCAACTCTCAATTGCCTTTACCATGCAATGGGGAAGAACATGGACAATACTAAAGTATTAGCTGACATCCATGTCAATTGTTTGTTTTGGTATTTCTGCCGAAACCCTTGGTCCATGTTCAAGCTATGTTAGGGCCTTTGGTGATCTATTTCCACCTAAGTCTGAGGCTCCAAGTATTATATAAAAGGCTTTCTCAATTACCTGCCGGTAAGCTCAGAGAATGTCCCCAGGTCTTTATTCTTGTCTGATTTCCTTTTGCATTGTTTTGTGCTCCGACTCAGATCATTGTTGGCAGTCTGATTGCTTTCCCAAGATGTCCCTCTTCTTTGGCTACAGGCTCTATTTGATGCTCACCCCATGCCCATCTCAGATTCTGAATTGCTCTGCCCTAACGTGGAACAGAACTTCATGTTCTCATCTATCCTGCAGGAGGAATGGACAACTAGAGACATCAACTCTCATCTCCTGTCCCCCCTTTTCCCCAAGCTTAACCACACACTAATGATTCATGTTCTTTTTTCTGGCTTGATCTTGAGTTGAAGGTGTGTGATGCAAGGTCCTAGGTTGCAGTTGCTAATCCACGAGGGTCACATGGGGTGGTAAAAAATATATTGACTCAATAAATATTAATTCATTTCCTAATCTGCTGTGGACAAATGAGAAATGGTCATACATAAAATTTATGTAATGCCTTCTTCCAGGGAGCCTACAAAGACACAATAGCATGTCAATGAAAATGTTTATATATTAGTAACAAAAATAATCTGTAACCTGGTTTGGGGATGACTGGTTGCTTATCATGAGTTCCATACCTGAACACGCATCAGAATCCCTTGAGGAGCTTTTTAACCAATACAGATTTTGGGGTGGTGTTTGGGAAAAACTGATTTATATTTTGCCACCTCTGTGAAGATTATCAATAATGATGGCTTCCCTAGACCAATGCTTCTCAAACTTTAATATGCATGTAACTCACCCAGGGAATCTTGTTAAAATGCAGATTCTGATTCAGTAGATCTAGGATGGAGCATGAGATTCTGATGCTGACACACTTCCAGGTGACGCCAATGCCGACTGTTCAGAGACTACACGGGGAATAGCAAGGTCTTACAGCCGAGAGGGGAGAAGGAGAGAGCTGGGGAGGGAGGCTGAATTAGCTAGGAAGCCGGAGCTCCATGCCCACACTAATTCAGTCAAAATCTCCTGGGGGTGTATTTCAAACATTGGTATTTTCAAAGAATTTCCCCAAGTGGTTCAAATATGTAGTTGGAATTGAGAACCGTTTTTTATGGAATGCCTTGACCAGATCCAGTGTCCATTTCTCTGTAGTGAGGGCAGGAAAACCTTGGAACATCTTCCTTATGCTAAATATATCAACAGTTCTGCAGCTGCTTACAGAGCAGACAAGCTTCTCAAAGCACGTCCCCGGACCACCCGCATCAGATTCATCCAGGTACTTGTTATAACTACATGTTCCCTGAACTGCCCCCAGAAAGACTGCATTGGAATCTTTGCAGCCTGGGCTCAGCAATCTGACTGGAAACAATCTCTCCAGGTGCTTTTCATGCGCAATGAAGTTTGAGAAACACTGTCTTATAAGATAAAATCAAATCTCTTTAGCCTTGCTGTCAGGGGTCTTTGGACAAGTTGGTCTCAACCACAGTGTCTGAGACTTCTCTTACCCTGCCCTACTGTGTCAGTCCCCTGTAGTAGGCAATGTCTAAGATGGTCCCCAAGAATCCCTACTTCCTCTACCTGATATCCATGCTTTCATATAATCCTCTCCCCTTGAGTGTGGACTGCACTTAGTGACTCACTTCTACTGAATAGAATATGGCAGAGGTGATGGGATGTCACTTCCAAGAGTAGGTTACAAGAAGACTGTGACTTCCATCTCTCTCTCTCAGTCCTTGCTCTAGGGAAGCAAGCTGCCATGTTACGAGGAGCTCTGCAGAGGTTCAGATGTGAGGACTGCCAACAGCCAGACGAGTGAGCTTGGAAGAGGATATTCTCCCAGGTGATGCTTGAGATGCCTGCTGCCATCTTGATTGAAGCCTGATGAGAGGCCCTGAGCTGGAGGACCCACAGAAACTATGGGATAATGAATGTCTGAGCCTCTGCCTGGGCGGTAATTTGTTATGCAACAATAGTAACCGGTACATCCACTTTGAAATACCCCTCATCCTCCTTCCCACTTACTCAAGTCCCACCTCTTCGAGCCTTAGCTCTACTAGGGCGCTTTCCTCACAGTGACGGTCCCTTCATGAACTCCCCGAGCACTGGCTATGAAGCCAGGAGCGCTCATTGTTCGACAGCATGCAGTCATTTCAGGTATTGTATTTTTGTAATCATTTGTAATCTTTCATTCTCGTTTGTAATGCTCTGTCCTTAAACTAAATTGGAACCACATTGATGGGAACAGGACTTAGAATGCAATTTGTCTTAGAACTATTTCTATTCCCATGACCTATCCCAACATCACAGACACAATAGGTGCCCTAAATAAATGTGTGATGCAGATGTTGGTGCGCTGGAAAGAATAGTGAGGGGAAGGCACCAGGAGACCTGTTGTTCTCACACTCATGTCTACTCTGCATCCCAGTGCCTGAGTTTTAGTCTTATATGGAGAAAGGATTCAAGACACAGGTACTTAAGCAGAAAAGCAAAGAGCTGGCTCCTAGAGCCAACACCAAGAAAGCACTCCCTTGATGATCATGAAATGTTTGTGTCCTCAGGCCTTCCTGCCTACCAGTCTGCTGCGTGGGGCCTCCAGGCCTCGGCTCCCATAGGCTCAGACACTTCTGACGCACCCATTTCAGCCTGGGACTTGGGGATCTATTTTTTTGATTCAGTTGATTCACGACTCAGAAATACCACATTGCCATATATTTGTCTCCAAACTCTTCTCCCCAAACAACACAAAGGAAGACTATGTGGTATCTCTCTCTGCTCATCCCCGTGGGTCCCCAGGACTTCTCCGTAGGAGGAGGAAGATATAAAACATTCAATAGCTGAAATAGTTATGGGAGCATGTCAGAAAATGACTATTCATCCTTCTTCACAGAGTAAGAGTTAAAGCTATCTCTGATAGCTTTGAAAATTTTGATTGGGATGGTAATGGAAAAGCATCCTTGCTTTATCTAGTTTATGCACACAAGCGTTTTCACAGTAAAGACTCTGGATGAGCTACAGCACTACAGGTAGTAGAAATTCTGCTAATCTCAGCTTGTTTCCACAATAAGAGGACCTTCTCAGTATTGAAGTTTGCATTTTTTTTTAACCTTTTCTCAGGAGTCTGTGAGAGACAGGTGCAGGGCCCCCTTGGTCTCTTGTCACAAACCCAACAGCCTTTTCTGCTCTCTTTGACTGATAAAGAAGGTCCTCTTTTACCAAGGCCAAAGAGAGAGCCCTTGCCCCACCTCAGCTCCCGTCTCTCTTATCAGATGTTGCCATAGAGGTTGCAGGTGGTCTCAACTCAGGCGTGGGGCACATTTTAGCCAAAGACGATCTCTAATGGGATCTGCCACCTTGGTTTGACCTGGGGGGTTCTGAGGCGACCAGAAGCAGAACTGCAGCACCGTGGATATCAGACCCACAGTAGTAAGTCCCGGCATCTTCTGTTGTTGTGTTTTGAATGACAAATATATATTGACTGTTTAAAGAATCAATATCCCCTTTGAAATGATTCCTGGCATTGGTACTGGAGTTGTTCTTTATTCTGTACACGAAAGTCAGGGAGTTGTTACTTTCACTCTTCTTGTACCAGCTCGCTCGATAGCTCTCCGAATGCCCTCCTGTTATGCTGCAGCGGAAGGTGGCAGTTTCTCCAAGTACAACAGTCAGAGTTTTAGCATCTGGTTCCAAAATTATATCCAACGAGACCCCTGAAAGGAAAAGCCAAAAGGTAGAGAGGCTGTGGAGAACTCCTTCCATCCTGAAGGGATGGGGCCCCAGAGCCATGCTCGGCACGGTCCTGTGAGCCCCCAGCAAACCTTTCCTGCTGCATATGTCCCCGAGAGTGAAAGGCCCAGGAGCTTTCCTTGCCTGTCCAGAAGATGGTGAGGTAGAGGAGGGGACAGGGCCACAGCATGGCTTCCCAGGGGTGACTCTGCAGTATGCTGGAGTTCCTTGGCTGCCCAGGTTAGCTGCTGTCAGTTCTGTCTGTTATGAAGGTGGTTGGGTGTTAGTCACTTCCTTAGTGAGAGATGGGTGACAGGTCTGCTAGGTCACAGATTCAACAAATACGTGCTAATTACCTGCTGCAGGAAGATACCATCTGGGAGATGTAAAGTGAACAAGACATGGCTTCTCCCTTCAAATAACTCAGTGTTTTGGGAGATGGACATAGAGCAATTACAAAAGAGTGTTAAGTGCTGTACCAGAGGGAGATACGAAGTGCCCCAGAAGCTCGGAGGAAAGGGCTGCTTCTGCCTGGGACACTCTGGAGAGGTGACCCTAAACTGTGCAGTGAGGGCTGAGCAGGGCTTTGTCAGACCATGTGCCTGGGGGCAATCCCAGGAGAGAGAATGGACGATTAAAGGCGGGCTTCGGGAGCAGACTCGCCTGCACATTATGGTTGTTCTGCGTCAAACGGTCTCTTTCCCTTAGGCCTCTGCCGGCCTGGCCTCAGCCTGAGGCATCTTCTCCAGCGGCCAGCTCTTGCTATGCTATTCCAAGAAGTTTCCTGCTTCCAGACTCTCCCCTCTTTCATCCATTCTCCAAGCGGCCAACATGCTGACTTTTTTTCAGACCAAAGAGGATCAGGTCACACCTCTGCTCTTGAAGCTGTCCCCACCGTGTGATCTCCTGGTCTGCTCCCTTCTCTAGACTCACTTTTGGCCACTTTCCCACTGGTGCTCAGTACTTCAGCTGCACAGAAACACTTGCAAGTTCAAAGATGTGTTATAGCCCTTTATATCCAGTTTTTGCACTAGCTGCTCCTTCTTCCTAGAAAAACCATCACTTACCCCTCCCCTCCTTACCACTGCTTGAGGAAAGTATCCCCCATAGGTCCCCAGGTCACGGCAGTTATGATCTCCTTTCTAATTATCTGATAATTTGTTTGTTTTCTACATTGGACTTTAAGATTCTTTAGAACAGTGACTGTATCTTATTTATATTTCCATTCTTAGGACCCAGCACAGAACTTGTCAATATTAGATGCTTAGCCGGTATTTGCTAGTCCAAACAGGATTTCTGTCTGGAGCCTCTTGACCCTCAAGGAGACTTCTGGGTCACTCATCTAGTGAAAGATGGGATTAGGAAAGGATTTGCCAGCAGCTCAGGGCAAAGCCTGAGGTAGCCAGGTCTCCTACTTGTTGTTATAAGTATGGGGAGAGCAAGCAGGATAGCTCCCACCTGGCTAGAACCTGCTGGGAATTGCTTGTGGTTAACATTCTGATACTGCCGTCTGGTGCCTAGGAGGTATCACTAATCACATCATCTATATGCAAAAGGAGCGCAGGCTTTCCTGGCCTAAACAGCCCTGGGTTTTGAGTCTTGCTTTGCAACTTACCAGTTACATCTGTGAGTCTTGACTCCCTCATCTGCAACAGGGTCATTGTAGTCACCCTGCAGGATGATGTGAGGTTGAAATGGGAGAACGTGTAGGAAGCTCTTAGCTCTGTGCCCACCGCAGATGCTGGCTTTTGGCCTCATTTCTTCTGCTTCTACCTGGTTGGGTTGGCAACCTAGTCACAGTTGCCTACCTGACCGCTAGGAGAGACACAGAGCCCGCCCTTTCAGGCCTGGCACGGAGCAGTCCTGAGCGAAGGAGGTGTTGGCTGAGCTAGGTCACGCCGTCTGCAGGACTTTGGGCAGGTAAGTGGATGAGCTGAATGGAGCCATGTCAGAGATGAATGGGCAGTGTCAGCAAGCTCTGCGCCCTTAGGCAAAGACTGTGTCTGGCATTTAAGGATAGAGGACACATATGAGCTACAGCCCCAGCCTTCTTTGTCCATCTGGGATAAAGAAAAAATAGGAGGATTCAAAGAAGCAAAAAGACCGCAGGGTCAGATCAAACCAACCCATATCGGCTACTACGTGCCCGAGCGTAGTGCCACTCTTTCTGACGTTCTCTGCCACTCCCGGTCTTGGGTATCTATCCAAAGGGTGGCTCCCCTGTCAGTGGGAGAAAGTGCCGGAACTTCTGATTTTCTCTCTACTGAAAAGTTTCAGGACCTACTCTGCCTTTGGTTTGAGAACATATCCACTCTTCCCCTACTCCTTTTGAGTTCTTTGGGTGAAAGAAGAGATAAATGTGTGAAGGAAAGCCCTTTGTCTGCTCTGTCTCATATATCTCATACTCATCACCCTCAAACTTCTTGCAGAAAGCTTTAGTCACAGCGAAGTTGGACTCTGCCGTGTGCCCGTCATTTAGCTCCGTGGACGCATGGCAGTTATCAGCTGTTTGCACTGTTCCTAGTTGCTGTCTTTGCTCTCTGGTTTCTCTGCTTTGGTACCAGCTAGTTGGACAAGCAACTGAAGACCAGCAGTGGAGTGAATGAAAAGAGAGGACCCGGTATTTCTATTTCTGTCAGTCAGGAGCCAGCTGCTTGTGTCCCAGGACAGCCTTCAGTAAATAGTGGCTCTTTGCGATCTGGCTGCTTTGGGTTTGGAATGCTAGACGGCTGGGATTGCTTCATTTCTCTGATTCATTTTCACTGAAATGTCTGGGCTTCATTGGTTGTTTTAAAGCAAACATAAGACGTTTTTGGAAATTAGTGAGGAATTTCAATGGGTGTCAAAGAAAATGACACTGTCGTTTGTCTATAAAAGGGTTTGGTGCCACTATTCCATCTGCAACTCACTTACCCAGCTGTGTGGCCCTGGATGGTGCAGCTGCCAAGCAAAACAGCACAGAGGCAAACTGGGACTTTTCTGAGTTGTAATTCTGCTTCTGTTACTGATTTGGGACCTTGGGATGTAAATAAATAAACGTTTCCATGTTTAGTCTCAGCTCAGTTCCTTTAAGATGTTTTCCTGGCTCTCATCCCCAGCCATCCTGAAATCTCAAGGCCCTAATTCCAATCAGTACTCTACTCCTGGAACACTTCTGTGATCGTTACAGCCAAGCGCTTCTCCTGCTCCCACATGTGTCTGATTTAGTTCCTCTATTAAGGTTGTAACCCCCACTATAGTATCAACTCCAGGATGGCAGAAAGCTCCTATTATTTGCTGTGGTATCCTTGGCTCTTGGCACAATGTCTAGCGCATAGTGGACACTCAGTATATATTGTTGAATAAACAATGGATCTTGCCAATTCTATACTCTGAGACTTATGGATACTTGCGCACTTGTTAAATAGTTTAACCTTCCTGCTCACCTTTATTTTTCTATTACTGTCCCTCAAGGATTACATGGGGGGAGGTTGGAGAGCTTCCAGTTAGTTGATACTCTCAAATATTCTATTAGCTCCTCTAAAATTTTCATTTTGATTCCTAGATCACTATCAGAAAACCTGTCCTTGGGCAGGACCCTCCAGTCAGTCCATAGTTCTCCACTGACTTCATTTTTCTTCTAAACTTTCCTTTACCTTGGGTAGTAGTGGGTTTTGAAAAGGAAGAAAAGTCATTTCTCTCACTGAGACTCTTGGCATGGCAGAACCAGAGACCTCAGTGACAGACGGACTCACGTAGAATCTCCTATTTCCCTGTTGCCCGTGACGGGGCACTGGTCTTCGAACTTTGGTTCTTGGGAGGAATTACTGAATAGTTTCTTACTGGCAGGGATATGGCAGGGTTACTAGAGTTGTAAGTGTCCTGTAGGAAACCTGAGTCCTCCACTGTTACGTTCAGCAATTCTGGGCATGTGTCACCAATAACCCCAAGGTGCCCTGGAGATGAGCTAGCTCGGGAGGACAGTGACTCATTCACTCGCCACACACTCTGGGTCTGGGCCTGTCCCCGCAGGGTTCAGGATTTGAAATCTGAGGCCCAAAGCCAAATTTTTCTAAGGCTCCTTCTCTATTTCTTTATCCCAAGAAAAGCCTCCTGCTTTGTGTGATTCTGTGTCCTCAAAGGGCTGTTCTGGGTTCTTAAAGGAACAGCAGTGTGGTGAGCCCATATGTTGGCTGTAAATGAGAAAGCCGGCAAGACAGCAGAGGGTTAGCGTTTCTGCTGGTAAATAATGCAGGATCTGAAGGTGCGGGAGACCATGCATGCTCAGAAGAGAGAATAGAGAAGACAGTCCAATTTACTGCCGGTTCTCAGCTCAGCAGTCCACACTGGGAGTTCCCATAGGTTGTTCCGTCGATAAGCAGAGGCCAATGTGGACATGCCTTTGTAGAGCTCGTGCGCTTCTGGAATCTTGGAATGATCTTCACTAGCAGCTTTTTAGGACGTCATAAGTTAGGTGCACTTTGACTTAATTTGTAATCTTGGAGGTGGCAACATTTTCAGGTCATGTAGAATGTCTGTTATGTAGAGAGAACTAATTCCTTGTTTATACTTATGTTCATAAACAACTTTAATTTTATTTCTGGCTCTACATTTGTAAATTATTCCTCTAGCCATTTAATGAGTGGGACTACTGTTATATTTTTAATATCTCATGAAGTCTATATTTGCTTGTTTTATGAGGGTCAAATAGAAATTGTTTCCCTCTAGTTTTATTTTTTTTCTATACAGGAAGCCCTTAATTTATAAGCATCCAGTGAAAGAGGTCCTGAAAGTGTTTTGAATTGTATTTCTCTGAATTTCCATTGATCTTCAGTTCTTACTAAACGGGATACTAAAATATAAAAGACTGTTTAATTGTCCTGTAGATTGACTTATTTTTTATCAACAAGTTCCTAAAAGCCTAACCCAGCCCAGTAGTAGGAATGAGGATGTAGTAGTAACCACCATCATGATATCATAGCCATCAATAAGAGTAGCCGGTACTTAGGGTGCTTCTGGGGAGCCTTAGAGTATTACTCTCAGTGCATTACATATAATAATTTACTTAATTATTGCAACAGTTCTCTAAGGCAGGTATTACTGTTATCATTATTTTATAGATGAGGAAAGCAAGGCATAAAGTCACTTGCCCAGGGTCATATACTAGTGAGTCAGTAAGAGGAAGATCTGAGATTCAAAATTCAAGAAGTCTGGCTTCCAAGTGTGAACTTGAGCTCCATCACTGGTGCTCCATACTTATTTGTCTGCCTATCTATCCATCTATAGTTATTTATCAATTTGCTAAATTTACTAGCCTTATGTATATATACTTGATATTTTTTCAGTTTTTTAGAAATATTGGTAGGTTTTAAAGGGTCTGTGAATAAGATGTTAATTGTTGGCTTTGATATTGTGTGTGTCTAACTCATTTGTCTCTCTGGGTAGTAAGGACTGTGCTTTTATATATCAGGTTGAAAATTCAAGTAATTCGACAAGATTTAATATTCACCTCTCAGGATTTAGCAACATAAAAGCAAGGAGGTGCTACTTACTAAATATATTTTATTATTTGAGAAGTGCTTGTTCTGTACCTTTGCATCCCCACAACACTTAGACCATCACTTGGTAAACCATAAGGGCCCTTTGAGTTTGAATGAATGAATTGATGAAAGAGTGAGGGAAGTTCAAGATGACACTGAGCACCCCGAGTCATTAAATGACCCTCTGCATTTTCTGTGTTGAGCGTGGCTGAGGCTCAGCTTCTTAATGTGATACACAGCATGCTTCGTGGTTTCTGTAGTTCACAGTAGTAAACGGCTTTGCCTCTTGGCTGCATGTTCTTAATGGCTAGGGAACTGGAGGACAGCTCCCCGTGGACTACTGGTAATGCTTGGGTTCCCTGGTGCCTTGAAAGGCATGGTAGATGTAGATGAGTTTTGGTTAGCTCTCCACAGATATCAGTACACAGAGTCATAATTCCCTCCAGGGATGTTACATTGGCAGTGGAACTTTACATCCATTCCAGTGATGGCAGCTATGTTGGGAGATTGTGTAATTTCAGTCCTGCAGGAGCCATCTGGCAAATAAAAAAGGATAAGACATGAGAAATGAGAAGTGCTGGGAAACTGCACCCGTTTACCTAGGGGCCACTCCCAGAGGAAGGGCAGCACAATGCACAGAAACGGGGACATGGTGCATCTGCTGTTCCTCTTGGCGCTGTTTGCCACGAAGGCTGCTTTGCATGCATGATGCACTTAGGCCACCTTATCTGTGACAGCCATGTGGCTGCTTCATTGCTGCAGGAGGTCCTTGGAGGTGTTTGGTGCTCGTGCTCTTGAAAAACACACTCAGATTGTTCAAAGGCAGCCATCCAACAGACCCTTTTACAGGAGGCTTTGGTGCCCCTCCACCTCTTGGGGCCTGTGTTTTCAGCATATGGTGCCATTCCCTTATCAGCCCCAGAAGGCTTCTCTGAAATGAAACGAGGGAGATAGTCTTTTGTTGAATGACATCTGGTGGTCAAGGTCTCTTGGGTCCTTGTTCGTGAGATTCAGGAACCTAAGGTGCACAGAAGGATGAGGAAAAGTAGGACCAGTCATTTTCCTGAATGTACTATGGCTTCCGTTGCTCACTTGGTAGTTTCTGGTTCTGGGACACACTCTTCAGAAGGCAAATAGGGAGGAAGTAGTTTGTTCAATTTTAATTGATTAATCAGCCATCCCTTTGCCAAATATTTATTGAGTACCAATTACATAAGAGCTTTCTGCTGAGTGCTGAGGGTACAATGAAAGCAAAAACCAGCCCAAATTTCTGCCATTGTGGAATTTTAAATGTCCTGATGATGTTTAACTTTAGGCAAGAGAAAGAGGTTCAGATCACATAGAAAGCCGAGCAGCAGCAGGGGGAGGGGGGCGGGGCCTGCACCCATCCAGGCAGGGCTTTCTCCCAGGCAGCACAGCGGCTGCGGGCTCCCCGTGGAGACGCACACACCAGAATTTTCACTGACAATCCAGGCCCAGTCCAAGAGTCAGAGAGTTCCTTTCCGCGTACCCTCCCTATAGCCATTCTCTTATCAAGAAGTCATTCTACATGTTGACAATCTAGAGTTCTGGAGAGCCTGGCTTAGCGCTGGTACCATTCTGTTCTTGGAGCCGAGTCAGCTTGGCTGTGACTGTTCCACTGGGAGGACAACTGCATCTTTTGTGTGATGGTTTCCTTTTCATTGTGTGCACAACGACTACAGAGCCAGGAAACTTTAATTTGTGATAAATAATAAGCTATCTTTAGGGCCAATCTTATTATTACTATTTTTAATTTTGGTATGATTAATCTACAATTGTATGTGCAACATTATGGTTATTAAATTCCCCACTTCATCAGGTTCCCCCCACCAACCCCATTGCAGTCACTGTCCATCAGCGTAGTGAGATGCTACAGAATCACTACTTGTCTTCTCTGAGTTGTACAGCCCTCCCCGCGCCCCCCCAACATCACATCTGCCAATCGTAATGCCCCTTTTACCCCCTTGTCCCTCCCTTCCTGCCCATCCTCCCCAGTCCCTTTCCCTTTGGTAATTATTAGTCCGTTCTTGGGTTCTGTGAGTCTGCTTCTGTTTGGTTCCTTCAGTTTTTTTCTTTGTTCTTATACTCCACATATGAGTGAGATCATTTGATACTTGTCTTTTTCTGCATGGCTTATTTCACTGAGCATAATACCCTCCAGCTCCATCCATGTTGTTGCAAATGGTAGGATTTGTTTTCTTCTTATGGCTGAGTAATATTCCATTGTGTATATGTACCACCTCTTCTTTATCCATTCATCTACTGATGGACACTTAGGTTGCTTCCATTTCTTGGCTATTGTAAATAGTGCTGCAATAAACATAGGGGTGCATCTGTGTTTTTGAAACTGGGCTGCTGCATTCTTGGGGTAAATTCCTAGGAGTGGGATTCCTGGGTCAAATGGTATTTCTATTTTGAGTTTTTTGAGGAACCTCCATACTGCTTTCCACAATGGTTGAACTAATTTGCATTCCCACCAGCTGTATAGGAGGGTTCCCCTTTCTGCGCATCCTCGCCAGCATTTGTTGTTGTTTGTGTTTTGGATGTAGGGCCAATCTTATTTTGAGAGTCAGGGCTGATGGAGGTCAAGGATTTTTGCTCTTAGCATTTTTGTTAAAGCTTTTACTCCCGCCTCTGCTTTTGTCTTATCTCATCTATTTCCTTGTCTCTTTTTCAAGACGACTCATCCTTCTGCAAGATACTCTCATGAACAACTTTCAAGGGATAACAGGACAATGCATAAGGAATAATGACACACTCATCCCAGAATGCCTGGATGCAGGATTACACAGAAGAGAGCTGGGGACAGTGGTGGCCACACGGACACACACAGAGACACGTGGAAGTGGAGGGCTGGTGGCATGGCTCTGCGGGTACCTATGCCAGAGCAGGTGGTATGACGGGGTAGCCAGGGGTCCTCCAGAGGTGTGGCCATAGCAGTGTGGTTGATGTTTGGCACAGTGTTGCCGGTTGGGAAGATGTATGAGTGCTGCATGGTGACCCTAGCCAGGCTCACCAAAGACTGGTGAGGAAGGCTGTCCGCAATGGAGGTGCTGGAGTCCTACCCAAAGCTTTTGTACTGGGAAGGGCTCTAACTGGGTGGGGAGGTAAAGAACTCATGACAGACTATTTCTGGACACCACCCTGGTGAGAGAGAAGAAATGTTAGTTCAGAGAAGAGAAAGAGTAAGTCAAATGGTCTCAGACATAGTAGCTGGGTGCTCATTCACACAGCTGAATTGACGAATGAGAGGTGTGGGCAGTCAATTGTGTAATGAGTTTTGAGGGGCCCAAGAAAATCCCTGTCCCCAAATATCCTCTATTGGTACCTGAAATTTTGCCATTAGAGATTGAACCTTTGGGCCATAGACAGATGAAAATATTCCTAGGAGGACTGACACCTTAAGTCTTAATGCACTGAAAAGCAAGTAAGGATTAATTTTTGATGGCAAGGCCTTGGAGCATGGGAACTAGAGAATCTTCCAGCACACGATCAGGATGCCAAGAAGAGGCCATCTCTCCCTCCTCCTTCACGTCCACATATCATTCATCCACTTCTGAGGTGTCTCTTGAGTCTGTTTCCTCTTTCCGGGTCCTTTTTCCTGATGCGTCTCATGATCCGTCTCAGTCTCGACATTAACTTGATAATCTGATCTCACTGCTTTTTCAGTCACAGAACCAATCTTCCCATCCTTAGTGATCTTTCTAAAACATCTTCCCAGCACATTTCCTCTGATTTCTGCTTGTTTCTCCTGGAACAAAATCCAGATCCCTTGGCCTGGTTTCCAACACGTTTTCCAATCTGGTCAAAGCCCTACCGCTCAGACCACTCTTCCGCCCCAGCCCGTGCAGACTCGTTTCCACAGAGTGGATGCTGTTCCCCACACATGGTCCCATCTACCTTCCTGGGTTGCTCGAGCTGCTCTCCCTGTTTGCCATGTCCTTCTCCAGCCCCTCCATTGGTTAAAACCCATCATCCTTTAAGTCAGTTCAACGATAACTTCTCCAGGGAGCCTTTCCCAGTCCCCCTGAACCAAACCAATCTCTTCCTCCTTTGGGCAGCTGTGCATTGTACCCTGACCAACATTTACCATGGCCGGGCTTTATTTTTTATTTGAAATATAGTTGATATACAAAATTATAATGGTTTCGAGTATGCAACAGAGTGATTTGACAGTTATCTACATTATTAAATGCTCACCCCAATTAGTATAGTTACTATTTGTCAACATAGAAAGACATTACAGTATTATTGACTATATTCTCTATGCTGTACTTTCATGTCTATGACTAATTTAAATTCTAATTGAGATTTTGTGTCCCCTTACCTCTTCACCTATTTCACTCACCCACCCCAAGCCCATACCCATGGTAACCATCAGTCTCTTCTTAGGGCTTATGAGTCTATTTCTGTTTTTTGTTCATTTGCTTTTTTTTTTTAGATTACACATATCAGTGAAATCGTATGGTATTTATCTTTGTATGCCTGGATTATTTCACTTATCATAAAACCCTCTCAGTCCCTCCATGTTGGCACAAACAGCAGGATTTCTTTCTTGTTTATAGCTGCATAATATTCCATCGTATATATGTACCACCTCTTCTTTATCCATTTATCTATTGATGGACACTTAGGTTGCATCCATATCTTGGTTATTGTAGATAATGTGGCAATAAACATAGGGGTGCATATTTCTTTTTGAATCAGTGATCTAATTTTCTTCAGGTAAATTCCCATGGTCTGACCTTAGAAATAAGTGATATGAGGGTCTGTATGTGTCTCTCTTTGGAAAATACACACCTCTCCTATTCTCTCATAGCCTGCAGGAAGGTCTATATGCCTGAGGAAAAGTAGATGTCCTAGGGAATTGATTTTCAAGGGACTGTAATGTGATCTGTCATGAGTTGATACCCAGCAGTGCCCCCTGAACCTGGGTAGGCAAGCTGCCAGACTCTGAACAGGATTTGAAAGGGCTTTTCTGGTTAGAACATTTCTGGTGAATGTATTAAAGGACTTGGCTCCTATGCTGGCATTGACTGGGGTCCACAATCTTTATTGGGGTCTTTGTTGTTCAACAAGGTAGTAGAGTGCCACCATCTCCCCAGGGAGTAACCACAGGTGTGTGGTTTGGAGGGACTGACCAAGACTTCCTACCCCACCATAGCAGCATGAGAAATCAAACCCACTAGTTAATAGCCAGGGCTGCATGGCCTTGGCTGTAAGAAAGGACTATGATTTCAAGGGAAACAGCCTCAGATGCTTTTCACCTGGGACAAGGTGGCAGGAGATTGGGTATTCAGGAAAGAGTCTGGGTTTTTCAGTGTCACAAGGGAGGAGGGTCTGTGGCCTGCCGTCATTGTCAAACCTGTCACCAAGGTCAAACCTAATATCAAGGCCTCAGGCATTATCTGCCCATCAGAGATCTGGATCTGGGAATAGTGCTCTAGAGCGGGTCTGTATTTGAATGCAGTGAGTTGACCTTGGGAAGTTTCCTTGTCTCTCGGGTCTTAGATATTGACTATCCATTTCTCCTCTTAGGGAAATTTCTGCACATTGTTTTTTCCAGGTACAGAACTGAGATACTAACCTGGGAGGCCGGTCCCTTAATCACACTGGAGGCATCTGGAGAAAGAACATGGTACAGGAAATGCTTAACATCTGATAGACTCAACTCTCATGGACTGTGAGAGAAAAATGCTATTTTAGAACCCTTTTTTTTTCTTTCAATTTCTGTATGCTCTCAGGAAAGGTATCCTCTGTTTTAGAGCACTTTTATGAGAAGGATGAGGAACAACCATGTAGTCTGTGGCTCTAGATTTGAACTGTAGAGAGAAATTAAGTTTTTATCTTATGAAAGGAGGACTTACCTTTCTTTCTGTCTTTTCCCTTTAGCAGAACTGCTCCTTGAAGACTGCTGGGGTGTTGGGTTTCAGACTCTAGGTGAACCTTAGAGCATTCTTTTTTTGCTGAGAAAACTCAAGTAAGGTCGAGAAAGAGTTTATTCACATCTAAAACAAATATCCACTAATTGTTGTGGAAATTATGAAGTCATCATAAAACTAAACACAGATGTTTTACACTGAGATCATAAGTGTTCTGTTAAGAAAAATTACTTGGTGACTTTATAGTTAGAATTAGGAGCCAATTTTCCCCACAATATGAATTTGATCAAGGTTGCTGGTGCTCTGTGCATGGTATTCTAAGACTGAATAATACCATGTTTGCCTTTTTGGGCCATGAAGGCCAGATTCCACCTGCCATGGTAGAGGGCAGGCGGAGAGCTTCCCAGGAGGAGATGATTCTCCCCACTGTCAGTCATTGCAGGCAGGAAACGAGCTAGCCTTGGGCTCTACATTAGGAATTGTGAGGATGCTTGCAGATTTTTATGGGGGTCACTAGCTGATCCATCTATGTGGAAGCCTGTGGGAGACAGATGTTAGGCAGGAAAATAGATATGAGTGGGGTGGAAAGAGAATAAGGCCTGGAAAGCTCACTAAAAAAAAAAAAAAGACCCAGAGTTAATGAGTTAATTGGTTAAAGCTCAAAAAGCCAGGTGTAACTTGGCCTGGAATGTTTGAATATTCTTCCCATATAAAGGAGGGTACCTCAGCAGAGCCCATGTCTTTATTGTGTTAATCATACAGGCCCAGCTTATTTTTTAACTTTACCTATATGCTGTTTTTTCTGCTTCAGCCCTAATCAAGTAATTTGCAACCCAGGCAACTAATTTAGCATGCAGGCCCAGCCATAAACAACATAGTAAAAGTCAGGAAGTTAAGAAGTAAGATTCTTAACTTACTCTTTAGCAAATAGACAATAGCTCAGCCCATCTTGGGGGCCAGGCAGGCGGCCTTGTTTGATATGCTCCCAGACCAAGACGCCAGCATCTCAGGGAGAATTCAGCAGTAAATTTCTTGTGTTAAATTAATTTTAAATATTTGGAGACCACTTAATAAGTCCACACCCCTAGCCCTTTGTCACGTTCCTGAAAAATCCTTAAAAGGGGGAACCCCCAACCTTTCAGTGTGCTCCTCTCTCTGAGGTCACCCGTGCTCTCTAAGTGTGAAGCCTTAAACTTTCTCTCTGCAACCTTTCAGGGCACCTCTCCTCCCTGAAGTCACCTGTACTTTTTCTCTCTTTAAGTAACTGTCAATAAACCTTTTACTCTGCTTCACTACTGTGTCTCTGCCCTTCAGTTCTTTGCCACAGCAGGGAAAAGAACCGAGGAAAATATGCAATGCCCTCCCAACACAGGGAGAGTCCCATATTGGGTTTTGGGTCTCAAAATGTGCACTTCTTTCCTCAAGCATTTGGCTATGCTCTGAAGGATTTATAGGAGCAGGCTGTGTCCACACTGATGTGGGATCCACGGGGAGCAGCTGGGGGAGGGCAGCTGGAGGGGAGTCTCCCAAGGAGGTCTACGTGGAGGAACTTTGGTCTGGTGGCATTTCAAGCCCAGTGGGGCCCCGTTGTGGGACAGAATTATTACAGATCCCGTGGGGGGACAGAATGGATGCTCCATATTCCCTTGATAGAGGCTGCAGGTTATTTTAAGTTAGATATTATTGGAGCAATGTCTGTACTTTTTAATCCACAGGCTGGTGAGGTCTGGGGAGACATGGGTAACATAATGAAGGACTTCCTAAAAGTAAGAAATCTAAAACTCTTGAAGTGGTATTTGAAATAACATTAGGACGATGACAACTATTGCTTTAATTAATAGCCTGACTACCCTTAGCTGTCTTCAAGACTAAAATTCTCAGCAACTAATTGATGGCTTAAACTTTAGGTCTTACAAGAGCTGGAAAACAGCAGCAAATCTGAAAATGGTCGATTCCAGTTTACGCAATTGTATGCATGCATGCACGCTCCCATGCATTCATTAAGCAAACACTTATTGCCATCACTGTGTTTACTGCCAGGAACACTGAACTTATTGGGATGTGACCCCCAAGGAGCTTACATCTGAGTGGGTGGAGACAGGTAGGACCCTGCATCCCCTAGTCAGAGAAACAGATGGCTCCTGGTTAATGACACGATGAGGCAAGTTCTCCTCTCAGTCTCTTTCCAGGGGGTTCCATCACCCACGGAGCCAAACCCACTTTCCAGTGAACTGCCTTTATTCTTACAGTCCCAGGTGTGCGGGAGCTGTGTGAATAGGCCTGGCAGTACTGCGCCTCTCAGGGTGATACAGTGGTCCTTGGTTTTGCCTTCCAACGGGAGGCTGCCTCCTGCAGTGATGGGCAAGTTGGGGATGAAGCTGGAGCAGAGCACCTGGAGAGATTGGCCAGTCCGGCACTGCCCTCCAGTGGTCAGAGGCAGGCACGTGGAGAGCGATGAATTCCTAGAGTGAGGTCCTGAGGTGCGTGTCTGCAGATTAATGAGGGGGCTCAGGAATGGCTCCCCCAGGTGAAGTTGGAAGGATAAGAATCAGGAACCATAGTTGAGAAGTTAGAGTGAGAATTGAGATTAATCAATGGCCGGCCATCTGGAGCAGTATGTGTGGGGAGAACCAGAAACAAAGATCACGCTGGTTTCCCAAGTTGGATTTTGTCAGGAGAAATAAGTGGCTGACAAGACTGCCCAGGCTGCCTAGGGGTCTAGAAAGTGCGGTGGGGTGACCTTGAGCTCTACCCCTGGGCCTCTCAGTCCACCTTGTCAGGGTTCTAGGAAGACTTTGATCTAGAATAATTATCTTTAGATTGATGGGCAGTTCAGGAGTGAGCACGAATCTTCCAAAATTAAATGAGATGCAGATTTGTGTGTAATGAACTTTTTAAAAATTAGATGTGTGAAAGGGTCTAGTTCAGAGGAAGGTAAATCTGCTCTTAGCATTCCTGCCGGGATCCCTGTGGTCTCAGTCAGTCTCCCCAAATCTTCTGTGTTGATGGTTCTGTTTCTCAGCATGCAGAAGTCCTTCCCCCAAGTCCCCACTGGGTCAGTGTCACTGTGAGGCGTCCGGCACACTAGGGCACTGTTCTGTGCCGCACATCATGGGTCTCTGAGTCAAGGCTGAAGGAGCCTTGGCAACCCGTCTGCTCTTGGCAAAATCTGCAACCAGTGCTTCGTTTGCTTCCTTTTCTGTTTCACCTAAACACTCAGCATCCTTCAGACACGTCACCACTTCCCTCCCGAGGTCATGGAAGCCACGAAGCTCCAGCCAGCCCAGAATCTTCCCCTGCTTTGCTTCTTCCAGCTGACCTATGACTTGGCTTCCTGAATCTTCAGGTTTGAAATCCTCCCTGTCCCTGTTGCTTTCCTGCCCTGCTCTCCAAAATAGAAAGAGAGGAGTTAGACAAACTTCCAGATCAAATTAAAAAGCAATACAAACAAACAAGATTAATTCAGGAGCTGGATAACTGCGGCATAATGCATTGGGGGTCAAGTTGCTTGTATGGTTGCCTGTAAAATTCAAGCGTCTAAAGTCTTCCTGCAGAAGACTCCAGTCTTAACAGACAAATGATGTTTGCACTGTGACTGGAGGCCAGGAGGTCTGAGAGCAGGATGACGAGGAAGGACGGAACATGGATACCTTGGTTGGAAGACACCTTAAGTCATGGTAACGCTGTGTATGTGTGTGTAGCTCTGTGTGTGCACTGGTGTGTGGTTAAACTGAAGCTTTCTGAAGTCAGGAACTGTTTTTCCTGCTCTACTTCCTAACTCCGATGCCTCAAATATAGCAAGCACTTGTGAACAAGCATATTGTTCCATAGCACAGTGATTTAGAGATGATCTTTTGGATTGAGTATTTTTACTTTAGTTTTGCAATCTTAGGACAGTCTCCTAGCATTTCTGAGCCTTGGGCTCCTCATCTGTAAAACAGAGACAATGATGCCTGCCCCAGCCCCCACCCTGCAGAGCATTTGTGAGGATGAGAGGAGCTGGTGCATGTGAAGCCCTGGGCATAGTACCTGGCACATGGTCACACTTAGTAAACAATAGCTGCTTCATTATTTCCACATGGGCATGTGCAGCCCTCGTGGGTACAGGAAGTTTTCAGTCAAAGCCCAACTTAATTACAAAATAAAAATTAGACGCATTTCAGAAAATGACAATGTACAATGGGGTTGAACAGACTCTCTCCCTCTGCAACCTTGTCCCTTCGTTCTAGAACTGTAAAGACTTTGCCCAAGGTTCTTGAACCCTGTCTAGAATGGGAGAACCTTTATTATTTACATAAATGAGCTTTCAGGTGAAACAAGCACAATGGGGTGGCAGTGGCTGACCCTCCCCCTCTGCTTTGAGCCTGGTGCTCCCTGTGCAGTGGGCGTGGTGCTGTTATCTGTGCTGGGTGGTTGTGACTGACCCAGTCTCAGCAGCTGTCAACCCAGGAGAGAACTGGAGGCTTTGTATTCAATCAGCACTGAGAGCCTATTAGGAGAACAAGGTACCATGCAGCCACTTGAAAGTCTGAGTGTCTAGAAATGGCCATTACAGAGGAAAGTCCTTCCGCTTGGCTGACTGGGACCAGGTCTATGGCTTTAAAGCGATTGGCACAGATGCCGAGTGAGGGGTGCATTCATTTTGTGCTCAGTAAAACCAGTTTTATTCAGGGAAGTGAATTGTTATCCCCTTGGGAAAGGTGAAGGTATAAAAACAGATTGTAACTCTTGGAGAATCTAATTTCTCTGCGGCTGGAGACAGAAAGAGAAAGAGAGAGGCAGAGAGGGAGAGGGCGGAGAGGGAGAGAGATGGATGAAAGGGAGCTCTGTGACCCCAGGAAGTCCTAGGGTAATTACCCAGCCTGGATTTCTCCTGGAGTTCGGGGTGGTGCCAGACGCGTCCAGGCCCTCTGCGCACTACGGCACAGAGCCAGCATCTAGAGTCCACCTCCTCCCCCTGCGGCTGTTCCTCAGGTCTGGGGACACATCAAAGGAGGTCTGATGTGCATGACTGCTGTGAGCCATTCTCACCTGGGGCTGCAGGACGCCCCATCCCACTGCATGCGGCATTCAGCCCTTTGTAAGAGCAGCGGAGCTGAACCAATCCCCCATTATGGGCGAGAGCAGATTCCTCCCGGGAGACCTGGGTTTGCCCCCAGACCCCTGTGCGGAATAAAATGGGTCTTTTTATTGAGAAATAGTTATTAAAACATCCTGCAGTCTTGGCTCTGCATCTCCACCGCCCACAGGGATCGCTCTGCGTGGTCCTTCCACAAGAGCGTGGCCACCTCCAGGCCCTGCTGTTAGTGTCAATAACATCTGAAACTTCCCTGTTTCCCTCACTCCCAGGACAAAGGACGTCAACAAGACTCCAACCACGACCATATTTCTGTTTAACTGGGGGAGGAAATTCAGCTCGCTCCTGTTGAGCATGGTTATTGTTGGAAAAAGCATCGTGCGCAACACTCTTTAAGGGTTGGCAGAGGCTTGTGAAATTAAAGCCACAGGACTGTAGAGCTGGAAGGAGCCTTAGTCATCATTCAATTCAAATTCCCTGAAGTGCAGATGAGACAGGAGGCACAGAGAGGTTAAGTGACTTGTCTAAGGTCACACAGGCAAGTGAGGATTTCTAGCACATGGAATGATTTTCTAAACTGGGAAGGGAAACAGTGTCAGGGTGAATCTTACTTTTCCACTGGAGGCTGCTGCAGAGATTGAAACCTAGAGGAAAGGGACTGGGGACCAGGAGACCTGAATCTTAGTTTGGGCGTCTTAGTTTTGCACCTCAGTTTCTCTGTATGAAAAATGGCTGTATTAGCTAACTTCATTTTGGGGTGGTTGAGGGGCTTCCTGAGTGACTCTGAGAAGTCCTGGGAATGCTGGGCTTTGTGGTGGCTGGAGAACAGTCCTTTCTGGGCTCCAGGAGGGGCTGCTTGCCTGGCTCATTAGCCTGTCTCAGTTCCTCAGTCACCACGAGGCCCGAAGAGGCCTCTGGGCTTGGGGAGGGGGAGAAATAAGCACAGAATGGTCCGACTGGCTGGGGGCAGGGGGAAGTGTGGGGAATGGAAGAATGGGGGGATACAGTAATAACCAGAACAGAAACCGAGGGCTCCCAGCCCTGGTTCTCTCAGAAGAAGCCATTCCCTCCTTCCCTTTCCCCACCCCCCACTCCACCACCCAGTGAAAATATTCCCCGAAGTCAGCAGGACCAGACCCCCTACCTGCCTGGGGCAGCAAGGAAAAAGTGTTCCCTGTTCATGTGATTTTGAGTCCATTTTCATTATGCTATGAGTCTTCAGTTCTGCCAGGGAAGCAAGCATGGCTTGCTCTTTAAAATGTCTAGAGCTCCCTTTCCCATTTGGGGTTTGTGGCTAAAGGTCAGCCAGAGCTATCTCGTGGTAATCGGGCCCTGAGTGAGTGAGTCCTCGGGGACCGCCAGGGAGACTGGAGACCTGCCAGCGCTGCGCCTGGACTGAGTCTGGCGGCAGGGGCCACACAGTTGCCCTTAGCAAGGCGGCCCCACCGGGCTGGGCTGCTTGTGTTTCCTGTAATCCACCCGGCCCCTTGGCCTCGCAGTGCGTGTGAGCCCAGAGGCCCACGTCCATGATCAGTCTTCTCAGCTGCTTTCTCCTGTTCCTACCTGGTCAACTGCGGCATCCGAGACACAAAGGACAAGTCTGCATCGTGATGCAGTGAATGGCTGGTTAGGTGCCTCCTGTTTAATAACCAGAGAAATATTGCTGTGCAGCATCTCTCCATATGCTGTGGCATCTGTGTCTGGCATGTAAGGGACTCATTTTCTTCACGTATCTCATTAAAGATGTAAAGCAAAATGGAGGGGCTGCAAGCATCGCTCTGCCAGAGCCGCCGGCAATCACTTTTCTTACCCTCTGCTGCCATCTAGGGGCCACTCGCCTCTCCCCTGCACTGTCACTGTCGCAACGGGGCTGAGGTCTTGGCCTTTGTGAAACAGGAGTAACGCAGTTACATAAACCACACAATTAGGATCTCCTTAGATTCCTTGTATCAAACAAGAGTCGGAACCCACCGGCTGACATCTGCCTGGACCGTCCTGGGACTGCTTTCCAGAGCCTGAAAGGGCCTTTTTTCCTTTGAGGGGTGTCATCTGTTCAATTTTCACAAATCTGTCCACCTTCCAGACTCTAAATGTAAATCAGGAAAACCTGGCATGCTGGACACGTCTTGCCAAAAGTGGAGGTGAGTCCTCTGGCCTTGGGGAACACAGAGTCCCACTCCCCATTCTGAAATTTCCCCTGATATCCTGAAGAATTCTCAGAGACAGGGATGAAGAGAGACACAGAGCAGAATGGGAATCCCACAGGTCTTGATTTCAGCTGCCCGTTCACCTATTTCCATACAAAGTCCTTGTAAGTGGAAGCTCTCCCCAGCCGGGCCCCTCTGTCTCAAGTCAGGACCCATGTTTTCCAGGGCTGACCTTGTTTGACATTAGCTCCCCTGCCTGTCATGGCATCAGAGTGTTTTCAGCCCTTCGTCCTCAGCTTGGAGCTTGGGAGGTGTGCTGGGATGAGTGGATCGCTGCACGACACTCCTCGGATGGGAGACACAGCGCAACACGAGGGCTGAACTTGCCATCACAGCTCAGGAGAGCAGCGAAGGGAGAGCGCGCGCCAGTTGTGGGGTTTTGGCCCCGCCTGCAGGTGCCTGGGTGTCACCGTGGGCTCCTGGCACCAGAGGAAGGCGACTGCACCTCAGGGCAGGGCACAGAAACATGAAGAGTGAGTTGCTTTTTGTCATCAAACCAAGCCATTAATGTTCTTCTCTTTAAGCCTTGGCACGTGTTCATTGATTGCATCAACTGATTCATTCTTCCATATGTACTCAGCTCTAGAATACGCGGTGAAGCAGACACAGAAGCAGGTTATGACAGAGACTCAACCTGTAAGATCTTAATTCTAGAGAGGGAAGGAAGGAAGGAAGCAGCAGGACAGCTGAGGCAGTATTGATTAATTCTCAAAATGAGGAGAAGCCTGACGCCGGAAGCAGGGATTCCCAGCAGGGAGGGATCACTGGAGGTTAGAGCGGCTGGGGAGCGTATCATGGAAGTAAGCGATGCTGACGCTCAGGGAGTTGCACTGGATGGTGACAAGCTCTCTGCGATGTGTGGCCTCCTCAGTCCCTATCGCCTAACGACTCTGCTCCAGCTGTCGGCCACTGTCCGTGGGTCAGAAGACAACGGGAGACGAAGAGGAATCTTCAGGAGCCCCGTTTATTAATCTGTAATAGATTCCTCCCCCCTCTCAATGCTGTTCTCTCATTGGTTGACGTGTCATTCATTCAAGAAATATGTACTGTTCTAGTGTGGGGGTTCTAGAAATAAAGCCACAAAAATTTCTAAAATTTCACACCAGCTTGGCACTGAGAGTGTCATAGAACAGAGACAAGCTAAAGTCACCGTCACGTTTGTTTCTCTGTTCAGTCACTTCATTTATTAAGTAGCTGTTGGTTCTCCATTGCTTTCGGTATCTGAGCATGTGGTCCTCCCACCTGTCCTTGTCCCCCAAGGGCACTTCACACAGAGATGCAGCCCCAAATGTCCTGTGGTGTATCTTCACATTTCCTGCATATTCTTGCCTCTGGGGGTGACTGGGCAGGTTCCCAGGGCTTCCGGTTGGCATGGATGGACAGAGAAAACTTCATTGGTCATGTGGAAACAGAAAGTCTAAAAATAAACAAAGAGAAGGCCCTTTAATTCAGCCTTGTTTAAAGGTAAAACAGACTTTAGTTTGCAATGGTGTTTGATATGTTTTGTGAGGAAGAAATCCTATTATGTCAAATTTTCAAAAGTCTGCACTGCTAAGATAAAGATATTTACATTCTATGACCACAGAGCTCAGTAAAAAGGGGCTATTAAGAGAACTGACAGTGGGGGAGAGGTTTTATGCAATTCAAATTTGCACAGGTTTGGCCTCTTAGGTTTACTGACAAGGAACAAGGAGCTTCCATATCAGCTCCCCGGGAATATAACTTTCAACGGCAAAGCATTTCATCACAAAGAGCTCAAAAAAGTTTCACATTGTTCATTTAATTCTCAAATGTTTGTGTAGGCAATATAACTCGTTGAGTTCTAAGTGAAGTCACAAACTTTTCATTACTTTAACTTAATAACATTCTCTCTCCTTCTCTCTTCCACTCTCTCTCTCCCTCTCTTTTTCTGTCCCCCTTTCTCTGTCTTTTCTTTTAGTCAGAAAACTTTAGCCACGCTTTTGTGTTTCCCTCCCTGGGGCCTAGTTTTTCTCTTAGCAAACCTCACGAAGTAAAGGGCTGTGGTAGACATCCCCTCAAGCCTAGTTTCTTTGCCAGTCCTGTTGGCTGGGGGCTTATATCCTGGAGACTGAGACGCCAGGAAAGAATAGGTACCAGATACTTTACGTGTCGCCATGGGTGCCAGGGCACTGCTGCCCCCTGGCTTCAGCTCTGTCCTGAGGGTGCGCTGGGTTACCTGGGCATCAACCCCATTGCCTGCGCAAACAACTGCCCCAACTCCCCAGCGCCTGGTCTCAGAACCAGAGCGGAGCTCATAGTCAGAGTCTGCGTGCCTCTGTTCCCTCTCTTTTCCTTCTGAAAGTGTCACAAACGGGAAGAGAAGTTCTGCTGAATATCACAGGGTATGAGGGTGTTGTGTCCCCCAAAGCCTGATTGGATTAGTGGGAACCACAGCCCAGAGCTGCCCTCCTCCGCCCATTATCCCCCCACGTCTTCTCTGGGATTACGTGAGTTTAGTGCGCAACTCGCGAACCAGCAAGCAGGCGAGGGAACTAACTGGCACTGAGCATCTACCGTGCGCCTTCGCCTTTCCCACGACACTGGCTCATCTAACGTTCACGGCCAACTGAGCTTTGCATATATTCCCATTTCATGGGCCAGGGGGCCCGGAGAGGTTGAGTGGCCTTCCCAGAGTCTTAGACCTAAGTGCCAGAGACTGAATTTGAATCTAGATCTAGCGTCCTGGCAATTTCTAGGACCAGATCCACAAAGAGGAAAGGATGGGCCAATTCTCCTCCTTCCACTGCTGTTGTCTTTGTTAAAGGGCTGAGGAACTGTTTGGAGGTGAAAGGGTCCTCAGCTGTGTCTCATGGGCCTAGGATCCCACTCCTGAGACCCCAGGTCCCCCGCAAGCATCGTGAGCTTCGAGGTCCAGCGGGAACTGGGATCGGGGCCTGGGGCTGCACGCTGGGCAGGGCACGATGCCGGACCAGCCCTGTCACTGCCCTCGGCGGTCAGCTGTCACGCGTGGTGTCCTTAGCACGGCATCTCGGCAGCCCGTTTCCTGGGGGTCTCTCCCGGGGAAACCCCGGACGACTGCTGCTCCAGCGGCGGCACGGAGGGAGGGGACTCAAGGGCAGAGTGGCACCCGGCTCTTTCCTCCCGCCCCTTTCCCTCAGGGGTGGGGTGGTTCCCGCTTGCCATGTGCGGCCTCTCTTGGTACAGGGCAGTGCTCCAGGCTTACGAAGCGTGTGCTCACTGGTGTAGGGGTCCCCACAATCACAGGGGACCATGACCGGTGGGGGACTTCTGCCCCTTCGGAGGAGGGACGTGACGAAGCTGAGCCCCCAGATTCCTCCGCCTCAGCTACACCCCAGAGGCTCAGCAGGGGCTTGCCCACTGATTATAGGCTCTGTTTGGTTTGGGGACAAGTCAGAAGAATAGACATTAATGTCTGTGATGCAGAAAGAGGCCACAGAACTCAAAGTACAGAGCAAGGTAGCCTCAGGAAAAGCGGGGATAAGGCCAAAACCGCGGAGTGAGAGCCGGAGGCGCAGAGGACTTCAGGTGGGAAGACAGGCTAAGCTCTGTCCAAAAGGCAAAGACCACCTATGGCGCGCACAAAGGCTGCCTGTGCAGATTTCTTCTGGAAACTGGCCATAAACTCAGCCCAGTTTAATTTTCCCTGCGTTAAAATGCAGGGGGAAATCACAGAGGTTTCTTCCCAGGCTCAGATGGCCCCTGGAATCACCTGACAAATACGCTCGGCCAGCGCCTCTGGGTTCCTTTGGGGAGGTGTTTGCAGTTTGGTTTTGTTTTCGGGGGATGAGGGAGTTAGTGATTCAGTGAGCGAGGGTGGTGTCTGCTGTGAGAAGTCTTTAATATCATGGACGGCTTGCCCCCGTTTGGGTGGGGTTGTCTGCTGGGGGCCACCCTCCACCATGACATGGTAAAAAGCCCTGAAACGCCAGTCTGGGTCAATGAGATGGTTCTAACATGCAAGGCAGACGAACATATGGACTAATGCAGAAGCAAAAGGTGGTCCCTTCCTACGCAGGAGGCGAGCGGTCATGGGCGTTGTGAACAAGCCCCCGCGGGCAGGCGAGCAAGGAATAGAAGCAAGCATGGGGGTGATGAGCCTGTCCCAGCTCGGAGCTGATAGCAGCTCAGGAAGGGGTCTGCTGGGGGTCCTCGGCCAGCGCCACCAGCCTGCCCCTCTCCCTGGAAGCTGTGAGTGTGGGAAAGATGGAGATTTTTGAATAGAGAATTACTGAACAGGAATTTTCCAATGAGTTTTCTTTTCCATATCCTTGTTTTATAGGTGAGGAAACTGAGGCTTATGTTGCTCAGGTGGCTTGACTAAGGCCCTGCACCTCGTAAGAAGCAGGCGCAGAGTCAGAAGCAGGTCTTTCTGCTCTGCACGTGCACAGCTTACGTTGAATTACAAACTGAATCTGATCCGGGCGGACTCTGGCCTGAGGTTCTGTTTCTGATGCGGACAGAGGCCAAGCAGGCCTCCTTCCCGACGGCAATCTCAAAGGCTAGACTATATCCTCAGACTGATTTCCATTAACAGAATATCAAGGACCTGTCACACATCCATTGATCCAAATGATCTCGAATCTATTTATATACCACTTTTTAGTGTTACCATTTTCTTAAAGTAAATATACAACATATAAAGTCAGTCTTCATTTATTGGTCTGTTGGTTTGAGCCCAAACTTTTCAGCATAACATTCCAGCAATGCTGGGGCACTAACCCTTGATAAAGTTTCTATAAGCTGGTTCTCCAAATAACAAATCTGCATTTTTACCTGACCTTCAGTGGCTGAACTCCAAAGGGTGACTGATGGGTAGATTTCAGATATCACAGCAGGTTGGTGGGGATATAATCCTGCTGCAGGGTTTTTTTTTTGTGTGTGTTAAATCCTACCACATGAACAACTAACCTATAGGAGAGGTCACTCCTGGCCTAAATGAGGAATTCTGGAAAATTGCAAATACAAATCACGCTTAGTTTTTGGTGTCAGAGCAGACATAGAACTGGACCCGCAGTGCTGTTTCTGGAGCTGTGGGGTGAGGGGCAGGATCCCCGGGGTCCTGGGTGGGTGTGCTCCCCTCTGCTGCGGCCCCCTTGGCACTGCTGGGAGAGCTCAGAAGCACACAGTGGAGTCGTCCCTTGGAGGAGGAGTCCCTTCTGGGTAAGAAGTTCATTCAGAATTAGTCCTCAAAAGCCTTTGCTGGGCTTTACCAGGTTGTTCTCTGGCACATATTTCAGAAGGAGCCAGAGGCGTCAGACGGAGAAAGTTGACGATCACTGCCTCGGCCAAAGTGACCACGGTCAACATCAGAGAGAAGAGTCAGGTAGATAGCACGCCCCTTGATATGTGGTAAGAAACGGCACATTTACCTTTCTGATCTTCCTCCCAGAAACCCATGACCCCAGTCTAATCATGAGGAAATAATCACAGAAATCTCAGTGGAAGGACATCCTACCAAATACCTGACTAGTGCTCCTCAAAACTGTCCAGCTCATCAAAAACAAGAAAAGTCTGAGAGGCTGTCACAGTCACTAGGCCCCCGAAGAGACCCTGAGATGATTAAATGTAGTGTGGCATCCCAGGTCGCATTCTGCGACAGAAGGAGGACGGTAAGTAAAAGCAAAGTAAATCTAATAAAGTAGGACCTTATGTTAGTAACAATGTGTCAGTATTGGTTTACTAATTGTGACAAATGTACCATTGTAAGACGTTAATAAGAAGAGAAGCTGGGTGGGGGTATATGGAAACTATGTGTACCATCTTCACAACTTTTCAGTAAATCCCAAACTACTCTAAAATAAAAAGGTTATTAAAAAAAACTTTTATGTTTCATATGACCTGATTTTTGTGGAGGGAGAATTATGATTTTATGTACAGCTATGTCATTGTATATAAATCCAGAAGAGCCCTGAGCTGTGCTGTCTGGTACATAGTCACTACCTACCTGGGGCTGTCGAGCATTCTGATTATGGCCTTGTTTTCTGGAGGTCAGATTAAGAACACATTTCTCAGTGTTGCATGCTAATAATACCTTCCAAATTTGTTTGCATCTGTGTTTCACTATGGCTGGGCTAATGACCCCATGGGCCTCTACCTCTCCAGCTCTTTCTTGGAAATGTGAAATAAGCCCTTTGGAATGAATAAAGAGGAGGGAATTCCTTTGGCTCAAACGCTGATGAGCACTTCCTCGTTGTCGCAGGTACAATACTAAAGCTATAAAGGGCCGACCAGGGACCAACGAGTTATCTTAAAGGCCCAGAAGTGCTTGCAGAGGCTCCAGAATTCTACACTGAGGAGTTATGTCCTTATTTAGTCCTAAGGCCTCTGGGTCCCTAAGCCTCAAGTGTCCAGGGGCCTGCAGGGGCCAGTCGGGAGGGAATTCCTCACACACCCACAGGATGTTAGAGCTAGAAAACTTCGTCTTTTAGTGCACACCCTCACTTTATGGGTGGGAAACAGGCCAGGGAGGGCCAGGCTCAGGAGTGTCATGATGAGAGTGTGGGTTTGCTGACGGCCCGTCGTCTTCTTCTCATTCTCCCTCTTGCTGGGGAAAGACACTAATTCCTTGACTGTCAAGGCAGGAGGTATTTTTACAGTATTTAGGATGATTTTATTCCCAAAAGAGCATCTTTGTCTCTTCTTGTCCTTCCTGCTTTTAGGGAGTAAACAGTACTCACCTCTCAGTTATTCCAGTGGATGTTTGATTATAGAAGAATCTGCAAATATTCCACCCAGTTCTGAAATTATTGGTAAAGCAATTCTTCTCATTTACTTGTCACCCTTTAACGGGGCAGGAACCCAAGATGAATGTTTATGGCTGCAGGTCTCGCTCATTGAACTCCCCTCGTTCCAATCCCCATGACCTCACTGGGTGCTTGGCAGAAATAGGTCTGTGATTCTGTGGCCAATTTAGATTGTCCCTCTGTTCCCTGGTTTTAGGCATCCTCTTCCTCCCAGTCCCTTGTTTAGAAACAAAGCATTATTTTACTTTTGAATAAAAATGGTTCACCAGGCAGACTGCATTTGTAGCTTGTATTGTTGAAAAAAATTACTAGAGAGATTTACTTCAAGTTCAAAACAGTTGAATTCAGAAAAACATTGAATAAAAGTAGTTCTAATTTACATGGTAGACAGAAGATTTTAGGAGCTCCTTACTCCAGGGTGGATGTATGAATTGTTCTAGCAAGACCTAGGCAAATGTATTTATGCTAGACAGCCCACTTTAACAGAAACTAGGAATATTTTAAGGGCACATAACCTAGTATTTAAAAGTTGCCTTGTTAGATGATCTTCCTCATTATATGTGCTCATTGAAAGAAAACTTGTGAATTACATTCAATTATAAAGAAGAGAAGAAGGTATCACCCACAACACTACCAACCCATTGGACCGTTTGGCACATTTCCTTCTCGTCTTTAGTCTGAAGCATATTTTTTTACATTGTTGAAGTCATATTATATATTCAATCTTCTGTTCTCCATTTACATTATTTTTTATTTTCCCCCATATGGTTAAAACTCTTCAAAGTCTACTTGTTGATGGCAGCATGGTATTCTACTGGGTAGCTTTTCCTTAATTTGCTTAGCCATTCCTCTCATGTTGGATATTTAGGTTATTTCCAATTACTTCAAGAATGGATAACATTTAGTGGACATCTTTGGCTAATAAAAAAATCTTTTCAGATAACTCTTTTAATAAAGAAAGATTACCAATTATTGGGCCAAGAGGGATAACCATTTTAATGGTCTTGATATCCAATACCAAATAATCTACTGTTTTACTGCATCAATTTGTAATCATTGAAGCAATCCATGTAAATGTTCTTAATGTGTCCAGTTTCACCAACATTGAGCTGTGATTGTTTAAAAAAATCTATATTCTTTGATATGAATGATAGCTGTTTTCATATGCATTTTTTTATTTTAAGTGTGGTTGATTCCCCATATATTCACTAGCAATTTTTGTATCCCATGGTTGCCTATATATCTACCAGGCGAGTGTTTTCCTTATCCATTTATATAAATTCTTTATATATTAAGCATATTAGCATTCAACTGTTATACAACTCACATACTTAAAAAATTAATTTATTATTGATCTTTTATCAAAACATGTGGGTTTGTGTACACACTTTTTTTTTTGGTGTATATTTATTAACAGACAAGGCCTACGGTGTGTAGGCCTCCTGTGGAAAAGATGTGTACACACTTTTATAAGGGAATGTGCAAAATAGTATTTTTGCTAAGACTGTGATCTCAGCCAACTACCTGAGTCCAAATTCTGGTTGTAATTCTTACTGGCTTGGTGAATTTGGGCAATTTACTAATCCCTTTGAGGCTTAGTTTCATCATCTGTGAAATGGGGATGATAAAATTAGCCTCATAAGGTTATGATAAGTTTAAATGCCATAATGCACATAAAGTTCTTAGAGAGGTGTCAGTCCCATTACAAACTCCTAATGCAGGTGGATTTTATTATTTGCACATGTACATGAATGCAAGCATATGGAGTAGAGAAGAAAATTTAGAATTCTTTAAAGTTTAATTACTCAGGTAATATCATAATATTGTCCTTATTATGAAAATCAAAGAATTGCAGTTAAAATCTCCATTGGCTTCCCTCCCCTCCTTTCTATGTAATTCCCCTTTCCAGAGGTTGCTATTAATAGGGAATTCACCATTGTACTTACAGTACTTTTACTGTGCAATTTTCAGGGTTTATATTGTACAAGTATTTTTATTAACATAAGTGGCATCATAATCTGTATATTGTTCTGCCACTGGCTTTTTCCATTCAATAATGCATTTTGGAGATCTTTTCCTGTTATTATTATATAGATTCACTTCATTATTTTAACTATATGGAATATAAACTTATCATAATTTGTTATACTGCTTTTTGCTCTATGATTGTCATTTTCAGCTTTTTAAAACCCCAACTTGCTGCACTGAACTCTTATTTTTCATTATAAAATTAGTATATACTTATTATATTGAAAATTTGGAAAATATACAAGAATAGAAAGAAAATAGGTAATTACCCTATTCCCATGAACTGAGATATTCAGTCCTCAGTAACGATATATTTATTAATTTAATTTAATGATCAGGTTACATTATGCTGTTTTAAAATAAGCAATATAATAAATTATGCCTTAAATATTTTAAGAATTTAGATTATTTAAATTTCTTATTGAAAGATTTAGAAAACAAAGAACTTATGAATATTATGTTAGAGACAAAGACAGTATTCCACATTTATTTTTGTCCCTGTTTTGAATAGTGTTCTTTTTATAGAGACAAATTTATCAAGACAAATTTTCTAAGACCGGTATGACAATTATAGTAGTAAAGGGATTGTTTCAAAATTGGGTTTCAGAAGTTGCTTATACTTTGTATTTCTCATTTGGAATGGTGTACCTCTGGAATTTTTATGGGTCTTCATGTTTTCATGAGAATTAAAAATGTGTTTTCAATAGAATGATAGTCTAAAATATGCAGATGGACAAAATAAATTATATGAAATTTAAGTGATGTAATACAAAAATTAGTAACCTATATACTATGAGCAAAATCTGTAATATTGTTCTTACCAGATTATTTCAGTATCAAAGAATTGGAAATTGTTTTTGATCCTGCCACATGGTGGCGCCACTTCAGTTTCTAACGGAAGTAGCTGAACATTCTTTATTAGTATTCTGTGTTCTACATTTTGGCATATGAAAATATCTGTGAGAGATATTGGTTACTTTTATGATATTACTTTTAACAGTCACTTAGAAAATTTCAAATTGCCTTACGTCTTTCTATATTAGCATTTATTAAGAGTAGGTACCAAAGCTGGCGTTGAAAAATGTGCACATAAATACATTAACTTTTAAACAGATGTTAGCTATAATTTGATATCATGACTGCCAAATGACTGCCTTGATATGCTTTATCACTAATTTAAAGAAGACCAACTGCTAAATATTATAGATAATGCTAAGAAAATAAAAAGCAGCATCAAAATAGAAATACACTACCAAGTTGTAGATATATGGGCGCCGTAAACCAATGCCCCATTTTTACTCCCAGGGGGATATCAGCCTTGAATTATGCAAGATTTTAAGGAGTACATATTTTTATGAGATGCAAGTGATTCGCGTTGGGGCTTATTTTGATGATCACATAAGCAAATACTGCCAAAAGATTCCAAAGCCCTCCTTCGCTTTTTTAGTAATATTAGCACTAAAGGAAGGTACAATGATGTCAGGTCATTTGAACAGAAAACAGTTATGAGAAAATGGAATCATCCTAAGTTAGATGCTGTAAGCATGTAAAACTCAATGTACGATCGGTACCATAGTCACCATTCACATGGCTATAGTTGCAGAGTTCATCTTTTGTGCAAACCATTCAGCTACAGTTGATTAGTGATAGGTAGAGTTGTAATTAATAAAGACTGTTTCATGAAAAGTTCAAAACATTTCTTTCAATATTGTATTGTTGGTGCTTGGGAAATTGATTGGCCTGCCAAGTGAACGGGTTAACAATTCAGTACGAATTTATTTTTGAGCAAAAGAAAAACAGTGATGAAAACCATACACGAAGTCAGAAGCATCAAGTTGATCCGTAAAACCCTATACCACACACACATTTTTCATCTATTCAATTCAAAATTGGTGATTCAGTTTCGGCAAAACATCAGTTATGATGTTAAATTAAAAGCACTAAGGTTTTGTTGGTTTTTAAGTTTTGTGCAGCTTAACTGGTATTTTTTTTTTATAGTTGGTGTAAGATCAGTAAGTGCCTAGGATTTAAACACCATTTTATATTTCTACATGTTTAAATAACACTATGTTAAAAGTAATGCTATTGACGCTGGGGTATGTGAAAATTATTTGTCCTTTAAAGGAGAGACTTTGACTTGAGCTGAGAAACACTGCTGGGGCTGGAAACTCTGAGTGTCCTTTAGTTTTCCCCATCTGTTCTCTGGTTCTACCACTGTGGCCAGAGTCCCTCACTGGTGGGCAGTGTGGCTGGAGCCCTCGTCATAGAAGTAGGCGCGGGAGGCGGGTGCTGCAGAGCCCTGTGTAATGCTGCACGGAGGCAGGTGGCTGGGACTTTGAGCTGGGGGTCATGAGGTACAAGGAGGTTGGCATCTTTACTAAGCAGTGTCATGAGTCTTCTGCTGTTTCTGTCCTTCTCTCATTTGACAACTTCCTGCCCAGATCATTGAAAGGCAAGCATTGTCTGTGTAAAACAGTTCAGAATAAAGTTCTCTACATTTAAAAATGTATGGGGCTCAAGGACAGTGCTCCCCTTTTAGGGTTCACCTCCATTGGGGAAGCTGAGTCTGATACTGGAAACGAGCCTTTTGTTCATCAGATCCTGTAGTGTTTCTTTTAGTTTCACTGTCTTCAAAAGGACTCACAGTAGGTCTAGACTAACATTCTCATCTGTGAGAAGTGAGTTCTCTGTGTCCCTCAACTGCTGTCTCCAGGGATCTCCCAAGCCACAGGTCAGCTGCAGTCACAGAGCACCAGTGAGCCCCCGGAGGCTTCTCCACTTTTCTTTTTGCCCCTATTGAAACACTTAAGGAGTGATGGATTGTGCTGCTCAGCCTGGTGCAGCAGACGACCGTGTTTCCCAGAATCCCCTTCCATGTGTAGTTCTGCGTTAGAGGGGCCAAGAGATGAACTTGTTCACAGTTCAAGGCAGGAGCAAAGCAGTAACAATCCATCTTAGAAGGTCACTGTGCTCAGGTACCGTGGCAGATGCAGACAGAGGGACAAGGTGAGTCCCACACTGTCCTTGTTCTCCTGCAGTGCCCAGTGTCAATCCTTTATGAGATGGGGTTCCATCTCTCTGGATGCAGAATGTGTATTAATTCAGAGATTTCTGTGGCTCTGTGCCCCCAGTAGGGAAAACAAATGGGTCTGGGAGACAAGAGACAGAAGCAGGAGTGGTTTCCCTTACTTTCCTTACCAATGAGGAATTTTGTGCTTTCTGTTCCTACAACTTTGGACTCTACAGGACTGAAGGTCCTGGTGCCCCAAACAGGGGCACCATTGTATGGAAATGACATACAGTGACAGCTCTGTGTAACAAGTCACCCCAAATTTAGGTGCTTTAAAACAATACTTCATTATCATCTCTTAAAGTTCTGTGGGATGAGTGTGCTCAGCTGTATGGTCCTTGCTTGGGGTCTTTCATGCGTTTACAGTCGGATGTCGGCTGGACTTCAGTCACCTGAAGCCTCAGTTGGGCATGACATCCTCTATGGTTTCCTGCCTGACATTATGGAGCCTAGGACGGGGGGCAGGGGTGCTGGCCAACCTCTCAGGGCTGAGCAAACATCTTCTTCTCTGTTTGGCTAGCCTGAGCTTCATCACGGCATGGTGGTATCTGAGGAGTAGAACAGCTTACACGGTGGCTGCCTGCCCCAGAATTTTCCAAAAGACCGATTGGAAACTGCAAAGCTGCCTTGGACAGAGCCTGAGAAGCCGCATGACATCACTTGTGCCACGCTTTACTGGTTACAGTCAAGTCATGGAGTCAGTCCCAATCCAAGGAGAGGGGCCCAGGGTAGAGCCTGGATATTGAGGGCCACGGCTCATTGGAGGACCATCTTTGGAGACTAGCTGTCACAGTTGCCTTGATAACCTTCTGAATAGACAGAGTCTCACATTAATAACTATTCTCTTTACTAATAAATATTTATGGAGAACCATAGTACGTGCAGAGCCTTAATGAAGTAGGAGAAACAATGCAGACATTGCACCTATTCTCAAAGCTTGTACATTCTACCGTGAAATAGTCACATTAACAATCCAGAAGTGAGAATTAATGTACTGGTACTGATGGACAGCGTGTGCGTTATAGCTCTCTGAGGAGAAATAAAAAGATTGATAATGGGCTTCCGTAGATGGTTGTGTCAACAATGAAATGATGGGAATATTTCATAGCTCAAAATTTTTACGACCCAGTGATCCTTAATCCGGTAACGCACTCATTCCTTGTAAGACGGGCTTACTTCAAGGAATCGTTGATGAGGATATGTTGAAGTGAAGCGTCAGGGAGGACACAGTGAACTATAAATAGGGGTACAAACGTAAGAGACGACTTTTAACTTTTCAAAAAGGACTCACAAAAAATGTTATATAAATATTTGTTGATTAATGAATTAGAAGGTAAAATACATTCTTGAGACAAATTTGACATATGGTTAGCTGAATTGTTGATCCTTTTCAAGTTATAATATCATTGCTTACTCAGCCTTATTATACTTGACAGTTCTTGTTTTGTGTCTTAATGCTTTTTTTTTTGTCTCAGATTTATGGCTGGATGAGAATAAAAGCAGATGAAGGGAAATGCAAGTCATGTCGAGGTGATAAATATCATCATTTATTTATTTACACACACATCAGAACTTTATTTCATCTGTTAGATAATTCAAAGTCCTGAGCTTCCTGATACTTATACTTTGGTGGATAGACACATAAAAATACATGAACAAATATATAATACAATGTCTGCTAATGATGACTGCCTTGACAAAATGAGATAAGGTAAGGGGCAAAAGATGGGTGGTGTGAGCCCTCTCTTATATAGGGTTGAAGGGAAGACCTCTCTGATGAGGGGCATTTGAGCAGTGACCTGAACGACGGGGTGAGGGGAACTACTTGGGCAGGAATATTCAAGTACAAAGACCCAAACGTGAAAGCCTGTTTGGGGTATTCAAGGAACATCTAGACTATTCGGGGTGGGGGCTGGTGGTGGGCATGTTAAGTGTGACTACAGCAGAGTAAGGAAGGTGAAGAAAGGAAATAGTAAGCTTGAGTCTTCTATTTATCATGTTCTGTGTGATGTTGTGGCTATCAAGGTGAATGAGACATAATCCTTGCCCTCAAGGAATAGAGGAAGCAGATGTTGCAATATAAAGAGATAATTGCTGTTATGGAGATGGACACAGTTCAAAAGGACAGAGGAGAAAGACCTCAAATATGCCTGGAAGATCAAGGAAGACTTCAGAAAGGAGAGATCAGGGGACCACAAGGAGGAGGTGGTGAGGAGGTTGGAAATTCCAAGCAAAGGGAAGGTACAAGGAAGGATGGAGGCAAGAGAGGTGGTAACTCGTGTTATTTCCTGAATTCAGTACTTTGGTATTCCCAGAGGGTCAGTGCTAGCGAGAGATGTGCCAGGAGATGAAGTTGGATGGGTAGCTAAAGGCACATCGTGTGTGGGCTCGTGTCAAGCTGTTGCAGGAACTGCGGGGACTACAAACGAGGAGTTGGGACACGGATAGTTTGGCGAGAAGCAGTTTATTAGTGCCGGCCCTGGCTCAGCGGATTCATAGCCAAAGGCTGAGCCCGAGCGCAGCAGGGCCATGTCTTATACACTTCACTACAAGGGTAAAGGAGAGTCAGCCCCCAAGAATGGTGCAGTGGGAGCTGGTAGTGTACTACAGGTTCAGCCAGAATGCTAGTTATGTTTTAACCTATCTCAATAAAGGGTTCCCGGCTACTCTGTTGTAAACTAATGGGCCTACATGACTATGCTCAACAAGCTGTTCCATATCACTGGGTCCCAGCGGGGCTACATTGTTGCACTGCTTCAAACTCAAGCACCCTGGTATTCTTTTGTGTTTTTAGAGCTTTAAAGAAACATTGTCCCTCTTTCTGGCTTGGCTTCCAACCACAATGCCACCTCTGAAGAATTTTGAGGAGTGGAGTAAAATAACTAAATTTGCCCTTTATACAGAGCCCTGAGGCAAGATGATATCATTAGGTAAGACAAGAAATACAGAGGTAGAAGAGTTTGGAATAGGGGAGGTTGAAGAGATTACGGATCTGGAGCAAAACCAAGGTCAGAGGCAAAGTGATTAGCATGTAGGTATTAGCTGCAGTCGTGTTAGCAGACTAAGGTTGGAGCCAGAAGAACAGCAGCCCTTAGAGCAGGAAGGAGAGGAGAGTTGTCTCTATACGAGTACCATAGTATCACTCACCACATATTCTAATATTTTATTTATGAGTCTAACTTCCCAAGTAAACTGTGAACTCCTTGAATGAAATAATTTCAGCTTATTTTTTTTTTTTGCTTGTCTTCTTAGCAATTGTCCTAACACCTTGCTTATTGGATACTTAAATATGTATATTCGAATGAATGAATGAAATTAATTGACAGGACCCTATGGCTTGACATTCTGCTTGGTGTTTCCATCATTTCACATGACATTTCAAAGCTGTAGCTCTTTATGTCTTTCTATTTTTATTTTGTGTATGTGGCTTTATAAGAGAAATTAGAAAACGAAAGCTAGAAAATTATTCTGTCTATTATCTTTGTCTATCCTTTCGGACCACTGCTATCAAGAGAAATACAATGTGAGCCATATACACAAATTAAAAATTTTTTAGAAGCCACATTAAAAGAAAGTATAAAGAAGTATATAAAATTAATTCTAATAATATATTTTATTTAACCCAAAAGCCCCAAATGTTTCAACATGCAGCCAGTATAAAAAATATCAGTGAGGTTGTTTACATTCTTTTATTCATACTGTCTTTGAAACTTTGTGTATGTTTTACACTCACAGTACATATCAACTTGGACCAGCCACAGTCCAAATGCTCGACAGCCCCAGGTAGGTAGTGACTATGTACCAGACAGCACAGCTCAAGGCTCTTCTGGATTTATATACAATGACATAGCTGTGCATGAAATTATAATTCTCCCTTCACAAAAATCAGGTCATATGAAACATAAAACTTTTAAAAATAACCTTTTTATCTTAGAGTAGTTTGGGATTTACAGAAAAGTCGTGAAGATGGTACACATAGTTTCCATATACCCCCACCCAGCTTCTCTTCTTATTAACGTCTTACAATGGTACATTTGTCACAATTAGTGAACCAATACTGACACATTGTTACTAACATAAGGTCCTACTTTATTAGATTTACTTTGCTTTTACTTACCGTCCTCCTTCTGTCGCAGAATGCGACCTGGGATGCCACACTACATTTAATCATCTCAGGGTCTCTTTGGGGGCCTAGTGGCTGTGACAGCCTCTCAGACTTTTTTTATTTTTGATGACCTGGACAGTTTTGACGGGCACTAGTCAGGTATTTGGTAGGATGTCCTTCCACTGAGATTTCTGTGATTATTTCCTCATGATTAGACTGGGGTTATGGGTTTCTGGGAGGAAGATCAGAAAGGTAAATGTGCCGTTTCTTACCACATATCAGGGAATGTGCTTTCTACCTGACACTCTGTCATGTTGATAGTGGTCACTTGGTTGAGGTGGTGATCGTCAGCTTTCCCCACCGTAAAATACTCTTCTTTGCACTTTCCCTACTATCCTCTTTGGCAGGAAGTCACTGCGGGAAGCCCACACTCAGGGAGTGGGGAGTAATGCTCCACTTCCTTGAGGGTGGAGTGTCTATGTAAATTATTTAGAATTCTTCAGCACAGGAGATTTGTTTGTCTTCCTTCTTTCATTTATTCACTAATCCATATCAGTGACTCATGGATATTTATTTTATACTTTGGCTTCTTAATTCTACTTTATTTATTTTATTGTTTAAATTGTTACAGTTTTGGCCACAGGGAGCTTTTTCAAATGGCCTTTGATAAAGGCCTGCCATTGTTTTTGTTTTCTGTTTGTTTTGAGCACTTTAAGATGCTCCAGGTGTTTCAGGCTTATCTTGCATATTCCCTGCCTCTGGCTTAGAATCAGCCATTTCTGCAAGGAGCTGTGGTTCCTTTCAATGGAAATTGGTATCACAAACCAAGATATGGGCTCTAGGCATGCTCATTGCTACTGGGGTGTCCTCAGAGACATCAAAGGAGAGATATGAAATAGGTTTTGAAAGGTGGTGAGCTTCAAAAGGTAGAAATAGGGAGGAAATATATTGCAGGAGAAGGAAATAGTAGTAGAAGAATTTTGGAGTTGGGAAAAGCTCAGTCTCATGGGGAATCTAAAAGTTTTGAACAGGCAAGATTCTTTGGAGGGTAACTGTTGAAAGATTAATCTAGCAGCACTAAGCAAGGTGCACACAAGAGCAGGAAGAGTCTAAAAGGGAGGAGAACAATTAAATGTCCAGCGTCATAATGCAGGTGCAAGTGTTAAATTCGCCCTCCTCCTCACCGCACTGGGAGATGTGGGAGGAAAGAGCTGAACACCTATCGAATCTGGACAGTTTGAGGAGTTGTATCCTTTCTGATCTGCAGCAAGCCAAAAAATTTAAAAAATAATTTTAAAGTATTTTGTTTGGTTTGTTTGGATTTGCCCAGTGTTATTTTTATTGGTGTTTTTTGTTGGGTCTCTTTTAATTGGAAGTGACAGAAAACTCGACTCAAAATAACACGAGAAAAAAAGAAATGAATTGTGCTGCATTTTTGGTGACCCATTTATATCCCCTCGTGCTTATGACTTCAGCGCACACCACTGACTTCCTGCTGCTAGCACTTAAACTTTCTTGTCTAAGGGCTTTCTCTTTCTGCACAGACTGCTTGGCAGACCTAAGTGCTAAGGAACCAGCACTCCCATCCTTGGGAGCTGTCGGCCACCAGTGACACACAGATTCTGGGGGGTATCAGTAGCCCAGCTCCTTTGGCCCTCAGGTGGGGTAAGTTGAGAAAGTGTTTCACACTAGTTCCCAGAAAGTCCCTGACAGGATTAAAGTCCGGGTGTCCACAGCGGCAGCTGGTTTGATAACACACATCTTATTGGCTGGCTATTTCCAGCCACTCTCCCCTGCCATGTGTCCTGGGATCACCACCCAACTAAGCAACTTGCACTTGAATCCTTGTCAGCTTCTGAAGGAATGCAAGCTAAGGCAGCTGAGGGGTCCAGCTGAAAGGCCCAGGTCATCTCTAATCACTGCAGGGTCCAGAGTCTCAAACAATGCTATGGGAAACAATGCCGTGGGAAACAATGCCGTGGGAAACAATGCCGTG
>JAQQAC010026072.1:76611092-76760545 GCA_029783875.1 Phataginus tricuspis
CCGTGGGAAACAATGCCGTGGGAAACAATGCCGTGGGAAACAATGCCATGGGAAACAATGCCATGGGAAACAATGCCATGGGAAACAAACAATGCCATGGGAAACAATGCCGTGGGAAACAATGCCGTGGGAAACAATGCCATGGGAAACAATGCCATGTTTCACGCTCTCTTTTCAGGTTTGTGCTCGTCCCTTGAGGTGGGAAGCTTGCTGTTGGCAGCTCTAGGGTGACATTCTAGCCTCTTACAGCCCAACAGCATTCCCAATAGTTCTATGTTAAGTTTTGGGATGTGGTAAGGTTGTATGCCAATCCCATCATCGCACTGATCACTGTGGTCTGAGACATGAACTATGCTAATCGGCCAGGGGGTCTAAGGGTGAGGTCAGTCCCACCCAGACCTAAACATGTAATGGGAGGAGGGGAGGCTTGGTTATCCAGGGAGGATCAAGGTGTTGTCACTGGAAAAGGGAGGATGGGTGCTGGGCAGGCTGAAAAGACAGTGCATAGAACCTTGATCGGCTATGCTGTCGTCCTTAGGCACTGGATTGGTAGAGGAAAATGCTCTTGAGGCTGGGGTCTCCTCACCATGACTCTTTCTTTGACACTAAGTGTGGGAAGATCAAAGCTAGAACATTCATTGACTTCCTCTCTAGACCCACCAGTGCCATCAGCACGCCCTCTTCCTGTTCTGGGCTCCTGGAGCAGGCGGCTGAGTCGTGCTGAGCCCTGGGGGTTTTTGTAAGGCTCTCCCAGGTGTTACCCTCACCGTGGAATCTCTGACAGCACAGAAATAGACAGCTGCGTCTCCGCGCGTCAAGGCCGAGATGGTGAGCTTTAAGACTTTGCTTTGTTTCTGAAACACCACAGAATACCGTCCTGTCCTAAAGCTGCTGTTTTCAGAATACAGATGAATGATGTAACTTATCTCTCCACTGGAAAGTTGTCGATACCAGTACATTACATAGTAGCTAAAGCTGACTGTGACAGTACAGTCCAAGGCCACAGAACCTCCCTCCTGTTTATGCACTGCATTTGTAGACTGAGAGACACCGTTGGTATTGCTGGAACCTGTATAAAAGAAGAAAAAATAAGTTATTTGCTGACCTTGCTGACAAGAAAGCTGTCACAGATAGCCAGGTTTTGACCCAGGAAATAAAATGGAGAAAAGCATAGTCCCATTCTATTCTAACTTCTTTCCCAAACCTCCCTCCTCAGGTGCGGCGGCAGGGTTGCGGGACCCCCTACCAAGGCCGATGAAGGCTGCGACTGTGCACAGCACAGCAGGCAGTTGGGGTTGCATCCTTGGGGCTCTGCTCACAGGTGAAGTGGCTTTTGTTCTGCCTGCCAGGCCCTTATAGTGTCTCTGGAGCTGGATGGCCCTGCGGTTTTGCTGCTGCAGAGCTGGAAATGGGGTTTGTACGTGTGCAAACTTAGTCATGTCACCTGCTCTCTGTGTTTGCCTTCCTGCCTCTCTTCCTCTAGGCCTGCAATAAATCTCTTTTCTCTAATAAATATATGACTTGTAGTATATTCTTTTATTTTGAAAGACAACTTGTTCAATGTTGATTTGACCAAAAAGTATAAGGTATAAAGGAGATAAGGAAGTCCAATTATAATCTGATTACCCAGAGATAAATATTGTTAACATTTTCTTATATTTCTTTCAATATTTTTAATGCCAATATGGTTAAAGGAATTGTGACCTTATTGAAAATATTTTTTGTTCAAAATTATGTACATGATTATGCCATCTTGTCACTCAATTGTATGTGAAAATGTGATTTTTATAACTTCATATGACGCTGTTGTATAAGTATACCTTAATTTGTTTAAACATCCTTGCTTGATATTATTTTGTTTCCTGTTTTGATTATTTTAAATAAGATTCAGTGATCATTGTAAATATGTCTTTGCATCTCTGGTGACTTATTCATATGCTAAGTAGGTTCTTTAAAGTTTTTTACTAAGGAAAATTGAAACATCTACAAAAGAAGACAGAATATTATAATGAAACAACACATACCCATCATCCAGATTCCATAATGATCCACTCATGGCCAATCTCGTTCATCTATATCGCCACCACCCTGTATATTTACATACCTCCTCCAGGCCTGGTTAGTTCGAAGCAAATCCCAGACATTAAGTGTGTACTTTACTTGGAAGACACATAATGTCAGGCTGTCTTTTGGTCTGTGTGTGTGTGCGCTTAAGGAAATGACTGTTGATGACCAATGAGTAGATCTATTGTTTGGTTGGGAGTTCTTTGTAAAATTATGGTATTCAAATTATTAGAATTGTATGAATAAATAATGTCATTTGTTAACTGAAATATTTCTATAAAGATAGGTTTTTTCTTGTCAACTATTTGATTACTCTCTAGGTTGAGTGTAGGATTCTTTTCATTTATTTATCAGTTTTCAGGATAATGAGTTGGTTTCCCTGCAGCATGACCAACCACCCCTATTTACCTGGGATTGGAGGGGTTTCCCAGGAAATGAGGCTCTCACTGCTAAAACCTGGACAGTCCTAGGCAAATTCCAAGCAAACCAGGACAAATCCTCCAAAATAATCAAGGAGGATTTTTTAATGAAACCATCGATTTAAACATACTTGATGCATTTCCATCTATTCATTATCTTATTGATGTGGAATCCCATCTTTAGCCAGCCAAAATCTTTTCAGGTTGGCTCCTGAGTCTTTCTGACATGGCCTCTGTAGTCTTTGATGGCTTCCCAGCTTTCTGAAATGACAAGGTATTCTAGACTTATTTCAAACATTTCTTCCCCCCCCCAAATGGAATCTTCTGCCCATGATTAATAATAGTTGTGTTTTTCCCTTTCCAGTCCTAATGCTTTTATTATTCTACGGAACTTGTTAAGCACTTTAGTGCCATGTGGAATAGAAAGGATAATATTGGAAATCTTTGTCTTTTTTAAAGTTTTTAAGGGAATGCTTTTAACATCTCACTTTAAAAACAAATTCAAAGATTCCCTTTGTCAAGTTAAGGAAATTCCCTTTTCTTTGTAGTTTGTGAAGAGATTTTAATTATAAATACGTGTTAAAGTTGACCAAATTCCTTTTCTGCATTTAGTGAGACAATGGTATAATTAATATACTTACAAGACATGTTGCACTAATATTAAGCCTTTCTTATACTCCTGGGATAAATCCTAATTGGTGTATTAGTATTGCCTTTTAATATATTCAATGTTATTTTGGTAATATTTTTAGGAGCTTTCATTGCTCTACATTAGTATTAGTCTGTAACTTTTGCTTGTCATCTAACCTTGTTTACTTTTGTCATTGTGGTTCTCTTGGTCCCATAAGTTGAGTAGCTTTCCTTTTTTCTTTATTTTCAGTACTAAGGTATGGCTTGTTAATATGGAAAAGATTGATCTTAGGTTTGGTGTAACTTGATTATAAAATAGTATGTATGCAATAAAGTTTAAATTTTTTTAATTTGCTCTTTTTTTTTTTAGATTTCACATATAAGTGAAATCATATAGTATTTGTGAAAGGGTTCTTTTAGCTATCCGGCTCACTCTCTCGCAAAGAAGGACACGAGAACTCCGACAGTGTGGTTTTATTCCCTGTAAGACAAACAGGCAGAGTGGCTGTCTCGAAAGAGAGAGAGAGCAGCAAGGGGGGCTGATTATATAGGAATTTAGGGCCTTGGTGAGCAGGATGGTGGCCTTGAGACTTCTGAGAAACAGAAACTGATGCAGACAATAGGAAACTTAGAAACTGCTGTGGGGGACTTAGAAACCGCTGTGGACGATAAGGGATTTTGCTACACTCGGGTGCATCTACTGTTCAAGGCTGTGTGTTAAAGGGAACTTAACATTCTTTCAAGGTTGTGTGTTAAAGGGAACCTAACAACTTGTCTTTCTCTGCCTGACTTAGTTCTCTTAGCATAATACCCTCTAGGTCCATTTCATAATGTATATAATTGTTGAATCATGATATTATACACCTGCAACCAATATACTATTGTATCAACTATACTTCAATGAAAAATAATTTTTTTCAGTTTACACGTTAATTCAATGTTCTATTTTTTGTCAGTTTTGCTATATTACAATTTTTAGAAAATTTAACATTTTGTCTCAGATTTATTGTATGAATTTATTCCTCTCATTTTCTCATAATTATTCGGATTTTTACTGTGCTTGTGAGACAGGGACCATGGGCTTATACAGAATAGGCTGAGGGCCTCTGGAAAAAGCAAGGCAGGATATTTGCAGTCAGAGAAATGTAACTACATGCAAGGAAACCCCCTACCAAAACTCTGTGTTAAACATTAAGCTCTAGGGTTATTCTTCAGTAAGATCAGTTAATGTTCCCCAGACAAAGAAGAGTAGCACATGTTTTTTATTATGCTAATCATTTGTAATCATGTGTAAGATTGACTTTAGCATGCTAAAGGCCCAGGCCTAGGTGCTGTCTTTCCTCTTTCAGATCTGATAGGGTGGTTTTGCAAACTGGACAACTAATTTAGCATGCAGACCCAGCTGTAAACAACATAATAAAAGGCAAGAAGGATTCCACCTTAAAGATAAGATTGCACTTAACTTACTCTTTAGCAAACAATGCCTCAGCCCACCTTGGGGTCAGGCTGAGCAGGTGGCCTTGTTTCATATGCCCCTAGACCAGGACGGAGGTGTCCCAGAAAAAAGTCGGGCAGGAAATTCCTGTGTTAAGTTAATTCTAGATATTCAGAGACCACTTAACAAGTCCACACCCCTAAGCCTTTTTTTTTCATCTTCCCAAAAAATCCTCATCTAAACGCCTCATCTAAAACCCCAGACAACGCAGCACACCGGGCTCTCTTGTCCCCTCCTGGCGTGAGCCGGGAGCTCTTTCCTCTCACTTTATCTCTAAATAAAAGCCTGTACCTTGCTTTCCTACCTTGAGTGTTTGTGAAGCTCATTCTTTGGCTTTGTGAACGAGAACCCCGGCATCACTTGTAGTTATAATCTTCCCTTACACAATATATTTGGTTCTTCCTTATTTTCTTGACAAATCTTATCAGAGGTTTTTCCATTTGCAAAGATTTCCAATTTTCAAAAAATTATTTTAAATCGATCCTTTCCATTGCTTTTTTGGTCTCTATCTCCTTAATTTTAGGTCTTCTTACTATTTTCTTCCTCCTACTTTCATTTTTACTCTTACTCTCTAAAACTTTAAAACTTTTTGATTAAAAGCTTAGCTCATTATGGTCAGTCTTTTTTTTTTAATAATACATTTTATCTTATTTTAAAATTATTTATTTAGATTAGATTTTTTATTGGAATATAGTTGATATACAATATTATATTAGTTTCAGATGTACAACACAGTGATTCAACAATTAGAAACATTATTAAATGCTCACCATGGTAAGTGCCGTTACCATCTATTACCATACCAAGATGTTACAATATTACTGGCTGTATTCGCTGTTGTGCTTCCATTTCTGAGACTAATTTATTTCACAATTTGATATCCTCTTCTTTTAAGGCTATAAAATATTCCTTTTGCACTGCCTTAGATTCATTTGCAAGTGTTAAACTGTAAACCTTTCATCATTGTTAAGTTGTAAATATGTTAACAATTGCATTACGATTTCTTATTTGGTTTATTAATTATTTGGGAGTGCATTTCTTTTTATTTGAAGTTGGCTTTTTATTAGTTGAGTTCTTGTTTGTGGAGTTGAAGAATGAACTTAGCAAAAACCTAAGGTAGGAGAGCCAGGGAGAGGCTTTTATTGAGAGTTACAGTGAGAGGCCAGAGCTCCTGGCTTGCACCAGGAGGGGACAAGAGAGTCTGCAGTGGTGCATGGTCTAGGGATTTTATAGGCAGCTGAGGATTTTTGGGAACAGGATAAAAGGCTGAGGGGTGTGGACTTGTTAAAAGTGGTCTTAGGATGTTTGTCCTTGATGAGACATTAAGTCCCTTTTAGCATGCTAAAGTGAATCTTACACGATTACAAACGATTAGCATAATAAAAACATGGGCTACTTTTCTTTATCTGGGGAACACCAACTGATCTCACTGAAGAATGACCCTAGAGCTTAATGTTTAACACGGAGTTTTGGTGGGGGGTTTCCCTGCATGTAGTTACACCGCTTTGACTGTAAGTATCCTGCCTTGCTTTTTCCGGAGGTCCTCACTCTATTTTGATTACACCCATGGTCCCTGTCAGTAGTATCTAACTTTGTTCATTGCACTAAAAGATAAATATTGTGATTTATATGATACTGATTCTTTAATACTTGTTGAGGTATGCTTGATTAATTTGTGGTCAACTTTTCTGATTATTTCTTAGAGATACAGCAGAGAGAAAGATGACATTACAGCAGAGAGAAAGATGACATTAGTGTCAGTGGGTGCATGTAAAGGTTAGGGTGATCCGTTCAGAAAAAGGAACAATTGATCCGGCCGAGTCACTCTTCTGAGGGAGGTTTGTTACAAAGGGTGCACCTGTTATAAAGTGAATCCTATCCAGAGATATTATAATGGAATGGGGAGGTTCTCAGAATAAAGTCAACAAGTCTGGGATTGGGTAGAAGACAGGCGGTGGGAAAATTGCACTTGTAGGAGAAGGAAACAATTTGGTCACAGAGTTGCCTAAAGTTCAGGAGGATTTTAAAGAAATCCTATTCTTTTCTGTTGTGAGTTCTGGCCTCCCTGGTGTCTAGATAGTGTCAGCGGGTCTCATTGTTCTCAGAGTTATGTTGATGGGCAGGATTGTCCCCTGGAGGCTACACAGAGGAGAGGCCTCCTTAAAATGCTCTAGACCAGTGGCTCTCAGGGCTGGCTGCACATCAGAGTAAATGAGGAGCTTTATAAAAAAGCATTGATTCTTGAACCCTAAACCAACATGTGTTGAGAGCCAGTCCGAACCGCCCGCCTGATGGAACCCAGACGCCCAGGAAAGAAGGAACCGCAGTGCGGACCTCTGAAAGGAACATCCCCGCCATCTCTCCTTATTATTATGGTGTTTGGAAATGTTGTTATTGGTCACTCTCACCTAAATTAGAAAACCAAATTTAATATACCCTGGGAGAAATGCCAGAGGCAGGATCCCCCTAATTCTTCCAGGTGGCAAAGATCCCTCCAGACAACTGCTGGGCATAACTCTGCAAAAGAACATTGCTTCCCTCTCCCTTACCAACGGCACATCTCCCTGTACGGCCCCGGAGGATGGCTGGTTAGGCAGGGACGGGTAAGATTCCTCAAGGGGGGAACAACCTAAGACAGGCACAGTCGCAGGGGGGCCACCAGGTGAGAAATTGGGGGTCCACAGAGGTGAGGCTCAGAACCTCACCCCCCCAGCTTTGAGAGAAATCTTCTGCGCCCATGGCTGTTTTGCTGCCCTTGTCTCGCCCGGATTGATACCCAGTTTATAGACACGGATCTGACCGTCTACACTTGCTTTCCTACTGCACTAAACTCTACTTTCCATCTTTATTTTTACATCAAGATTTAAACAGCTCTCTATTAGGAACTTTAATCTTTATTACTTTTACCTACTACTTCAACATTTTATTAAAGAATATTAGGAGGGGGATGCGGAGAAGATATTGGAAACAAGTATCAAAGTTATAATAAAAAAGAATTGTTTGAGTAGGTTCCAGTTCCCTCTCGCGACCCAACTCGGCCCCGTGAGGAATTTCTAAATGACTCCTGGACCTGTTGGGTCTCGGGGAATAAGAGAACAATAGAGGAAAGTCAGCATGAATGATTGTGTGCAAAAGGGCCTGGCATGATTGTAGAAACTCTCCCAATGAAAAAGATTATTATTACAAATATTATTGTATATAGTTTAAAGAAACTCATGCCCCTGCCCTCCCTTGGGAGAAGGGTGGTCCGACTGGGTCCCTACGCCTTCTGATTCAGTGGTCATTATCCCCCTACCTCATCCCCCCCAGGTGCAACACTTTCGTCTCTGTGAAACTGGGCACCTACCCAAGAGGACAGAGTTTTCAGTTCCCGCAATTACAGTCAGCTTAGTCTTGCTACACTGCTTAGATGATACACTGTTTTGATGTTTTTCTTTAAATCTGCAGGTAATGCTTTAGACCTAGAAAAATAGGCTTAGCTATATTTGTTAATCAGATGAATAGTAACCATGGCTATTTTAGAATCAATAATCAGGAAACTGCAAGTAGGGCTCAGGCCAACCAGGCGGGAGGGAACATTTTGAGAATTAAGTCATGTTTGTTCTGAAACTGCCAGGGAAGCCAAACAAGCGTAAATGCAAAAAATTAATGATTGCTAAGGCACCAATAATCTAATCTCTAAAAATTGACCTTTATGTAATCATTATTTCTAAAAAAATCAGATGATCTAATCTTTATGAAAACTGCATACTCAAAACATATACAACCTTGCTAAACTTCAATAAAACAGGTCAGGCTCAGCTTTTGCTAGTGTCTGTGTCCTCATTCTGTCAGTCGCCGACACCGTCCATCCTTCAGGGACTCCTGGACTCGCTGGAGCTGGACTCCAGCAAACATGGGAACACATTCCAGTACCACCATATTCAAGTTTACACCTAAGTGAAAAAGTAAGATAGAAGTGAAAGCAGTTGGTCTGCAATAAATCTAAATATGAACAGAAGCAGAGTTATTAATAGTAGGAAGTTGAATTAAAGGAGATTTGGGGGGAGGAAAGTAGAGACACTCCCCTGAACGAAAATCTCTCTAGCTACTACCCTCTGCTTTCTCTGTCATGTCTGTTCTAACATTGTATGACGGGTGTGCTGGGGGCAGCTGCTTCTTCCACTGTAGTTTTGCAGCTTGGCAGATGGAGAGGAACTGTGCCCTAGGAGTTGGATCTAACAGATCACATCCAGGTGTTGCCTTTGAACTTGGACATAATTTACATGATGAGATTTTGACTGTGAGCTTGATGTTATATGGGATGAGACTTTTGAGATCTTTGGGATGTGTGTGAATGTATTTGCAAGTAGGGGGCATGTGAGACATTGGGGGCTGGATGGTAGAATATGGTGGGGAGATAAATCCCTGCCTCCTGGTGTCCATGCACTTGTATGATTCCTTCTCTTGAGTGTGAGAACGACCTAAGACTTGCTTCTAACCAATACATATGCAAAGGTTTGCTTCTAACAACACATACACAAAGTTATGGACTACCACTTGGTCATTGTGTTACACTGGGAGAGACTGTCTCGGCAGACAGGAATGAGGGATTCTCCTTACTGACTTGATGGCGAAAGCAGCAATGTTGAGGAAGAGCATGTGGCAGAGGAACTGCAGGAGACCCCTAGGGACTGTGGGCAGCCTCTAGAAAGTAAGGATGGCCTCTAGGTGACAGCTGGCAAAAAGCCGGGTCCTCGGTCATACAACTGCAAGGAAGTGAATTCTGCCAACAACTTGAATGAGCGTGGAAGCAGATTCCTCCCTAGTCAGGCCTGCAGATGAAAATGCAGCCCTGCTGACACCTTGATGGCAGCCTTGTAGCACTCTGAACAGAGGACCAGTTAAGCTGTTTCCAGACTCCTAACCCACGGAAACTGTCAGGTAATCAATGTGTGTTGTTTATACATCTCCCCAAATAACATGGTTTCCATATTAGAGCTTTGAACTAGACGCACCAAGGTTAAGTGATGTCTAGAGTGATCCTCATGTGAAGTAATAGAAGCTGAATAAGTTTACTGATGGATGCATGAATACCAAGAGAGTATTTACAGAGAGAAGGAAAATTTATGTTTGAAGGTGGAGGCAAGAGACAGGGGACAGTCAGTGGTGTCACGAAGATTTCATTTTGTTTTCTGGAAAGACAACGGTGTCATTAACAGAAGTAAGGTGCAAACACAGAATAAGAGAAAGACTTGGAGAAACCATCTGTAAATCTCTACATTTCTAGATACTAGACTCAGGGATTTTTTAAAGATTCTTTATTTCTCATTTATTGGCTGCAGTGAGTCCAGGGTCCTGAGCTTTCACTCGACAGGACTGGGAGTTTGTTTGTCTGTGAATGGCCCCAAGGAAGGACTTTCTTAGGAGAGGATGGCCCTCTCCTGATTATGGACAGAAACGTGTCTCCCTTTCCCCCCATTCTTATGTTGAAACCTTAACCTTCAGTGTGACTACATTAGGAGACAGGGCCTTTAAAGAAGTAATTCAAGTTAAATAAGGTCATAAGGGTGGGGTCCTCATCCAATAGCACTGACGTCCTTGTAAGAAGAGGAGAAGACACCAGTGTGCACACACCGAGGAAAGGCCGTGTGGGGAGCCGGCAAGAATGTGGCTGTTTGCAAGCCAAGGAGAAAGGCCTCAGGAGAAACCAAATCTGTTGACACCTTGATCTTGGACTTCAGCCTCCAGAACTGTGAGAAATAAATTTCTGTTGTTGAAGCCACCAGTCTGTGGGGTTTTGCTATGGCAGCCCAGCTGACTAATATACCACCCGTCCAGGTAAATCCAAACTCAGGACGGTCCTCAGTTTCCCAGGGTCTGTTTTCAGTCTCCTTGTGCTTCCTGAGAGGCTCTGAATGTACAGGGTACACCTGAGCTCGACAGTATGGGCGGCGGTGGCTGCTCCTCTTTGGCATTGGAGGTGACTGTGACCCTCAGAGTCTGGGCAGAGCCGCCGTCCATGCTTCCTGAATCCCTCTCACTTTTCTGGTGACTCTGCTTTGACTTCTAACCTCATTCGTTGCATATAAGGATGCACGAGGGGTGCTTGTTACAACTGAAGAGGCTGCAGTGATAAATCAACATTTTTGAACCTCTAACATCATTTCATGGCTGAAGGATATTTTTCTCATCCCATAGTGAGGACGGACTAGAAGACCAGCTCTCTCTGGGGAAGGCTGACGGGTCCTGAATAAACAAGGCGGCCCCTGTGCTTCTATAATGCCCCACCCATAACTTCCCTGGCACGTTTCGCTATAATTTTATTTTCGTGCCCACCATGTCAAAGGTTGTGAGTTCACGGAGGGCAGGGACTATGTCTTACTCAGGGTCATAGCACTGACGCTGACCATAGCCAGAGGCATACGGAAGATGTTCAGTAAATGTATTTTGAATGAATGATTAAAAGGTCCCCTTAGTTCAGTATTATCTACTGTCCAAGAAGGCAGCTCCCATCCCTAGGAATTCCTATTACAGAGGGTCCTATTGGAGATTCCTAGCAGGGCTTCCAAGCAAGTGCTCTTGGAGACGTCTGTGGTGATTTTGCTGAGAAAGTGTCAAAAAAAAAAACAAAGCCTGTTAGAAAACGGTGTTTCCTAGGAGCCCCTACTACCGTTCATACAACTCATGAACCCTGTGGCTCTCTTCTTTAGGAACAGTGCTCACTCTCGATCCACACTGGAGCTCACGTACTCTCCGCCTTTACTGGGTATCTGATGGCTGGTTTTTTGGTTTGGGCTGGTATTACACAGATTTTTGAAGAATTTCCCGGAAGTTTGATATGTTGTATAAGAAAAACAAGACCTGTTAGTTTCATATCATGTCGCACTGCAGTAGTTGCTGTCCCCACATTGGACTTCCATCAACCATCCTGCAAAGTTAGAGAAAATGCCCTGCAATTCAGATTTACACTCTCAATGTACATACGGGTTTTGCCAAAAAAGTAGCAATTGAAGATGGAGATGATCTCCCTTATGTTGGAGTTCTAGCTCTAGGAATTCAAGAATGAGCTGTTGAACTGAACCGAAATTTAGAACCTGGTTGGTTGAACCTCAGGAGAGCTTCAGTTGCTAACCAGACATCCTCTCACATGTATCCTGACCTCTGACCAGTTAGTACAGCTCTGTAGGGCACCACTATAAAGAGGAAGAGAACCTAGGTGTTCATGAAAAATCACCTAAGTGCTTTATTTTGCTGAGAACACAATTTTCCTAGACAGACAGGATGGGAATGTGTACCATCTTATCTGAGGCAGAGTGAAACTGGCTCGGTGGTGGATTAGCACAAATTCAAATTACATTCCCTAGTAGTAGAATCCGCAGGTGTGCAGGGGTCACCTTTCCTGGGCCATGTGATTGATGTGTGGGTGAACCTCCTTTCTCCTTGTTTGTGTTTTAGAATGTTCACTAGTGTAACATTTCTGACTTCCCTCCACCCCCTCACGCACTTCTTCCAGAGAAGAGAAAAGCATTTCCAGATCACCGTATCTAAATTGCACTCTTCAATCTTTCTCTCAGCCTCCTGTTTATTGCTTTCATAACACTCATCCTAATTTGCATATATATTGTTTATGTATTTATTTCTCCTATCTTTCCCATTTGGCAATAAAGAACCTGTTGTTGGGTGTACTTTTTCCTACCGTTGTGTCTTTGGCATCTCACACAGTACTTATGACCTATCCACAAATAAATACAGCCTGAAGCACTGTGATTGCTATAAGGGTTTAGGGTTGGCAGGGTGAGGGAGATAGCCTGCAGATAAGGGGGTAGGATCTCAGTATTAAAAAATGTGAGTGGAGAGTCTTTGAGGCAAATGGCATAGCCTGGGTGTGGAAGCGGCCAAGTGCACCGTGTTTTCAGGGAAAGCGTAGTCTCCAGGAATCCTGGGATGGTTCTGAAGGGGACAGAGTAGTCCGGAAGACTGGTGTGGCCACCCTGGACGAGATGGGGTAGAGTTCCCGGGTGGGTGGGCGGAGCCCAAGAGTGCGTGAGTGAGGGGCTGGGGAGCCTGCAGGAAACCGGCTGTGGAAGCGGCCGCCTCGGCCGCTGTCTTCGCCCCTCTTCACTGTGTGGTGGGTGCCTCCTGAGACATAGCCGGCTTTACACCTGGGGGAGTTGGCTTGGTTTCTGAGTTCCACAGGGAGACAAAGATCAGACTACAGGCTGCGTTTTAAATGATTTGCTTTGTTTTGAGTCAGTACAATTTTATCTGCTGTCCAGTTTCCTCAGGCATGAGATTGAAGGAGGAGAGCCTTTGAGGGAGTCTGGGCAGGTCTGAACTCCTATTCGCTGAGTCCAGAGGCGGGAATGTTTTTCCAAAAATAATCAGGAGTTTCCTTCCTGATCCTAGAGCACCAACCCCTTGCAATTCCTATATCCCAGCATCTTCCTGAGTGTGTATGGGTGTCTCCAGCCATCACTCTGCTCTCTGGGCACAGAGGTAAACACCCCTGGCTGTAACTGAGTCGATGAGGTTTGATGAATTTAGCTTCTTTTTGGAAGTTTGCTGAAGAAAATCCATTTGGTGAATAATCATTTTTAATTACACAGGAGAATAAGATAAATCTTCCCATACTGGGAATCTGTTTGCTACCTTCAAATATGAGTCAATAACACAGAAAGTGTTCTTTCAGACTAGAATCACAGCTCCTCTACTGCACAGATGCTGTTGGACTTGATGGCCCTCAGAACCTTGCAACCTAGGAAAGCAAAGAAAGCAGAGGGTGTCTGCTCATGGGCATCCGAGGCGATGGTTGGGAACTCCAGATGCCAGGTTCGATTTCCCATGCTTCCCTTTGGATAGCCCTGTATTGAATTCTGGTACCCAGGACTTGGGGTCAGCCAGACTTCACAGGGACAGAGTCCTCTGCAAGTCTGCACTCGCTTCACACACCATTTGCTGGTTCAGGAGTCCCCAGGCCACCCTCACTTCTCACCAGCTGGCTACAAATTTGGGGGTCCCATACCCCCTCAGCTTTCATAGTTCTATAGAATGACTCACAGAATTCAGGAGAGTGTGCTATACTTTGTTCGGTTTTATTAGCACAAAAGGATCTGAATCAGAACCAGCCAAAGGGAGAGATGCATAGCGTGACATCTGGGAGAATCCTAAACATGAAACTTCTGGCCTTCCTCTCCCTGCGGAGACCTGGGCCATGTCATCCCCTCCTGGCCGTGATCGCTGACAGCGGGCACAGAGTGTGGCTGACCAGAGGAGCTCGCTCGAGCCTTTAGCGTTCAGAGGTTCAGAGTGTCTATTGGAGCTTGATCACACATACTGCCCGTGTGGCTGACCATTAGTGTCCAGCCCTTCCCTGAGGTTTGGGATAAAACCCTTAGCCTGGTCCTCTGGAGGTCTAACTCATATGGCGGTGTGCTCCAAAGCCCCATCATAAATCACCCCGGTAAACTGACAGTGGGCAAAGCCCCCAGGCAAACTAAGACATTCCCACAGGCAGGACATTTCAGAGACTTGAGATGTCCTCCCAGTAGCTGAGGACAAGACCAGACCTCTTTCTGGGAAAGTTACAGAGGGCCTCAAGCATGGCAAATATGACCTACCTCCATTCTCAAGGCTGCAAAACCTGAGAGCTGACATGGATCCTGGTTGGGGGCATCGCTGACTAAGATGACAGCCATCAACAGCCAGACCGGAGCACCCAGGCTGGACTTACACTCTGGGAAGGTCTCCCCCTGCCTTGGGCACTGACCGGTCATATTCACGGTCCCTGGAGCCACTGCGCACTCCTGCCGTGAAATGGGGCTCTGGGAGGACTGGCAAACAGCAGATTTTGCCAAAGCCCAGCCTGTTGGTCTTTCTCACTTGCTTCTGCCTTTATACCTTCAGACCTGTTTCTGAAATGACAGCCACACATTCTCCAGGCCTAGGTTTGACTGTGTTGCAGGATGAATGGGAACGGAGATTCACTGATTCAACAAGTACTTTCAGGGCTCCCACTATGTGCAGATATGGTGCTAAGGGCTGGGGGACTATAAGGGAAACAGAGTTGCTGATCTGGTATCGTAGACAGAGAGACAGAAAAAGTCTTCCCAGATAAAGTGGTATCTAAGTTAAGACCTGGGGGATGAATGAATGGTGTGTGTGTATCTGTGGGGGGACCACAGGATGTTGGTCAGAGAGACAGCGCCAGGCTGAGGAAATAAGGTGAGAAGGGTCAGGGATTATCTGTGGGCTCCTGAACTTGACCACGTTGTCGAGCTGCCCAAGCAGAGGCTCTGCCGACACCCTGAATGTCTGCCTCTTCCCAGTAGGGATTGTCCTGGAGGAGGCCCTTGAGGCCCGGGGGCTGTGACCTGGCTCCTCCCTCACAGGCTGATGTAGGGCCACTCTTTGTTTCTAGATACGGGCCCCACATCACCATCCTTCATTTAACCTCCTGCGCCCTGGCTCTGAGTCTGCACCTCCTGACTTAATTCTTTACCTACATAAACTCTTCTTTCAACCCATTTAAAGATCCTCTCCTGAAGGATTTCAGAAGGATAGCTGTAAACAATAGAAATATGTCCCCTGCTTCACGGCACTGTTATTGGTGTCATAAAAGGTGTACCTATTTTATCTAGTAAGTCTCTTGGTTGAAAACCATTTTCTTGTTGGCTGAATTATTTTCTTATCATCTGTATATGGTTTATTTCACCAACAAAAATGAAAGCTCAGTATGGCCAGAAACTTTGTTCTACAACCCCATTCCTTCACTTTTTTTTTAAAAAAAAGAAGGGATAGATAACCTTTCAGAGTGTTTAGGAACATTTCTTGAATAAGGGCTTTTTCACTCCGTTGCAAATGGAGGTGAGAAAAAGAAAACCAGGCAGAATGTAGACTCTTACACCTCTTTCCTCTCCTTTTCAGACTCTACTAATAGTCTCACATCATTTCACTGAGAAAACAGAAGCAGTCAGACGCCTTCTCCCTCCAGATCTGCCCGTCCTGGTGCACCTGCCTCTCCTGCGTAGTGGATGCCCTGTCTGCTTGTCTGAAGGCCCTCTCCTCCATCTGTGTGCTGGGCCCTGTCACCTTTGCCGACTCAAGGGCTTCATAATGTTAAGTTCTTTCCTCTGCCTTATTGGTTTCTGTCTCTTTGCTGGATCGTTCCAGTCAGTATGTGTACATATTCTATGCTATTATCTATCATACCCCTAATAAAATACCTCTTGCTCGACAGTTTTTAATTTAATGTCACTGGGAGATAAGGAAATGTGGGTTTTCTTGTTTGTTTGTTTGTAACCAATTTCTATGCTATGTTCCTCATCTCCTGTTCCCAGGATTGTTTAAAAATATTTATAGTATTTTTTTCTTCTGACTTCAAAGGAATGCATATTCATTATATATATAATGGGAAAACAGAGAAAATACAGAGAAAATAAGTCTTCTTCTAAATCAAACATGCAGAGATAAGCTCTGTTAACAACTTAGTGTATTAGCTTTATATATGTACATTTATGAAATTGTAATAATATGATATATTTGATTTTATTTAATGTGTTTTTTTCTCTTAACAGCAATAGTATTTCCAGATCATTAGCATGGTTTTAATGGCTGCATTTGTATAGAAATTGCCATGATTTATTTAACCATTCTTCTTCTGGTAAACATTTATATTTTCCTAATTTTTGACATAATAAAAAGTGTACAATGAAATACTTCTGTATAATTATTTATGTACATTTATGATTATTTCCTATGAATTAAATTTAATGGGCCAAGCATAAAATGTTGTCTCTCTCCCTGTAGCAAAGATCAGAATCTACAGTACATGTTCTTTCCACCACTGGACCTTTTTGACTTCAATCAGAAACCTTCGGGTGTTCCAAAGCACTCCTTAGATTTTCACTTTGACATTGGCCATTATGACTTCTTGAAAAACGAAATCTCTATCTCTCTTCTGCATCTCTGTTCCTTCCCTCAGCACCCCCTTTTCTGCCAAGCCTACCCTCCTAAGGTAACCAGGGGTGGATGTCCATACCTGCCTTAATACAGGGTTTTATACTGATTTGCTTTTGTAGAAAACTGAATCTTATTATAAGCAGTATTTTTCAACTTTCCTTCCCTGATATACCATAAATATCCTTCTGGGCCAATGCACATGGTTATAATATATTCTTTCTAATGGCTGCATAATAATCATGATGTTCTAGATTAGTTGCTATTCTGGGTCAGTAATTTAAGTGGGACTCAACTGGCACTTGCAGTCATGGTTAGACTCCCTCATACCTCTGAGGCCCACCGCGATCAGCTGCAAGTCAACTTTACCTCTCTTGGCTGAACTCTCTCACATGTCCAGGGCCTCTGCTGGGACTGGGCTAACCTGGCTCAGGTCCGTGTCGACTCTCATTCTCCAGGAGGCTCGCCTGGGCTTATTCAGTGTAGTAAAAGCAGATGGTCTCATGAGAGCAGGCAGGAGAGTGCAACTTGGAACTTGCACACTTCTGCCACATTCCACTGGCCAAAGCAAATCACAAGAGCATCCCAGACTCAAGGGATGGGGAACCTGAGCTCATCTCTTCAAGGAAGAGCTACAAACTTGCAGAGGGTATGGATTCAGGGAGGCACATGCAACTGTGCCCATTTTTGCAATCTATGACATAGGTAGTCCATTATTTAGCCCACCAGTCTACTACTGATGAGTACTCAAGTTATTCAGATTAATCTTAAGGGTTTTTAGTAAATATTGCTAAATTTGCATCTGTAACCTTTGTACTAGTTTACATGGTAATTAGCAGTGTAGGACAGCATGTTTCACCACACCTTTGTTATTCTAGGAAGGACCTTTCCCCACAAACCACAGCAACATGTTATACAAACACGCTGTATCTTGTTATTTGATTTTGTGTTTTGTTAATTATTTGTGAAGTTGAACTTATTTCCAATAAATGCTTTTAGTCATTTTCATTTTTTTCTTTCATGAATTATCTTAAAAAAAAATTGAAGTATAGTTAATAACACCATCTTATATTTGTTTCAAGTATACAACACAGTGGTTCAACAGTTACCCACATTATTAAATCCTCACCCCCACCAGTGCAGTTACTATCTGTCAACATAGGAATCACTGGCTATGGTCTCCATGCTGTACCACCATCCCCATGACCAACTTATGTTACGATTGAGAATTTTTGTGCCCTTTTATTTTATTTATTATTTATTGAGAATTATGTGCCCTCATCTTCCCCACCCACCCACCTCAAAGGCCCCCATGTAAGCACCAGTCACTTCTCAGTGTCTTTGAGTCTATTGCTCTTTTGTTCATTTTGTTTTGTTTTGTTTTTATTCCTGAATTATCTTTTCATGATTTTTGTCTACTTTTCTATTGAGGTGTTAGATTTTCTTATTTATTTAGAAATATTTTTTACTTTTTTGGACATGATCCAATCTGTTATAAAAGGACAAGACTTTAGATTATTCTAGAGGCCATCAGGCCAGTTTTGTTTTTTATCTAGGCTAACCAGAAGCTGAGTCTGTCTAAGACAGAATATCGGTTCCTCAAGAAAAATTATGCTCAGGTCATACTGAGAACAAATTCAGAACTCTGCCATACTTTTCTTTTCCAAGAAGACTTTCTTAGCATTTGTGAATGACATTAGGATCACTTTTCTTATTTTTTGTTGTAGGCAGTAGAAATCTATACATTAAAAAAAAATGGAGATGTTTCAAAATGCAGAGGAGAAGAACCAAGACACTTCATGTATTCCTGATGTCATCCTAATGATTTTCCTTTACTTGAGGGAGATAGATTCAATTCAATTAATTCATCAAGAATTGTCTGTAAGCTAGAATCAGTGCTAGATACTGCTGGTGTTGAGATATGAATGAGATGAAGTTACTGCAGTCACAACTTTAGTCTAGTCCAGTTTACGTATAATTGACGAACTGTGAGGACTCTGAGAATCCACATGTGCCCCAGGCATTATATGGATTGAATGACAGTAGTAATTATAGCTATCCTTTACTAAGCCCTTTCACTGTGTCAGGCACTATGATGTTTGTTCAAGACACATTTGTCCTTCTAGGTGAAAAATATACATGGGTTTATTGTGATTAGTAAATAATCAAACCAACAAATTTATTTAAAAATATTACTTGATTCATAATACTATTTTTCAGTCAGTGGATATGGAAAACCTATTACTATCTACAAATATATGGCTTAAAAAAAAGAGGTCTCTATGTTAAAAAGAATGTAACCTACACACCAATAACTGGGAGCTGGGACAGAACATCTCTTACCGAGGACCGACACAAGCCAAGAAGAGCGTGGTGTGCTCCACCCAGGGTGAGGGTCAGGCACTCAGCACTTTGAACACCAGTCTGAATCTCAATTTCCGGCCTGTGACCTGCACCCATCTCATGATCCTCATATTTTTGTACCCATTTTGACTTTACAGGCCTGGTAGGAGTTGCTGGGGGACCATAGGTCTTCACTGGGGGATGCTTGTGGGCATCTGGTGGCCCACTCAGTTTGCGTGGGCTCTTCTGGACATTTACTACCAGGGTTTAGTGAGGGTCGGGTAGGAGTTAAGAGCCAAGTCAAAAATGCTAAGGCAGAGCGCATCTGAGTGCCGGCTAATGGCCGGTTCCCAGTGGGAGACAAGTCCTGGTCACAGCACCCCTTTTCCTTATGCCTCCTCACCTTCTTGCTCCCCGTAGCCTCGGACTCCAGGCACAGGAAACCCACCAAGGAGCCCTGGCTCTAGGAGCTCCTCATCACTTGGTTTCAGCCAGATTTTCCACATCTCATCCTGGTGCGGTCAGGGAGTTTAGGGAAAGGCCACATTACATACAGTTAAAGATGAAAAGGACCAGTGTTGGTTTTTATTCCTCATCACTGTCATACCCTCAGATTATTGTAAGGCCTGCTTATTGAAGACATATTGATAGGGAAAAACTTACAAGGACAGCAGTCTAGTCCAGGTGGCTCCCTTCTGCTGCTCTTCTTTGCAAAGACAACAGAAACTCCCTTAACTTCCCCCTCCCCTTCCCTCCCTGCTCTGCCAGGCACTGACTCCCGAAACTCCCTCCCCCTGGCCTGCTCCCTTGCTGGGCACGTAGGAATGTTACAGATACAGAAGCAGAAAGATCTATATTGCTCCCTGTGCCTTTGTTCGGGGCTCAGACCTCGGGAGGTTCCTCCCCTCTGAGCCCGCCGGGGTGAAATAAACTTCAAAACTCCAAGACCTCCGAGTGCTGCTTGGTTCTTCCGTCAGTGATTCAGTCCAGGTTTTTCAGTATTCTCTGTAACAATATGAAGATAGATATGAAAGACTTTTGAAAAGTATCCTTGATGTAACTATTAGAAGACGAAAAAAGACATTTTTCCTCTTCTTTATGGGTTTTCAAGTGCTTTGAAGTTGAGGAAACACTGAGTAAGTCTGAAGGAACGTTGAATGCTGTCAGAAGATATTGTCATTTCAAACAGAGATACTGCATTGTGATTGAAAGTAAATCTGTTAGAATCATTTTTTTAAATTCACTTTTACAATGAGAAATTCAGCTATGTTCCTAAGTTTAGGAGAATCTGCACAGTCCTTTTATATCAATTGACTAAATTAGACCTAAATCAGCAAAGCTACATTTAGCTATTTACTAATCATAAGGTCGGTGAGTCAGAACAGCCTCCCATGGTAAACACAGTTTATAATGACAATAATCAGTGTTTTCTAACAAACATCTAACACGTGAGGTTTCTGTAACAAACGTTCTTAGTTAACAGCTGAAACTATTAGGATAATATCTTCAATAGTACAGGAAAGCTCCTTGGTCTTTTTGGCATACAGAGATAAGCAGAAAACTTTATTATCAGTATAGAATACACAGCATGAATTGAGCTTATATTTTACAGTCCCTGGCATGTAGTTAGTCATTACCAGCTTCTCTTCTCTACCTATATGCAAATAATGACTCACGTTAATTGAGCTCTTACACTGTGCCAGGCTCTGGCAACACTATGAAGTACCTGTTATTTACTATCCCAATTTTTCAGAAAGACTGAGGGTGGAAAAGCAAAGTAATTTGTTCAAGGTCACAGAGCTAAAATATGAAGACTCTGAACGAAGAGTCTCTACCTGGAGGTGGGGCTTTTTACCTCTGTCCTAGCCTGTTAATTTATTTCACTAAACAAAAGCTTATTGTTAAGCTTTTTTTTCAGTGTTTTTCAGTCCCAAAGCCTTTGTGACAATAACTTCCTAACATCTATTTCAAATTTCTTAAAAAAAAAAGGGTATTTAGTTTTCACTTGACTTTTAATCACGATTGAATCAAGGATGCCTTGGGCTCATAAAAATTCATTTCCACAAAGAGCGCTGGGAGAAAGTATACATCTGTTCACTGAGCCATTATTTCAAAACCTCAAGAATATGTGCGGGCTGGGCCTTTTCAGCCCTTCACCGAAACATAACTCAGTGTGATGAGATGAACGAGTACATTTTGGTGGGCGACAACAGGGAATAAAAAAGACTCCATTTTCCTACTAAGCCGTTCTGTGCTCGTGCTTGGTGACACCTGATGACTGATGACCTCCTGATGGTGTGGCCCAGCCAATGGAAGGACCAATGCAGGTGTGTACAAACAATGTGGGGAATGGAGACAGCCATTCTCTTTTTGAAGTGGTACAGTTTGGGGTTAGATTTATGATGTTTTAAATTGGCAACAGTGGCTCCTGTGAGGTTTCTAGGAAGGTGGAAAACAAATCTTTGTTAGGCCTTGAAAGTCAATTGTTCAGAAATTCCAAAACATATGCTGGTCAATGGGTATGCTGTCAAAACAGAAATAATTGATAGATCGGAGGATGTTTCCTTAGAGAGCAGCATGCAGTCCCAGCCTTCGAGTGCCCTTAAGGGAGACCAGTTTGCAGGGCTGGTATTTACCCTTTCATGTGGCTTAGTTGTGGCATTTACATAGTAATGTTTTCAGTTTAACTCAGCAATGTTATTTTAAATCCTATACATGCTGCATATAAAAGTGTCCAAATGAATTATCTTATGTGTTTACTGTTTCTCTATGTGTGTTTATGTGCCTATTTGAAACTGCCATTTGCCAATCACTGCCTTCATCTTTTTATTGTCAGCAGGGTCCCCTAACAGGGAATGTATCTTCCTCTGGGGCTTCTAGTAACAAATTCCCGTATTTCAGGGTTGCATCACATTTCATACTAACCCAAGTGATTTCTTTCAGTAAATACCCAGGTTTGTGGTTCTCAGTTGTGGTGTTCTGGTTCCCTGGTCTTGGAAATAGCATGTAGTCCTTGGCAGGCCCAAAGAGGCATGCGAGACCTGTGAAAGCCGTTTCTCATTTGTGTAAGAGCAGAGAAGACACTGAATATGGCTGATTTGGTGAATAGGGATGTAGTGGGTAAGTATTTTGCAATTTGCTCAGAAGTATAAACCAGGACAGCTTCATCTTCTACAAAACGTAATTTCTAACTCCAGTAACCATTTTGCCTGGTATCAGAAAACTTACTTTAAGCAAATATGCAGTTTTCTCAGGTAAATCATGATATTTAAAGTCAATTTAGGATTTTCTCCACTAGTTCAGGTTTTTCCTACCCCTCTTTGGAGTGGCATCTGAGTTCTAGAGGGCTTGAACGGTGTCCTGGCCTCGGTCGGGGGCACCTGGCCTGTGCTGGCATCGTTGGGGTGCGGTGCTCTGGGGTGCGGTGCTCTGGGGTGCGGTGCTCTGGGTCTGGTCCGCAGCATTACTAATTTGTTGTGCCCAGATGTTTGCCCTGGTGGAAACTTGCAAGAATACTGCCACCCAGGCTTTTTGACAGGAATTAGTTGTAAGTCCCCCACTCTCTGACAAAGCTCTTTCGGGCTCCATTATTGTCCTTCCTGCCCCATTGGTGGGAGAGATGAGGTGGGGCACAGAGATCTTCACCCCTTTCTTGCCTTTGTCTCCATCACCCCTAGGAATTCCCGGAACAAGAAGTTTGTTTTAAATCTAGGGTAGGGTAATTGGTCTTTGTATCAACCTAATTCTCAGATGTTTTTAAGGCATAGTTGTTATTTTTTTTTTTAATGCAAAAGTCATAACCCAAACACAAGCCCCTTTTCTTTCATTCTACTATTTCTAGAGGAAGTTTCCAAATTTTATTTCGAAGCTTGAAAGCAAATAATTTATTCTTTTTTCTTTTCTGTTCATTGTGCCTCTCTCCTCCAATACAAGAAGTCAGGACTTTCTGCCTAATGTGAGAAGGATTGCAGGTGAAAGAGGGTTATCAGAAAAACACACATCTGCTCATATAAAAGTTACTTAGTCACAAAGACAATTAGGACCCGGGATAAAGATAGCCAGTTGGCTAACACCTTTCTGTAAGATCAGAGAAAATATAAGTGATTGCTTTTTGAGAAGCTATGTGGGGCCCTGGTTAAGAGCATGAACTATGGAGTAAGACGGTCTGGATTCTAATCCTGGGAGTGTGAGACTGAAGGCAAATCATTTAGCCTTTCTGGGCTTCAGTTTTTATGAACCAGGCTAGGAACGGGTTATTATGAGAATTAAGTGAGTTAATATGTATAGAACATTCAACAGAAATTGTTCAATAGTAAGCACTTAACAAATAGTAATTATTGTTATTTTAGGTATTGCCAGCCCATGCATTAAAAACATTTAAAAGTGATTATCTCATACATACATGTATTCCAAACAACACATGTAGTCATCAAAATTTAGACATTTAGTTTCCTTTCCATTTGTTTTGCCGGTTATCAACTTTTAACTTTTTTTTCACTTTCTTGATACAATTGATTAGTTGTTTGGGCATCACACAGATAAAAACTTATTTTACCCATATGGAATTGCTCAGTACAAAATGTAGTTACCCAGAGTTGGCCAAACAGTGAGGTTAAGGGCATAGTCCTTCAGACAGCTGAATCTGCTCACGACCTCTGATCCCAATTGCAGGGAGTTAGGAGCCAGCTACAGAGTTAAAGGAAAGGGTCTACACAAGACTATCCTTCCTTTTAACAGTTGTAACTGTAGGGGTTTCCCCAAACCACCCCGAAGGTCCCTAATTCTCCAGAAAGACTCACAGATCACTTTGAAAACTATTATACTCCTGGTTACTTTTATTACAGGAAAACAATACATTAAAATCGGCCAAGATAAGAGATACTTAGGACAGTCTGGGAAGGTTCCAGACTTGAAGCTTCCATTGTCCTCCAGGGTGGGTTACTCTGTCTGGATCAATGTGTGACAATACCCACAGAGTACCGCTAACCCAGGAGGCTCACCTGAGTTTTGGTGTCCAGAGTTTTTATTGGGGTTTCATCATTGGCATGATTGATTGATTTGCCTACACAGTTGAACGTAATCTCAGAGTCAGTTGATACCATGTGACTTAACTTCCCCACCATAAATGATATGTTGGTTTCTCTACATGGCTAACTCTGTACCCTAAGACTATTGAGTGTATCTAGCCTCATGCTGAATCATCTTATTAGAAACTGTCATGTGTCACCTCATTAGCATAAAATATCAAGTATGGTTCAAGGGGCCTACCTTTTATAAAAAAGACACTCCTATGATTCCAGAAATTGCAAGGATTTAGCGGTTAGTCCCCCAAGAACTGGGACAAAGGCCTGTCTTTGTGCAAGGCTAAATTCCTTAGTACAGATTAGTAGAAGAGTAAACAAATCTCATTGTCAATAACCCAGATTTTCCCATCGTCTCTCAGGGCCTGGCTCACTACGACCTCTCACCTCAACCTGATTCAAGTTTTGAGACGGTTAGTCTAACACTGGTCTGTGTCCACTCTGCATGCAAACATACTCTGCAGTTTTCCATCTTGACACCTACCTTTGTGTGAATTCTCCTTAAAGACTTTATTTTTGTCTCCACTCACCTTGAGCTGAAACCTCACTTCCAGTAGCACTGCTTCACGTGTCCTCTTTGGGCAGTGTTTGAGTTCATGGACGGGTTACTGGGGGCGTCCACACCTAAGGAACAGTCCAACAGAGAGTGAGATAGATGCGGAGTGAGATAGATGGTAGATCTCATGGCTCAGATTCATTCATTCACCAACCATTCATCATGTTAAAAGAGAAAATTGGTACCAGGCAGCTTAGAGGTTAATGGGAAAGGCAGATACTTATTTAAACATAATCACACAGAAATACATAGAAATTGTGATGAGGTTTACAAAGTAAAACCTGTTTTATGGGTTTCAAAGAAATTACAGAGTTTTTTGACACAATAAAACTGATTGGGGGCAGGAAATTGCTCATTGAGAAAGAGACATTTGATTCAACAGTTAAGGAATGAGAAAGGTTTAGCCAACTGACTGGAAACTCTGATTTGATAAGAGCTGGTAAGAATGGCATGATGTAAGCTCTAAATTTAGTCTTTGAACTACCCATTCTCACCAAATGAGGAAAATGTTCCTTAATTAAACTTAAATTTCAAAGGCCTTTTGTATCTAAGGCTCTGGGGGTCAAAAAGAAGTCTAGTGAAGATATTTAGTGAGCTTGTGAGGGAATGTTCCTAGAGGAGAAGACTTGGGAACGTTTTCAGTTTCTCTCATTTCCACCCCTGTAGCAACTGAGGGACCTGTTCTGTCTAGGAGGTCGGTGCCTCTGGAATCTGGCTTATGAGACCCACTTCGCTTTCATTTCGTGATTGGTCTTGGGCCAGTCGTCATAGGCGACTGCTCTTGCACTGTCACAACTTACCAAACAAAGGAATCAGAAATCGTTGTAAAACATTATAAAGTATTCCTTAAGATGAGCCAGGGTGCTGCAATGAAAGGTTCAACAGCACTCACAGCCAGTTCACAGAATACTGGAATGAAAGCCATAGTGATCCCAGACTAGACACTGGCAGATGTCTGTGTGATAAATGACAAGAAAGCAAGGGTAATCGGCTTTACCTAGTCTAAGCAGACGGGGATTTGCGGAGAGGCATTAGACGACTCACTGAATCCTTAGGCAGGATGGAGAAATAGCCTCTGGGCCAGACTTCTAGGAACGATGACCCGAGCCGCCCACAGGACTGGCCTGGTAAGGAAGTCACTGCCTCGTCCCAATCAGAGGACCACTTGACGGTGGTGTTGCATGTCCTGGACAGGAAGCTGCCTCAGTGCCACCAGCCACAGAACATGCAGCTAAACTGGTGACCCAGGAAGTTGCTGCTCCTGACTCAGTCAAGAAGTTGCTATTGCTGACAACCTTAGAACCAGGCATTCTCTTGCACCCACCAAGAGCAGGGGTGTCCTTGCCATGTGGCTCACCTCCCAGCTAAAGGTTCAGGTCTGCACTCCAGCTGCAAGGGAGTTGGGAAATACAGCTGTTAAAAAATTTCTGCCTCAGATCTGAACAGATACTTCTCCAAAGAAATTCGGATGGCCAACAGGCACATGAAAAGATGCTCCACATCGTTAATTATCAGGGAAATGCAAATTAAAACTACAGTGAGATATCACCTCACACCAGTTAGGATGGCCATCGTCCAAAAGACAAGGAACAACAAATGCTGGCAAGAATGGGAAGAAAGGGAAACCCTCCTACACTGCTGGTGGGAATATAAATTAGTTCAACCATTGTGGAAAGCAATATGGACGTTCTTCAAAAAACTAAAAATAGAAATACCATTTGGCCCAGTAATTCCATTCTTAGGCATTTACCTGAAGAAAACAAGATCCCTGATTCAAAAAGACAGATGCACCCCTATGTTTATTGCAGCACTATTTATAATAGGCAAGATATGGAAGCAACCTAAGTGTCCATTAGTAGGTGAATGGATAAAGAAGATGAGGTACATATACACAGTGAAATATTATTCAGCCACAAGAAGAAAATAAATCCTACAATTTGCAACAACATGGATGGAGCTGGAGGATATTATGCTCAGTGAAATAAGCCAGGAGGAGAAAGACAAGTACCAGATGATTTCCCTCATTTGTGGAGTAAAACAACAAAGCAAAACTGAAGGAACCAAACAGCAGCAGACTCACAGACTCCAAGAAGGGACTAGTGGTTACCAAAGGGAAGGGGGATTAAGGGGCATTATGATTAGCACACATAATTTAGGTGGGTCACAGGGAAGGCAGTATAGCACAGAGAAGACAAGTAGTGACTCTATAGCATCTTACTATGCTTAGGGATAGTGACTGCAATGGGGTGTGTGTGGGGACTTGATAATATCGTTGAATGTTGTAACCACAATGTTGCTCATGTGAAACCTTTATAAGATTGTATATCAATGACACCTTCATTAAAAAAAAAAAGCGAGAAAAATTGACCAAACCTAGATTGGTGAAGATGTGAAACAGCTAGAATATTTATTCACTGCTGCTAGAAGTGAAAAATGGTTCAGCCACTTTGGAATTATTTGCATTTTTAAAATAAAGTTAAACAGACAACCATAAAAAAAAATTTCTGCCTGAGGGAGGCAGGATTCACAGCATGAGGAACCATCAACATGGAGATTATGTCTGAATCCTTTCTGGAAGGCATTAATGACAGTTGTCCTATGAAGTGAAAAAGGGTGCCCTGAGAGCTTTAGCAACAAAGGTGATTACAAGGATACCAGGAAGATTCCAAAGAATTAGGAATCTTCAGTCTAAGAAGATGAAGAATGAGAGGAAATATGGAAAATATTTAATAATTTAATAATGTCACCATAGATAGTGTAATGAACTTAATCTTCAAAAATTGAGTAAAACAGGTTTGAAGTTGATTTCGGTACAAAGGCTTTATGTCAAATGAAGCCACATGCTTCTGACGAGTGTCAGCCTGGTTTTAACTTATTCTAACTTGGCATTGATATTGATATCAGAAAAAACAATTAGGTTTACTAGTAACTATGTGCCGTGCCATAGATGGGTGACATTTATTTTTGTCTTTATTCTTCATTTCAATCAGACAGGGTTGTATCCTAAATAATTATAGGAAACAATCTTTATTTGAAAATGGCCAACAGTCATTGGTGTCCAGAGCCAGAGAAAATGAAATGTATGAAATTATTAATGAAAGAATTAAGGAATATATGTTCAAGCAATAACCTTCTTTCTAGATTTAGATATACTTGAAGAGTATATCTTCAAACCCTTCTAAACCCTTTTAGATGCTTCTTTCCCTGGCCTAGGATAGTTTCCCTGGCCTGAGTACTTGAGGGGATTCTCTGCAGATTTCCAGGGTTCTGTCTCTGCGTACCTCTCTTTTCTCTGATCATCTGTCCTATGAACTCCAGCTCCTCCAGTCTCAGCTCTGTCTCCTCAACTCAGGGAAGCCACTGGGTTCTCAATCTCCCCTCCCTTTGCCATGGTCCAGAAACTCTTTCAAGGTAATAATCTGGGACAAGATTAAGGCTCCCTCATTTGCTTCCTGTCTCACAGGGATTGACTTCATTCATTGCCTGATGTACAGTCTTGAAAAACTTGTTTCGTGTTAATTTGTCTGGAGCTTTCTTTTGGTTATTTTGTATGGAAGGGTAAATCTGGTGCCTGTTCCATTTTGGCTGGAAGCAGTTCTATCCATTACACAGATGAGTCAAAATGTTTAAATCAGTTCTTCTATTGTCAGACACTTACCTTTGTATTTCTCTTTTTAAATTTTTAAAAATAAAGTTCTTGTGAACATTTTAAAGCATAAATCTTTGTACACATTGATTATTTTCTTAAGAAACAAAGGGAATTCCTAGAAGTGGAATTCCAGGGTCAGAGGGCATGGATTCTTTGCAATCTATTGCCATGTTAATTTGCAGGCCCTGTGAAGTGGCTTTCTGCTTGATGTTAGCATAGGAGTGAACCCTGGGGCCAGCCTTTGCTACTAGTAGAATCCAAGATGGCCTTGTAGTTATACTTGCTTCTAGGTCTTAGCCTGCCAAGTTAGGGTATATGAGGGGGTCCTAATTTTGAACGGCCTTTCTCTACTTGTTTCCTGCACTCACAGTTCTTTCATAGACAGCAATGCTGGGAGGGGAGACAAGCAGGGTGGCTCCTTGTCCTTCTACGCTTGCCTTGAATCAAGCAGTATCTATACTACATGTAGCAGAAGGTTTCTGGCAGAGATTCAGGTCTTTCTATTAAGTTCCTGTGGACACGTAGCTTTACCTGCTCAAGCCCATTTTGGTTCTATTTCCCTATGGCGGGACTACCCCTTCCTTGACCCTCAAATCCCATTCCGCATTACTAAATACTCCCTGTCTTGTATTACTGAACTTTAATCCCTCAACTAGGAGTTAAGAACAGAACTTTCAAATATGTCTTTGTAGAAACACACATCAACATCTTATTAGCATATGCCTTAAATTTAAAAGTTTTGAACTAATTATACAATGTTCTAGTTAAGGTATCTACTGGTTATACGTAAAATTGCAGTTCTGCTCTATTAGTTATTGCAAATACCCAGCCCACCCCAAAGGAAAATAAACAAAAAGAAAATAAATCAGAGAGTGCAGAAGTTGGAAAATGCATGGGTGTAAGGGGAACTGATGACGACTATTTAATCTGAGGTTGAAGAGGGCATTTCTCACTTCTTAGCATTTTCAAAGAAATGTGAAAGATACGGCTGTAATCAAGTGTAAAGATTTCCATATACAGTAACACACGGCATCACTGGGCTGGCCATTCCTGAGTATTTGTTCTTGACCTGTTGGAGGGAACATCAGACATTTTTGATCATTTTGATACAAAGATTAAATTAAAATGCATAATCCAAATAAGATTCAAATTCAAACACAAAGTTTGGACAGTGGTGAAAACAGTATTGAGTAGTAGAATAGAAAATACATTTTGGGAAACACACAGCTAAGAAAAATGTTGACCAACTGTTACCGAAGACGGGTGCTTGGTCTCCTTACAAGAAAGAATTCAAGCTTGGGTGCAAAAAGCCATTGAGCATTAAGAGTTTATTTGGAAAACAAGATTATAGAGAAAGGCAAGAGTACATGCTTGAGAGCTGGGCTTGGCAGACCCAGAGGGAGTTGCTCCAAAGAAACAACAGGGAGCCTTTTTTATATAAACGGAGATGAATATTCACTAGTGGGGTTAGGTTTCAAAGGAAACAGGTTTTTTCAGAGTTTGGGCTTGCTCCAGCTTCATGCCCACAGGGGTGTGATTTTTACTATATTAAAGGATTTTGGGGTGGAGTTTGGGTTAATTTCTCCTCCCTGATGGAACTGGCTGGTTTTGGCCAGTCTGTCATCTATTTTCTCACTCCCCACATCCTGCAAGAACAGCTTGCCCAGAACGTGTAGAATGTAAGCAGGCATCTAGCTGAATTTAGACACCGGCCAAAGGCCACCCCCACCCCCAGCCCCCAGCCCTCCTCCCTGCTTACGTGTGGCTACCCACCTGCCCTTACACACCGGCCAAATGAGTCAGAACCTTGCCACGGGCAAGAGGATGAACACTGTGCGGCTGTTTGGCTCGGCAAGCCGAGGATGCACGTCTCTTGGGAGGATGATAGAAAATGAGCTCTTCGGTGACTCTAAGAACTGGTTTTGGATGCAGGAGAACACTTAGACATGCTGAGGGGTAGGAAGGTTGCAAAGCCAGAATAAAGATGATGAGGCACGGAAAGCAGCGATTTGGGGCTGGATGGACTGTGTGGCAGTGAACATGATCTTGGGAGAGAAAAGGTGCTGTCTTTGGAAATTTGGAAAACATTTCTTGTTCATTTGATTCCTTGATAATGACCCTAACTTTTGTTCATTTAGAACTTTTTACTTTTGAAAGGCACTATTTTCATGATTTAACTCGGTGCTGCTAATATCTTTTGATAATGGTCGATGATGAACTGGAGCTGAAAGGGGTGATGTGATTTATCTAAAGTCATGCCATCAGGTCGGTGGTAAAACTGGGGCTAGGACTCCAGTGCTTTGCCTACTAAGCCCTAGAAAGAGGTCTTTTAACAGAAGCCTACAAATAACTCTTGCGGGCCAGTTAGAACAGAAACATCAGTGAGCAGGAAACAGAAGGCGCTGACCTCATGGAACTTACATTCCCCGGGGGGGGGGGGGCGAAATACGACCTGTAGGTAAGCAGACCAAGGGGCAAGACATGGCGGTACAGAAAGAAAACTAGTCACTTAGAAAGAAAAACAAGTCACTTCTGATGAAAAAGATGGAGTTTCATACTTCTCTTTCTCTTTTTCTTTTTTTTAGTTCCTACTATTGCCAAGTGAAGTGCTCATTCCACTGTGGATATGAGAATGAACTGCACAGCCCTGCCGCGAAGAGACTCCTCAGCAAGACAGATGACAGAGCTGGGCGGGCCAGGGATGGTCTTCCTCCCTCCGGGCACTGCGCTAGGCACCAGGCAATGCCCAGGGCGGGTTTCCTGCCTTCACAGCGCTCACAGTCGTTCAGTCTCACCAACAGCCTGACTCAGGGAAATAAGGCTAAAGGTAAGACCCTTTGGGCCCGACTCGGTTCCCTGCAGAGGGTTCCAGTGGAGCTGCTGCCTGGTAGATGCTCTGTAAGTACAGAGCGATTTAGTGACTGAGCGCCAGGCGCAGGAGGCGAGAAACTGGTCAAGGCAGCCTGATGAACCGGTTTCCCCGTATCATTCATTCGGCTACAGAAGAGCATTGATTTCTATCAGAAACAGTTACAAATGAACTGTTAGCTTTCACATCTGTACACCTGATAATTTTTCTGTGCCACATCTTCCACAGGGTTAAACACTGAGACAGCTGAGACCCGAAGTCTGTCTCTGGGAATGACCTTGTGAACGTTATGAGGAAAGTTTTATCCATGTTTGTGTTTGCTCATTATTTTTACTTGTGAGTTTATTATATGGAAAAAATATTTGGATTTTTTGGAAGGACCAGTGGGCGCTCAGACATAAGACATTTCTTAAAAGAATAGTCTTTTTCTTTCCCTTTCTGTTAAGGCCAGCACCCCCCGTGTCTCCCTCTGTCCCAGGTGTGATTCCGTTTGGGTCCTTGGACCTCAGCACTCTCCTTTCCCTCAGCAAGTGGCTTAGGTGTGTCCAGTACTAAAAACAGGAAGCTAGGAACATGGATCACCAAGAGGGAGGCTTGTCGCAGTTCCTGGGACAGGCACGCGGGCCGCACCCGGGGCTCCTGAAGGGGCTCGGCACTTCTGAGAGCGGGTGGAAGGGGCTCGTGTCTTCCCGCTCCTTGTCCTCTCTTCAGTGGGAGCAAAGGCGGTGCCTTGGCCTGCATTCCCTTAAAGCAGAGCCCGAGACGAGCGTCTATTTGGGAAGTGTTCCCAGGGAGCAGGTCCAAGGGAGTAAAACCGGGCAGTGGGAAAGCCAGTTCACTGGAGTGAGATGTTGCTGGCCACCACTGTCACAAAGGGGCTCGATCCTGCTGGGACTCCCTGAGGAGTACTGCGGAATGTGCCTCAGACTTTTCCTCTGTTAGGGGTAGGGGTAGGGGGCCGGTGAAACCTTTTAAACTTTGTTTCCCCCCATTGTTCAAATGTGATCCCAAGGGCATCCATTTCCCTGAACTTCTGGGTTGTGTGTTCAGAGAGACCCACAGATCTTAAAGTGTCCCATATCAGTGTCAGAGAAGCCCTGGTCAGAAAACAAGAGGTACAGCTCTCTGGCCTGCTGAGTGGAGCACTGACATTTCCACCTGCATCCAGCTGGAAGAAGCCTGGAGAAACCTGGTTATAAGGGTGACTACAGAAAAGGTGGGCTGATGGGCTGTGAAGTGAGGTGCGGGAGGAGAGGTGATGTGAAGTACAAGAGGTATCTGGCATAAGCCACCTGGTACTTGAGGCTTTTTCCTTCTTCCCAAAGCAGTTGCTCCTGTTTGGCTCCAAATCATGGGTTCTAGCTATGACTTATTTTCCCGCAGCTTAGCTCTAAGAATCATTTTTGACACAGTAAAAAACAAAGTGACAGTTTCATCTTTAGCTTCAACTTCAGCCCGAACCAGGATTTTCCACTAACGAAGACATCATTGGCTAAATCTAATTGCTTCTGCTTTCTACCTTTTCAACTGCCAATAAAACAAAAGATGTTCTAAAAGCTTGTTTAAAACCTCGTAGACTTTCAGCATTGTTCTGCATCAGAAAATGGAACTTGGAACTTGAAATGAGTTTATATGGTGGTGTAATAAGGCTTTGGAAAGGTGCCATGAGTGAGGGTAGTAGAGATTGTTAGGTTTTTGGAGAACTTTCTTGGGTCTCAAGAACAACAGAAAAGAGGGGGAAAGAAAGACAAAGAAGAAAGAGACAGAGAAAAGTTTATTGGAGTGTGGTTCTGGGTGGTGACTGGCCTTTGATGGGTTCCTCCAGGCCGCCACTGAGATCCTGTTTTGAAAGTAGCCAGTTTGCTTAGAACTGATTTTCTTTTGTGTCTTTTCCCCAGTTTGGATCCATGAAACATGATCTCAGGGCCAGCCTTGTGCTGGACAACTGCCTCTCCATCAGCAGAAATTCATGTACAGTTCATTCCCTTAAGACGTCACTGAACAGATGGAAACACTTTACTGATAGTGGAAATGGTGGAAGATTTAAACAAATGAAATGAAAATGTGTCTCATGAATGATGCATTTCTGCCCTTGATGTGGAAATGGGATTGAGAAGATGAGTGTTGTGTCTTTCTTTAACTGGAGTAAGGGAGCAACGTTTCAGGACTCAAGAAGACTTGCCAAGTTTGAAAAAGAAGTGGAGGGCCAGTTAATGTCAATTAATGTGCCAAGAAAGAGTAAGATAGGTAGCTAAAACGGTTCCTGGAAGAAAGAAAAGAATATGGCACCTAGAAATCATATGGCCTCTCTAAGGGGTATGTGAGGCAGAACAAGAGCTGAGCATCTGTCCTTGTTCCAGTTGACTAACCTGCACCCATGGATGGAACTGTGCAGTGCTCAGTGGACTTTAACTTTTAATACCCCCAGCTTCCAGTCCCTTGAAATATAAAGGCTTTGTGCTCTCATAATTAAGTACAGAGCCACCAGGGGACAAGCAGGAACACCTAGTCATGTAGTTCTTATGCCTGCTGGATGGGAGAGTTTTCCAGTTTATCCTTCTGACCTTAGCTGACTATCTCTCTCCTGCCTCGCTGTTCCATGTACTCCCCCCAGCACAGATCAGCTTGGTTAATAGGGTCTTCACAAAGAAAGGACCTATAACTAAGAAAATATATACTTATTGTTCCCCCCAAGGGCAGAGAGTTTCCATGGTCTCCAGGATGCTGGTATGGAATAGTGTCTTGTGACTTTTTCCCAATACCTTAAATCTCCTTGGAAGATAGTTTTATTCACTGCCTGACAGGACCCATTAATCTGAGGTACAGACTGACTAAATGGAGTTTCAAGATTTGTTCATTCTTTTTCCCTGTCTTTTGACGTTAGATTTTGAGTAACTTTTTTTTTAAGGAAACCTTGCTGTCTGTATGCCTTCACAAATTCCACGGCCTTTCTTGCCTAAAGGAAAAACACTGTTAGTTTAATGGTGCTTTGAGTTTTATTCCAAGTCCCAGTGGCCACAGAATCCCTGGTCTCACCTTAATTGATTTATTTTTAAGCGTTTGACACATGAGGCCAAATGTAGGAGACCTCTCAGGCTGGGAGAGCTTGATGGGAACTATCTAGGGTCCCCCCATATTACAGCCTGTGCTTGTTGGGGTGTGTGTAATGTGTGAAGTCTCTGGCTCATGACTACCAGACAATGTTCCTCAACTTTATAATCATAAGACAATCTAATAAGTGAATTTTTCTTTTTGCCATTTTTTTATTAAGGTATTATTGATATACACTCTTATGAAGGTTTCACATGAAAAAAAAATGTGGTTACTACATTTACCCATATTATCAAGTCTCCACTCATACCCCAATGCAGTCACTGTCCATCAGTGTAGTAAGATGACACAGATTCACTGTTTGCCTTCTCTGTGCTACACTGTTTTCTCCGTGGTTCCTCACACCAAGTGTACTAGTCATAATACCCCTCAATCCCCTTCTCCCACCCTCCCCACCCACCCTCCCACACCCCTCCCCTTGGGTAACCACTAGTTCCTTCTTGGAGTCTGTGAGTCTCCTGCTATTTCGTTCCTTCAGTTTTGCTTCGTCGTTATCCACCACAAATGAGGGAAATCATTTGGCACTTGTCTTTCTCTGTCTGGCTTATTTCACTGAGCATAATACCCTCCAGCTCCATCCATGTTGTTGCAAATGGCACGATTTGTTTCCTTCTTATGGCTGAATAGTATTCCATTGTGTATATGTACCACATCTCCTTTATCCATTCATCTACTGATGGACACTTAGGTTGATTCCATATCTTGGCTATTGTAAAAAGTGCTGCAGTAAACATAGGGGTACATATGTCTTTTTGAATCCGAGAAGTCGTATTCTTTGGGTAAATTCCAAGGAGTGGGATTCCTGGGTCAAATGGTATTTGTATTTTTAGTTTTTTGAGGAACCTCCATATTGCTTTCCACAATGGTTGAACTAGTTTACATTCCCACCAGCAGTGTAGGAGGGTTCCCCTTTCTCCGCATCCCCACCAGCATTTGTTGTTCTTAGTCTTTTGGATGCTGGCCATCCTTACTGGTGTGAGGTGATATCTCACTGTGGTTTTAATTTGCATTTCCCTGATGATTAGTGATGTGGAGCATCTTTTCATGTGTCTGTTGGCCATCTGAATTTCTTCTTTGGAGAACTCTCTCTTCATATTCTCTGCCTATTTTTTTAATCGGGTTATTTGCTTTTTAGGTGTAGAGGCATGTAAGTTCTTTATATATTTTGGATGTTAACCCCTTGTTGGATATGTCATTTACAAATATATTCGCCCATACTGTAGGATACCTTTTTGTTCTGTTGATGGTGTCCTTTGCTGTACAGAAACTTTTTAGTTTGATGTAGTCCCATGAGTTCATTTTTGCTTTTGTTTCCCTTGCTTGAGGAGATGCGTTCAGAAAAAAGTCATTCATGCTTATATTCAGGAGATTTTTGCCTATGTTGTCTTCTAAGAGTTTTATGGTTTCATGACTTACATTCAGGTCCTTGATCCATTTCGAGTTTACTTTTGTGTATGGGGTTAAACAATAATCCAGTTTCATTCTCTTGCATGTAGCTGTCCAGTTTAGCCAACACCAGCTGTTGAAGATGCTGTCATTTCCCCATTGTATGTCCATGGCCCCTTTATCATATATTAATTGACGATATATGGTTGGGTTTATATCAGGGCTCTCTAGTCTGTTCCATTGGTCTTTGGGTCTGTTCTTGTGCCAGTACCAAATTGTCTTGAGTACTGTGGCTTTGTAGTAGAGCTTGAAGTTGGGGAGCACAATCCCCCCAGCTTTATTCTTCCTTCTCAGGATTGCTTTGGCTATTCGCGATCTTCTGTGGTTCCATATGAATTTTAGAATGATTTTCTCTAGTTCATTGAAAAATGCTGTTGGTATTTTGATAAGAATTGCACTGAATCTGTAGATTGCTTTAGGTAGGATGACCATTTTGACAATATTAATTCTTCCTATCCATGAGCACGGGACGTGTTTCCATTTATTGGTATCTTCTTTAATTTCTCTCATGAGAGTCTTGTGGTTTTCAAAGTATAGGTCTTTCACTTCCTTGGTTAGGTTTACTCCTAGGTATTTTATTCTTTTTGATGCAACTTTGAATGGAATTGTTTTCCTGATTTCTCTTTCTGCTAGGTCATTGTTAGTGTATATGAATGCCATAGATTTTTGCACATTAATTTTGTATCCCACAACTTTGCTGAATTCAGATATTAGATCTAGTAGTTTTGGAGTAGATTCTTTAGGGTTTTTTTTATGTACAATATCATGTCATCTGCAAACAAGGACAGTTTAACGTCTTCCCTGTCAATCTGGATGCCTTTTATTTCTTTGTGTTGTCTGATTGCCGTGGCTAGGACCTCTAGTACTATGTTGAATAGAAGTGGGGAGAGTGGGTATTCTTGTCTTGTTCCCGATTTTAAAGGAAAAGCTTTCAGCTTCTCACTGTTATGTATAATGTTGGCTGTGAGTTCGTCATATATGGCCTTTATTATGTTGAGGTACTTGCCCTCTATACCCATTTTGTTGAGAATTTTTATCATGAATGGATGTTGAATTTTGTCAAATGCTTTTCAGCATCTATGGAGATGATCATGTGGTTTTTGTTCTTCTTTTTGTTGATGTGGTGGATGATGTTGATGGATTTTCTAATCCTGTACCATCCTTGCATCCCTGGAATAAATTCTACTTGATCATGATGGATGATCCTTTTGATGTAGTTTTGAATTTGGTTTGCTAATATTTTGTTGAGTATTTTTGCATCTATGTTCATCAGGGATATTGGCCTGTAGTTTTCTTTTTTGTGGTGTCTTTGCCCGGTTTTGGTATTAGAGTGATGCTGGCCTCATAGAATGAGTTTGGAAGGATTCCCTCTTCTTCTACTCCTTGGAAAACTTTAAGGAGGATGGGTATTAGGTCCTCACTAAATGTTTGATAAAATGCAGCAGTGAATCCATCTGGTTCAGGCGTTTTGTTCTTAGGTAGGTTTTTGATTACCAGTTCAATTTCGTTGCTGGTAATTGGTCTGTTGAGATTTTCTGTTTATTTCTGGGTCAGCCTTGGAAGGTTATATTTTTCTAGAAAGTTGTCCATTTCCTCTAGGTTATCCAGTTTGTTAGCATATAATTTTTCATAGTATTCTCTAATAGTTCTTTGTATTTCTGTGGTGTCTGTAGTGATTTTTCCTTTCTCATTTCTGATTCTGTTTATGTGAGTAGACTCTCTTTTTTCTTCATAAGTCTGGCTAAGGATTTATCTATTTTGTTTATTCTCTCAAAGAACCAGCTCTTGCTTTCGTTGATCCTTTCTATTGTTTTATTCTTCTTGATTTTATTTATTTCTGCTCTAATCTTTATTATGTCCCTCCTTCTACTGACTTTGGGTCTCATTTGTTCTTCTTTTTCTAGTTTCACTAATTGTGAGTTTAGACTGCTCATATGGGAATGTTCTTCTTCCCTGAGGTAGCCCTTTATTGCAATAAACTTTCCTCTTAGCACGGCCTTTGCTGCGTCCCACAGATTTTGTGGTGTTGAATTATTGTTGTCATTTGTCTCCATATATTGCTTGATCTCTGTTTTTATTTGGTCATTTATCCATTGATTATTTAGGAGCATGTTATTAAGCCTCCATGTGTTTGTGGGATTTTTCATTTTCTTTGTGTAATTTATTTCTAGTTTCATTCCTTTGTGGTCTGAGAAGCTGGTTGGTACAATTTCAATCTTTTTGAATTTACTGAGGCTCTTTTTGTGGCCTAGTATATGATCTATTCTTGAAAATGTTCCATGTGTACTTGAGAAGAATGTGTATTCTGCTGCTTTTGGGTGTAGAGTTCTGTAGATGTCTGTTAGGTCCATCTGTTCTAGTGTGTTGTTCAGTGCCTCTGTCTCCTTACTTATTTACTGTCTGGTTGATCTGTCCTTCAGAGTGAGTGGTGTGTTGAAGTCTCCTAGAATGAATGCATAGCATTCTATTTCCCCCTTTAATTCTGTTAGTATCTGTTTCACATATGTAGGAGCTCCTGTGTTGTATGCATAGATATTTATAATGGTTATATCTTCTTGTTGGATTAACCCTTTTATCATTATGTAATGTCCTTCTTTGTCTCTTGTGACTTTCTTTGTTTTGAAGTCTATTTTGTCTGATGTAAGTACTGCAACTCCTGCTTTTCTCTCCCTACTAGTTGCATGAAATATCTTTTTCCATCCCTTCCCTTTTAGTCTGTGTATGTCTTTGGGTTTAAAGTGAGTCTCTTGAAGGCAGCATATAGATGGGTCTTGTTTTTTTTATCCATTCAGTTACTCTATGTCTTTTTACTGGTGCATTCAGTCCATTTACATTTAGGGTGATTATGGATAGGAATATACTCAATTGGCATTGCAGGCTTCAGATTCGTGGTTACCAAAGGTTCAAAGTTAACTTCCCTACTGTCTGAGAGTCTAACAACTCACTTAATATGCGATTACAAACACAATCTAAAGGTTCTTTTTTTGTTTGTTTTTTCCCTCTTTTTTCTTCCTCCTCCATTCTTTATATATTAGGTATCATATTCTGTAGTCTTTGTCTATCCCTTGATTGACTTTGGGGATAGTTAATTTAATTTTGCATTTTCTTAGTAATTAGCTGTTCTATTTTCTTTACTGTGGTTTTATTACCTCTGGTGACAGCTGTTAAACCATAGGAACACTTCCATCTATAGCAGTCCCTCCAAAATACACTGTAGAGATGGTTTGTGGGAGGTAAATTCTCTCAGCTTTTGCTTATCTGGGAATTGTTTAACCCCTCCTTCAAATTTAAATGATAATCTTGCTGGATAAAGTAATCTTGGTTGAAGGCCCTTCTGCTTCATTGCATTAAATACATCATGCCACTCCCTTCTGACCTGTAAGGTTTTTGCTGAGAAGTCTGATGATAGTCTAATGGGCTTTCCTTTGTATGTGCTCTTATTTCTCTCTCTGGCTGCTTTTAATAGTCTGTCCTTATCCTTGATCTTTGCCATTTTAATTATTATATGTCTTGATGTTGTCTTCCTTGGGTGCCTTGTGTTAGGAGATCTGTGCACCTCCATGGCCTGAGAGACTATTTCCTTCCCCAGATCGGGGAAGTTTTCAACAATCACCTCCTCAGAGACACTTTGTATCCCTTTTTCTCTCTCTTCTTCTTCTGGTACCCCTATAATGTGAATATTGTTGCGTTTGGATTGGTCACACAGTTCTCTCAATATTCTTTCATTCTTAGAGATCCTTTTTTCTCTCTCTGCCTCAGCTTCTTTGTATTCCTCTTCTCTAGTTTCTATTTCATTTATCGTCTCCTCTACGGTATCCAATTTGCTTTTACTACAGTCAATTGTGCTCTTCAACGATTGGATCTCCGACTGGAATTCATTCCTGAGTTCTTGAATATCTTTCCGTACCTCCATGAGCATGTTCATGATTTTTATTTTGAACTCTCTTTCAGGGAGAGTCATAAGGTCCATATCATTTAAATCTTTCTCAGGAGTTGTATTCATAATTTTACTCTGGACCAGGTTCCTTTGGTGTTTCATATTTGTGTATGGCGCCCTCTAGTGTCCAGAAGCTCTACTCTCTGGAGCCGCTCTGCCCCTGAAGCAATGTCGGGGATTGTAGGGGAGTGGTATTGGTGCCTTGGGGAGGAAAGGGCTGTTTCCTGGTTCCTGGCTGCTATGCCTGTCTCCACTGCCTGAACCAGAGGGCCAAGCACACAGGTATAAGCTTCTGTGCTTTGCGTTTTTAGTTGCTGTAGACAGATCTTCCCTCTGGCTTGCCTAACACCAGGGAAGGGTTTCCCAGTTTGCAAGCCTGGTGGGGCTGGCCAGGAGAAAGGCACAGTAGTCTGCCTGTCACAGAGGGGTTCTTAGAGCTGTGTAGGCAGCCAGAGAGCTGAAGCACCTGAAGATTGTGAAAACTCCCAATCTGCTGGGCAGAGTGCACCTGGACAATTTTGTCTACCTGTCCTTTCTCCTGAGCAGTAAACTCTGTGCAATCCTTGCCCCTTTAGCAGCCCTCTTGCTAAGGGCTTCTTTGTTAGGAAGTCTCTCAGACTACCCGCCTTTCTTTTGTCCCAGAGCAGTTGGATATGGATCCCTGCTTTCCACAAGCAGCTGGAATCTCAGTCTCTCCAGGAATTCTGCCTGTCTTAGCTTTCCAACCCCCTAATTACAAGAGTATCATGCAAGCACCATGAAATGTAGGTTTGTGCTCCCAGAGTAGATCTCTGAAGTTAGGTATTCAGTAGTGCCAGATTTCCACTCCACTCCCAGGGATGCTCCTTTCCTGTTCCTCCTGCAGGTGAGCTGGGGTGGGGGAAGGGCTTGGATCACACAGGACCACAGGTTTAGAACGTTACCCTCTTCCGTGAGGGCTGCTCTTGTCTCCAGGTGTATGCAGTTTGTTGCCGTCCTCTTTCCTGTTGCTCTTTCAAGAGTAGTTGTAGTGGTTATATTTTCATATTATATGCGGTTTTAGGAGGAAGCCTCTGTCTCATCTCTCACACCGCCATATTTCATCCAAAATCTAATAAGTGAATTTTTATATCCTCTGATATCCTGATCTTTCTATATGAGTGTACACTGTGACTTCCAGGAGAGGGACAAAATAAACATACTTCATTCATAAAATCTGTTTTCTGGTCTGAACCCTTTTATCAGAGTAGAGTGGGAATTTGATTGTCATGAAATATTGAATCTTACATTCACATATGTACAAACACATGTCAAGTCATCATAAATTTCTGTTTTGAAAGCATACTTTTCTTAAAAATAATCATCTAATTTAAGAAATTGTATCTAAACCTGGACAGGAGTCCATGGAAATTGGTGAGCACATGCCAATGCTATGGATTGTAAGGGTCCTTTTTGAGCTTGTGGGCCATGTTCTCAGGGTAAACAGTGTCTGCTGACTTGGTCTTTGTATTGCAAAATTCTAGACGGTTCCAGGGCACAGAATAAAATATGAATGGTGCCCTCCAGGGCAGTGCAATGGGGAGGTGCTGCTGGTAGAGTCTTGGGACTCTGGGGCTCTTCTTTCCCCTGTGTGACAGACACTGCTTAGTTCATGATTTCATTGTAGATCTTTCCTTCCAATTGCAGTAATTTATGAGGATAAATATAATTCTGAAATCCTACTTTGAATTTCATTTGAAAAAGGAATGTCATGGGATATATTGGAAAATGATTGAAAATTTCTCCTTTCCCCACAGAACTTCACTTGGGCTGACACACTATTAGTCTTTCCACAGTCATCATTTAGTTTTTCACACATTGTTACCCTACAAGCGATTTAGGTGCTGCCTTAATAAGGAATGTAACCAGGTCATATGCTAATTCCATGAAAAAAATTTAAACCTGAGTTACTCAAACCTCAGGGCTCATGCAGAAAAATACATTTAAATTTTAAGTAAGAATGTTAGGCAATCCTCTAGAGGTCCCTTTTCTGCAAGTGAATCATTTGCATTTATTTAGTGATTTAATCCTGAATATCTATAGTTTTATAGATTAGATATGAATTTCTATCAATAGCAACAATAAAGTAGCACCTTAAAATAGCTCAATCTTCTGAAAGCGTACTCGATCGTCTACTCTTTTAAAAACAAACCAACAGAATAACCCATTGCTCCTTCACCTCTGGTTCTTTCTCAGCTATTGCTTCATTTTTCTGCTCCCTGTCCCAACAAAATTTCTCAGATCAACTATTTATTTTTTCTGCCTCTGTTTCTTCACTACCCATTAGCTCCTTAACCAATGTCAATTCATCCTCTATTCCCATCACTCATTAAAACCGCTTGTCAAATGCTCTAGGACCTCCTTGCAGCCAAACCAGTGGTCGCCTCTGTCGTTGACAACCTCTCAGCAGACCAGTGCCCTTGCCGTCGCACCCCCTCTGGGCCCTTCTGGTTCCTCCTGCTCTGGCCGCTTCTCAGCCCCCTTGGTGGCTCTCTTGCTTCCTCTGCTCACCTTCTTGCTTCGCCTTGGAGGGTCTGAGTCTGACCCAAGTTCTTATTCGTCACTGACTCTATGTTCTCCCTAGCAGATCTATCTCTCCTTGGCCTTACATGCCATCCACATGTCAATGACATGTAAAGTTTCATCTCAATCTCTGACCTCTATTAAGTTCCAAACCCATTTATCTAACTTCCTCTAGGACATCTTTACTTGAATTTCTAATGAGTATCATAAACCCATCATGACTAATACGCAAAATTTTTAAGGATTTTTTATTCATTTATTGAGGTACATATGGTAAAATGCACAAATCTTAGTGTACAGCTTGATGAATTCTGGCATGTGGATACACGCATGGAACCATCACCCCGATCAAGATACATCAAACAATCTCACTAGTTATTATCCCCCTTTACCTATTTCACATGCCCCAATCCCTCCCCTATGGCAACTTCCAGTCTGTTCTCTGTGACTGTGAGTCTATTTCAGTTGTTTATGAAACACAAATCTTGATTTCTCCTCAAACCTGCTCCTGTGCCAGTCTTTCCTATGACAGGAACTCATGTATAGATGCACCAGCTGCCTAGGCCACATAGCAGGAAGTCATTCTGGGTTCTCTCCTTTTCCTCTGCTGTCTCCCTCATTTCACCCATGAGCAAATCCTGTTAATTTCACTGTCAACTGTACCTCATATTTGAATATTTCTCTTCATCTCCACTGTTTGCACTGTAGGCAAAACCAACATCATTTTTGCATGGGTTATTTCAACAGCCTCCTAGATGTTCTTGTCATTTCATTGTTGTTGTTTTGTTTTTCCTTTTTCCTCTCCTCTCTATCTTTACCTACTTTCTACACTCAGCCGAGTACTATCGTTAAAAAAAGGTAAACCAAACCACGTCCCTGGCCTATTTATAATTCTCCAGGAGTTTCACTTTAGCCTTAGTATAAACCCCAAACCCAGCTCACCATGGGTTTCGCAGGGGCCTGCGCGAGCCCCGAGAGCATCTTGCACCGACCCGCCTCATTCACGGTGCTTTGGTCCCACGCATCTTGGTTCTGCCCCTAGGATACAGCAGGCTTTTCCCCATTTCAAGCTTTTTGCATTGGCTTTCCCTATGCCTGGAATGTTTTCTCCCCATATCTTGGCATAACCTGGTCTTTTTTTTCATTTGAGTTTCAGCCCAAACATCATCTCAGAGAAGTTTTTCCCCGATCCCTGGGTTCAGGTATCCCCCACTCTCAGTCTGTCATATCACCTGCTTTTATTTTTCTTGAAATGGATAATATCTGGTTTCCCTTGTTCATTTGTTCACTAGAATAGTAATTCCATGTGAGCAGATTTTTTGTTCTGTTCCCTGATATATCCTCAGGACTTAGAACATACCTGGTAAACAGTGGGGACTTAAAAAATATTTATGGAAAGATTGAATTTATTTGTTTATTCCTGTATTTTTATGCCCCTCTCTGCACCCTACTGATATAAGGGTCATGATGGGAGAGGTTTTGTTTGTCTTGTTCACTGCTGTGTGCTCAGTGCCTGGGACAGTGTCTGGCCCATAACAGTCCCTCGAGAAATGAACAAAACATATGATTAATGCACCTGTACCTTTAAAAAAAAAAAGTACGTCCTACTCCCATTCAGGAGAAATTAGTCAACATCAATTTTCTTGGCTTTTTAATGAAGAGGACTCTCTTGTAGTGTTTTATCCTAATCGATTTCTCACAACTTTGATGGGCTCAGAACAGCAGTGATGTGTGCCCACTTTACTGGGTGATAGTCTTCTCCAGGGCAAGGGATGTGGCACATATGAAGGGTACATAACTGCCAGATGGGCAGTAAGTGCTACTATGTCCTAAGCTCTTTGACATCAGAGAACAGGTCTTAGCTATAAATTGATACGCAATTAATTTTGCTAAGTAACAAGAACAATGATAACAATAATACTTATGTTTCATCATAAGAATTCCAGGGGGATGGGGAGCAATAATGGAGGAATTCTTGGTGACATAAAGGTCAAGAACCAATGATCGGGACCCACTGAGAGATTCGCACATTTCCATTAGAGACTTCCATGTGAGAAACTTATAAACTGTGTTTTTTCCAAAGAAGTCGCTGAGCTTCCCCAGGACACTCTGACCAGTCTTTCATCTCCACAGATAAACCAAACCACAGAGTCGTCCTTTTACCAGATTTTTCTAAAGCCACTCTATGTTTTTCCTAATGTAATTAAAAAAGGCCAATGACTTCTGGGCATCATTAGGAAAGAATCTGGAAACTAAAATTATTATTAGGTGCTTGTTATTTATATCCTATTTATTTCTCCAACGAGTTGAGTTATTAACCCATCAGCAAGTATTAGCAGTCTCATGGTACATCTAAACCTGAGACTAATAATAACTACCACTCATATAAATACTATGTGCTATTTTAAACACTTTGCATGTGTCACCTCATGTAATCCCCAAAGTAGGAGTTAGGTAATATTATTTACACTGTTTCCTTTTTTATAGCTGAGGAAAAACTGAAGCACAGAGAGATAGTAACTTGGCCAAGATCATCCAGTTAGTAAGGGCCAGAACCAGTATTTTTGTGCCCTGGCAACTTAGCTCCAGAGTCTGTATGTTCTACCTCCAATATAATAAATATATCATATATATTGTTCTGGTTAACATACTTGGTGATAATGCTTTAGAGAGGCAAAGTCTTACATTAAAAAAACAAAAACCTCATGTCATCCGTCCAATGAGACAGACAAGTCTGGAAAGACAAGAATGAGGAGAAAGGATGCTCTTCAGCTTTAGGGTTTGGGTACGGGCCCCAGGTGCCGGGGAGCACTGTGTCTCAGCACAGAAGTAGACGGCAGAGTCTCTGGGCTGGGCCGCTGTTATGTGCAGGGAGCTGTGACGGTCTTCTGTGTTTACTGTGGCACGTAGTCTTCCTGTCTTCTTCGTCTCTAGGCTCAATATAAACAAGGAGACAATACCTCCTCCAGGCTTCTGTTGCAACCAGTTTAAGATGGTCATCCCTATTCTGTGACTGCAGTTGACTGTGATATAGTCTCCTTCCTGGGCACTCAGGTACGGGGGACTCTGCTCCACTTCATGTTTGCCACTTACCCCTATTCTCAAAGACATTGTCAAACACAGAACATTATCATCATTGCAACATTTTTACAATTTTTTTCCTTTACACATCTCCCAGAAGGCATTTCATGTTAGTCACTTGGAGCCCCTTTTCCCCCACCTCAAATTCTTGAAAAAATATCCACTTATCCTGTTTATCCACTTATCCAAATATCCTGTTCCCATATAAGAAACAGTATCTCCAACTTACAGCTTAACTGAAGCCACAGTGCCGCCAGTAACACTTGCCGAGTCTTCGCCATTGTGGTGCAGCCGAGGCTTACACAGGGGTCTAGTATATGATTTGGAATATATGTGAGTTGGTCAAAAGTCTTTTATTATTATAACTTCAGTATAGAGAAGTTTACTTCGGAAATCAAATGAGATCCCTAGCCCGTTAAAGACCGCATGTGCACGTTTGCACTATTTATAGGGCTACGTGCCCGGAGACCAGCCATCATCTTTTAAATAAAATGCTCACATTGCCACCTAGTGGCAAGATGCACAACCATTTGTTAACTAGGTCAAATACTCTGATGGAAAAACAAAACACAAAAAACAAAAGACGAATTTAGAACCACAGTCAGCATCCCTCAACTAGGAATCTTGAGAGTGAGGGCAAGGCGGGGAATAGCAGCCCAGAGATTCTTTGGCTTCTGTCAGCTGTGCTGCATCACACAGAATAGGTGAACACCTGTGCATTTCACACTATATCTTTCAGAAAACGCTAGAACAGTTCTGTTCTCTGTTTTTTAAAAGGTATTCCTTATGAATATCTCTAGTTTCTTCATATGACATCCTTTTTCTCCAAATGACATTATTTCAGACTCCTTTCCTAGTCTTATCTTTCTTTTTTGGATTTGCTACGCCTGTCCATGTCTCTTCAAATATGCATCAAACGTGTTCTCTTGCTGGAGTATTACTCTAGTCATCCAGCTTCCCCTCATCTGTGATTGTTATTTGTGACTGTTTGAGTGGTTCTGTCACATTGTTGAAATATTTGAGTCTGTAGTCATTTTTAATTTTTGTGACTCCGTTCCCCTTCATTGGAAGGGCCCCTTAGCGGATGAATCTAGAGGTCACGCTTGCACCAAGTGACCCCTTTTCTCTGTCTACGGCTTTTTGGATCTAGATAACCACTGGGCTTATTAATTTGGACCAGGGGTATAAAAAGTGTAGTTAGAGAGTATTAGTCACTAGAGCTATGAAACCTTGTAGAATTTGAACTAGAGTCACCCCTGGGCAAATGAAACACAGGTATGTTCAAATTCAGGTTATTGTGGAAAAGAAACAATCAGGCTTCCCATGGACTCTGTTTCCCAAGAGGAGAACTGATTATATATTCACAGAGAAATAGGTCCAGAAAAAATAGCCAATGGATGGTTTTTTCTTCCTGTGAGGCCTGACTGTATTCTTCACAGATAGATTTGTGAGACTCCCCTGAATCCTTTCATCAAATCTCCTTTTCCTTGAACTAGTTTCAGTGAGTTGCGCACCCAGATCATTTTCACAAACTGTACTGTGAATCCATGGTTCCTCGCTCTCTGTATTGCAGCTGATTTTTATAAAACTACGTGCAGAAGTGTATAGTTATCCCCATTAGATTTCAATTTTTTTAATTGATCTAACATATTAGCTACTTGTCTCAACACTGTGCTCTTTGCAGTCAGTGGGCATGCCTTACGTGCATTCACATACGGTGAATGGGAACAAGTGGGTATGAGAGATAAAACTGTGGGATACAACCATAGAGACAGCTCTCCAAATTGAGCCTTTGTAGCAGCTGTATTCTTTGAGCTGAAGACTCAGGATGGTAGCATTATGTAGAAGGGCCAAGAGAAAAGTACATACTGTATAGAGCTAAAGAGACTTACGTTTGAGTCTTGGTTCCGCCACTTATTAGATAATGAGTTTGAGAAGTTACCACAATGCTCCAGGCCACAATTTCCTGAAAATGGGGATAATAATACCAAACTCGTGTTTTGCGGTGAGGTTTGCAGACAACATTGGGAGTTAAAGTACAGTGGTTAGGAATGTAGGCTTTGGGCTAACCCACCTGTGCTTGCGTGCCAGCCCTCCTTTCACTAACGCTGGTGTGGGGTAGGGGTCCACATGTGATCTTTTGTATGTAGATATCCAATTGCCCCAGCAATCTGTGCTTTGGCCATGAGGCAACAACCTTTAAAAACACAATTCTAAAGTGCCATTTCTTAGCTTAAAGTCATTTAAAAATATTTATTATTTTTAGGATAAATACTGAAATTCTTAAAATGACCCAAAAGCCGTTCATTATCTGACCCTAATCACCCTAGCTCCCTAGCTCCCTAGTTCCCTGTGCTCTAGCCAGTTTGCCTTCTTTCGGTTCTTGAACTACCCACCATTCTTCTCTTTCCAAGATTCTCATGAGCGCGTCTCCAGGACGCTGTTCCCCAAACCCTAGGCTGGGTTGATCGCTCTGTTGAACATTTTCACAATTACCTGTAAGTCTCCTTCATGGCACTCATTACACTTGTATTTCATTATCTGATTTATAATATAATGTATATTATATCTAATATACAAAATTCATTATTTTTATAATTGTAAAAAATAACTTTTAGAAATAACTTTTTAATTTCTATAACAGTTTCATTGATAAGCATAACTCCATAGGGTGTAATCATGAAGCAATTTCATTTTCCTTATGTTTGCTCATGCAAATCTGATGCGAAAGCCCCTTTCTTCCTACCCTCTTCAATACAGTTGTTCATACACACCATAATTTCTCCCGAAAGTCTCTTATAAGAATGTCCCATTCTAGCTACTAAAATGTTCAGACTGTATATACCACAGAGAAGACAAGTAGTGACTCTACGGCATCCTACTACACTGATGGACAGTGACTGCAGTGGGGTGTGTGGGGGGACCTGACAATATGGGTGAATGTAATAACCACAGTGTTGCTCATGTGAAACCTTTATAAGATTGTATGTCAATAATACCTTAATAAAAACAAAAACAAAAACCAAACAAAAAACCCAAAACAAACAAGCAAAAAATGTTCAGACTGTAATTGCAACAACTCCAAATTATATTGTAAGTTCAAGCATCAAGCATAGCCCTGCCCATTCTGGTCTGCTTCACGTGGGAGCCTGAAGTGACTGGCAGTTACATGGTCTCCTGCTTGTCCAGGTCCCCTCTTAATGCTCCCTCTCTTTTTCTCCTACTCACTGGGCTCTTTCTCTCTCCTATAAACTTGGGATGGAGGAAAGGGAAGTAAGAGGGCAAGACAGGTTTTACCTAAAAGGCATTGGTGTGATATGGTATTCCTCAGTCTCCTCAGTACCATAGTCTTCAAATAGCTCCCATATTCTTCAAATTTAACTCTTCTGTGCTAGTAAGTGGGTGTTAGTTCAGAGGGTGGTCACCAAACGGATGCTAGGAATTCCTTGCAAGTTGGAATATGGGAGTACTTGCCATCTATTGTTTGATTTTGTTTTTTTTTGAGGCTTCAACTAAACCTGAGACACAAAGTGTCTCCTTTTAATTTCTGATATAATTGATTAATGTTGACCTCTTCCCATAGACCATAAAGTCCAGTAGGAGAGGGGGCCACATCTGACTTGTTCTCATCTGTGTCCCAGTGCCAAGAAAACTGCCAAGAACACAAAGGGCTCAGTCAATATTTGTTGAATAATATAATCATAATGATAATAAAAAGATTGCTAAGAAAAAGGAATGAATAGGGAACTAGACTGTTAGAACATCGGGTCTTTATTGTGCTCTTAATCGTAAATAGCCTTGTGAAAGTTACTTTCCCTATGCCTCAGTTTTCTCATCTTTAAAATGGTCCTGATAGTACCCGACTCATGGAAATGTAGTGAAGATTAAACGAGTTAATATGTACAGAGTTTCAGAGCCTATAATGAGTGCTTAATATTATCAATGGTGACGATTATGATATGATGATGAAAACCGTTCCGGGATACTTGCTTTGGGAAACACTTAATAACGTTGTAAGAAATAAGTCAGCGTGGGGTATCATGGTATGACGAGGATGACCGGGTCACCGCTGTGGCCTCCGGGTTGGCCCTCGCGCTGTCGCTGTAGATGACCATCACCGCCGCACAGGCCTCAGCTGCCAGACTGGTGACGATTCCTATCAGCGCTCCGCCGGGCCATGTGTCTGCTTTACTCCCACTGACCCGTTCCTATTCTCCTCCGGCTCCGTAGGAGGAGGAAATGAAGGGATGTGTTACATTTCCTTTCTGAATCAAGAGGCTGGGATCGCCTTTCTTAATTAACAATTAATTAATTAAAAGCTGGCCTTTACTGAGTCCTGGGAAATGCATTGCCTCTTGGCACTGTCACAGCGACCTTCTGGGTAGGTTCAGCTATTACTCTATTTTCCCTTTTTTTCTTTATATTTTTATAAAATATTTTATAACTTTTTATAAAAGAAAAACGATTTATAATATATGCCAAGTGTCCCACACGATGATTTGATATACACATTCACAGTGAGGTGATTATTACAGTCAAACAGAGTAGCATCATGTCCTCATGTAGTTACCATGTTTCTTTTGTATGTTTTCATCCAAGTGTATTATTTTGAGTGCATAAATCAGGAATAACTTCACAAAGATTAGTGATGGCAGATGATAAATATAGTGATTTCTGTGAACTACCCACTTCTTCCGCCCTGAGGAAGAGGGAAGCTTCACTCCCCCCTCCCCCTCTCCCTCTCTAACAGCCCCGCTCAGTTTTGTGACGGAGTCCTTAAGAAAGGGGCCGAGAGAAAGATGACACACTGATCCACACAAAAGCCTGGGGCGGGGGGGGCAGGGGGGGCAGGGGGTGTGATGAACTAGAGGTGAGGGTGCTCAGGACTAGGCAGAGGGATTGCTGTGAGAAGGCAGAGCTGCTACTAGCGGACTCGCCCGTTCCAAGGATGCTTTGAGACCTCATCTGTCCCTTGTAACCTATCTTTTCTCACTTCAACCCCAAGTTATATTTGTGTGATTATTTTGGTTTCTACTTCACAGATGAAAAAACTAAACCTGGCCAAATTTTCACAGCTAATAAGTGGTAGAACCAGGACTGCTATCTAAGTCGTTAGAATCTAATTCCTAACCACCATGCAGGGAAGCCTCAAAGACAAGAGAAAAGCGACCTAACGGAGAGCAGGAATATTATCTGAGACCGCTTCCCTTCATGCCATTTTCAGTTAAAGAGCCCCCGCGGCCCTGAAATTAGAGGCAGTCGCGGCTGATCTGGGTTTTTCCTATCTTCTAGTGACATCCCAACAGCTCTATGAGAGAGCAGGCTCCTCACTTGGGGTTCCCAGCCTCACTACTTACCCCACCCGGGCCCTCGATGTCTGGGTACAGCTCCCCCCATGTCCCTGGCACCATGTCTCTCAGAAGACAGTGGTACACGGCTGAGTCTAATACCTGGACTGAGTATTTCATGATAGGGGAGCTTTTGTTTTTACCATTTCCAACTCCAAAGTTCTTGCTGTTTTTCATTGTCTCTTTCTGAAGAAACTGCAGAACTTTGCTGGGGTATTGGACATACCAGAAAAGAGTAGGGTACCCTGTGGGTGTACCTTCTGAGACAGTAACTTGGTCCATCTGTTTGACTGAATTGCCACCAGTCCCTACTGTAACTGTTTCATGGGTTTGACCAGAGTTATATCTTTCAGAGAAAGTTTTCATTATTTCAAAGTAAAAAAAACATTAAAGTAAAATGTACTTAACAGAACATTAAGATCAGAATTAGGAAGCCTAGAGAACAGTCCATTGTTAGTGTGTCTGGTCTACTGGAGGGAGGGGTCACTGTTGAAATGAAGATGCAAAAGGATAGCTGCTGTGCTCAGAATTCATAATTAGGCATAAATTATGACTGTGTTGGCAATAGCACTCCCAAGTGACAAGTTAATGGACAGGTGAAATAGTCCTCTGCTTCTTAAAAATCTGCTCTGTGTCCTTACTGTCCTCATTCTTAACATGTTGGGTATAAGTTGGTCCTTTGGTACAAAGGGGACTTACTACATCCTTAATAAGTCTGTTGTCTCCAGGACACATATTCTAAGGGAGAGGAGCTCCCACCAGAACTTAGACATCACCACCATGGCAGTATTTTAGGTAGTTAACTTGTTTCCATTTCCCCCAGTTTTTATAAATAATGCTGTGATGAATATATGCTTACATAAACCTTATTTGTACATCCAGATATTTCCTTAGGATATAGTGCACTGGAAACACATTTTGACCAAATGTCCAGTGTTGAGGTGTTAAAGTCAATACTTGGCCAAAGTGAAAGCTGAACCTGAATAACAAAGTAGAATTAACTTCAGTAATACAAAAATAAATCCAAACCTTTGTCAAAATTTAATTATTATTATAATTGTATTATTAAAGGGCTTAGCATTCAAATTTCAAGATTTACCATTATAGTACAGTTACAATAACTTCTCAGGACTATCTGTTGTTTGCTCCTATTATCTCTGTATTTCACATTTGCAAAACTTCCTACTGAAAATGGTAGTGGAGCAAGATATTTTTTGGCTTTCTCTTCTAGGAGAGAGTAATGCCAATGGTACATTCATTGATTTTTCATTTGGACTTGAAGATTTGATGCAATTTCATTGAAGTCTTTCCTATGAGTTTGTACACTTAAAATTGTTCTGTTTTCTTGATTGCTTGTTTTCTCCCCTTCCTTTCTTCCTCAGCTCTGGCATAAGTTAATCTAGTTTCTGGAAAAATTGCTCTTCAAGTGTACAAACTTGCATTTAGACCAGCTGTGACTGAACAAGCTTAACAGTTGAATATTTGCTGTCTATTTCAGGTTACAAACTGAGTGACTCAAAACTAGTGGTACTCATTTGGGGAGGGGCTGGGGTAAGTCCTTGGAATAACAGAGAAGGAATGAGAGGGAATTCTATGACTGTGTATGTGTGTGTGTTTGTAACTGTGGGGAAAATGGAACCAGGATTCCCACCTGCCCTTAATAGTGCCCATTGTGTATATAATAAGAGTCTGTTTGCACATTTATGGAATGTTTACTAGCGACAGAGCTTCTGGTCAGTCACTGGAGTACCAGCCTAGGGGAGAGGTGGAGAAGAAACCCCCATTCTTTCCTCCCCTCAGTCCCTGGTATCTAACTGGTCAGGTTTCTGCCAGTCACTAGAGGCCCACAAAGTTCCTCCTGGTGAAAGGAGTGGGGAAGGAGGGTGCCGCTGGGAGAGCAGGGAGAGAGCCGAAGAGTCCCCGGTGCTCCTGGAGAATTAAGCTCATGCTGGGGAGCAGAACCTGTAGCTGGCCTGGGGAGCGCATTCGAGTCAGCTGTGTACACTGAACTGTCTGCGACTGCCACGGGAATAACCGCCCTTCACACCCCCAACTTCTGGCCCTTGCCTTAACTTGGTCTCACTGAATTAATAGAGAACTTGCCCCAGGCAGGGAACCCCCTCCTCTCAGAGCTACAGTAATCCTCACTATTTTGATAGAAGGAAAAATGAATCACATTATAATTTTTGATGTTTCTTTGATTGCTAAAGAATTTGAAAATCCTTTATAAATTTGTACTTCTTTTTGTGAGTTGTACATTTTTTCCCCTATGGATACTAATGTTTTTATCATTGATTTATAAGACATTTTAATTGCAAGGATATTGTCAGAAAATCATGTGTTATGTATTTTAAAATAACTGATGGAAAGAACATTCCTTCACTGCATAACCAGGCTTGTAGGTTCAAACAATGAACTTAAATTAGGGCATGCTTTGTTTCGTGGCTGGTACGGGCAAGGTTTTGATGAATCTTTCATTTTCCTGTCTCTGAGATGCAGCCTCACAGTGCTTCTTAGCCTGGGGGAAGCCAATCATGAAGTTTGTCCACCTGCTCAGAAATGCCTCCACACTAAAGGGCTCTGTCCCAAGAGGGGAAAGAAGCTGCTCACCACTGACTGCCCCTCTTGTGCCCCCTGGGATTGGTACCTGGCCTCCCCTTTTCTCTCTCTCACTGTGTCATTAGGAACACAAATCACACAGTTGTCCCTGGTGCTTGGATGGAGGATTTCTGCAGCTGGAAGGGGTTGCTGTGCTCCTAACCTGATGGACCCGAGAGCCTCTGTACCTTTCTCTTCATTTTCCCTGATGCCTTAGAGAGAAGGCACTTTCAAGCCTCTCTGGGATATTGGACATACAAAAAGAGGAGAGGAGACCCACTCGTTTTGTGAGAGCAGTTCAATGTCAGGCGCATCCTTCAAGAGAGGGTCCCAGTTCTCTGTCTGGGTCACTGAATCTCCAGTGGTTCTCCCTGAAAAACAAGGCTTTTGCTAGAATGAAGAGAAATAGCATTGAATTCAATTAATAAAATGAGAGGTAAGAGAAACAGGCCAGCATTTTAAACTGTCATTTGCTCACCAGAGAGTAACACCATCCAGGCATCAAGGTAGAGGCAGAGATCATGGCTGCTCCAGGCCTGGGGACTGTGGCAAGCCTGCATTTCCCCCTTGGGAAGAGGACCTTGGCCCGTTTGTCTCCCAAGTCCTGCCCTGTCTTGGACATGCCACACAGCACATGGGAGCACTGAGGCTGCTAACTGGGACCAGCAGTCGCCCATCCTGCTCTGGCTTCGGGGACTTGTTCTTTTTAGTGGTTGGTTTTTCTTTCAGATGCGAGACCCACTAAACCTACTGGGTCCTTAGTGGCGAATACAGGTGTTTGTGCTGCCATAGGGGAATCTTCTCTCTGGTAAGCCAGGACACACAAGCGTTTCTGCACTGGAGGAAGAAACAAAACAAAATCAAACGCAGTGGCACCTTAACGTGGGCTAGGGAGTGAACTTTAAGCCTATCTCATAATTCTTAATGAATTAGTGACAAAAAAATGGAAGTTCTGGTTTGTGAGACACATGCAACCCTTCCTGTATCTAGTTAAATCAACAGAAACTAATAATAATGACAATGGTAACGATGATGGCTAGTATTTACTGAGTTGTGTGAAGACTGGGCATTGAACCAGAGGCTTTGCATACATTAATCCACATGACTATAAAAAGTAGATGTTAATGCAATTATCCTCATTTTATAGATGGGGGAACTGATGATCCGAGAGGCTAAAAAATTGTTCAAGGTCACACACTGCTTAGAAGTGGTGAAGCCAGGATTCAACACCAGCTCTTTTTCTCTATTCTCTGTGTTCAGAAGGCCATGTGCATCCATTTACAGATTATTCAGTAGATATTCACTTGGCTTCAGACACTGTACAAGTCTGTCAATTAATAGAAGTTATTATTTGTTGAATAAATGAATGAATCAATCAGTGAGTGAATGAAATATTTGATCTTGGAGCCTGGGAGCTTAACTAGAGCATATGCCCTCCTAAAGGTTTGTTCTCTACATCTTTGTTCCTTGTCTGAGAAGAGAAGACAACAAAGGCTCTCAGCAAATGCCCAGATTGGCCCTGTTGAGTAATTTTTGATGGTGCTAGTGTTTCTCCTATGAGGGCAGAGCTCTGAAATGTTAACAGGAGAGAGAAGTTGGGGCCCCTGCTGCTGGTTTGCAAACTGGCCGCTGTACCTGGAGGGTAAGGAGAAACTGAAGAAAGAGATGGACCACTTCAAATTGGTAGGTGGCAGGTTTAATAAGCAAGAAAACTTATACTTGAGGCTTGCTTGGGGAGCCATGGGACAAGTAGCTCTCCACACCCACCTGCCAGATTGTTAAATGTGCATACAGAGGCCTTAACTGGGTTCAGTCACATGCACAGTCCCGGTGGTCTCAGCAACACATTGAGTCCTTGAGAATAGCTCCCACTGTGGGAATGGTGGGCAGAATGCACATTCCAAGGACTGAAGAGGAGGGGAGGAGCTTCCGATTGCCCCAGACCAGCTTGCAGGCCAACCACGGTCACATCTCCTTCGTGACCTCCAATACCTGTCTAGACAGCACATACGGGGGAGGGCAATGAATGCTTCTCACTTTGAAGTTGTAAAAAAGCTCACGGTATGGGTTGTTTTCCTAAATACACGTGAACTGGTGGTGAAGACCTGTCTGATGAGGGCCCTGCCAGGAATCATTCTGCCTGGAGAAGACCAGTCTGAAATGAAAGCTGCAGTGGAAAGGAGTTCCTTCACCAGGCCAGTTTCCTGTCACAGTTTGAACTGCTTTTTATAATCAGATTTGAACAATTATAGTGCATACCATACCTTTATGTATAAATCACAGATATTAGTAAATAAGTTCTTTATTCCATTTTCTTGCCTTATGTTATGAAGCATAATAAATCTCATATGATAAAAAAAGAAAAACTCATGGTAAAACTCATCCTCTTGTTTGGTTTGACTGAAAATAATCCCTTTATATATATATATATTTTCCCTTCTGCAGATGGATCTTTCCTAGTACCTGGGTCTCTGCTGCTGCTGGGCTTCTAGTTAAAGGGTTTAGAGCCAGTCTTCAGATGCCAAGACGACAGGGCGTCTCACCAGCTCAGGGGTATGTGGAGGAGGCAGTGTGCCACACCAAAGGCACAGTTAATCTTCCCTCACCTCACTCCTCAAGTTGAACTATTACCAAATCAATGCACGGTCTTTCCCGTGCTCCCATCTGTAACATCTAGACAATTCATTAGAGCAATGGACGTTCAGAGTAAGGACCAGGGCCAGCTTCGTGTGTGTGGCACCTGTGCAGCCTCCAAGGACCCCATGCTCAGGAGGCCCTGTGCTTGGCTTAATGCCCTGCTGTCACCATCTTGAAATTCTGAAGAAGCTTTGAACAAGAGGTCCTGCATTTTCATTTCGCACCAGGCCCTGCAAATTCTGTAGACAGTCTGCTACAGGCCTGTTTCTCCTGGAAACTCAGGGACTGAGCCGTCTTCTCTATTTGTTGATGACTCAACTCTGTTTGGAATAATGAGACGGCAGAGATCTTATTAAACAGCCATCACAGAGGTGTGCTGGATTTTTATTCTCCGTCTGCTCTGTTTCATATTCCCCTCGTTACCGCAGGACCATTTTCTGACCTGCCTGACTTTGAGCGGGTGTCGCACACAACGGAAGGAAGCGCCAGCACTGGCCCTTGTGGAGATGCCTTCTCAACCTTCCCCATCCCTTCCTCGAACTCCAGGTCACCTCCCGGCAGAAGATTCCTAGCAAGCCTAGCTTGCCTCCATCTCTCCATCAGCAGGAGCAGAAGCAGCAGCCGCACCTGAATGAGCTTTCCTTGGGCAGGAGGCCTCTGAGCTCACAGGAACGTCAGACACCACCAGTTGGGACGTGAACATGACCATCTGTCCTGCTTTCATCTTGACCGCCTGCAGTCTCCGCCCAGTGCCTCAGGGAGCCTTCTGAAAGGAAGACCGATCATAGCATTTCTTTCTCACAGCTCTCCCTGGCTCTCATTTCACCTGGTCCTTGGACTTGGGGGGCACTTCTTCCTTCAGGGTTGGACTCTCCTCTGCCTGGAAAGCGCTTGCCCCAGATAAAATCACAAGCTCACTCCCTCACCTTCGAGGGTTTGTTCAAGTGTTAGCCTCTCAGTGAGCCTGCTCTGACCACCTCACCTATAATCACAAGGGGAACCGCCTGCCTGGGCCACCCCAGCGCTCCCTATTCCCTTTACCCTACTTGGTTCTTGTGTCCACAGACTTATTTTCTAATATGCTATATAATTTACTTCTTATGTTTAATGTTTATTTGGATGGACTCACCACAAAATCTGATGCCTTTGTGTGTTTTGTTAATAGATGTCATATAATGAGTTATATGAAATACAATTTGGTCATTCAGATGACCAAATATATATTTCCCAAGGATATCTGGTCTTCATCCACAGTTCCTGAAAACATGGCAGAGCCTTAAAGGTGAAAGGGGTGTCCTGTCATGTTAATGAGAGACTTTTGGACCCCCACCTAAGGGCAGCAGCTAGAGGCTGAATCGGCCAGTGGCCAGTGATATAGTCAATCATGACTGCAGTGAAGTGCTCACAAAACCCCCTGAGAAGAGCGCATCTCCTTGGACCCTGCCTCTCTGTCAGAGAGGGCTTCCACACTTGGGGAACCAGAAAGCTTCCACACTTGGGGAACCAGAAAGCTTCCACACGGCCCCAAGCTCCACCAGGATAGAAGCTCCTTTATTTGGGACCTTGCCCTGTGTATCTCTTCATCTGGCTGTTGACTTGTATCCTTTATGGGATGCTTTATTAAACTGGTAAACCTAAGTGTTTGCCTGAGTTTTGGGAGCTGCACTAGCAAATTAATTGACCCTAAAGGGGGAGGTCGTTGGATCCTCCAATTTGCAGCAGATTGGATAGTAGCACAGGTAATGGCCTAGGGCTTGCAACCAGTGTCTGGAGTGGGGGGTAGATGGAAGTCTTGTAGGACGGAGCCCTTAACCTGGGGAATCTGGTGCTGTCTCCCAGCAGATACTGTCAGAATCGAATTGAGTTCTCAGACACCCTGCTGGTGTTTGAGAATTGCTTAGTGTTATGAGTGGGAAGACCCCCTTCCCCCGGCCCATTGAAATTGGGTCTGGGAACCTGAGAGGAGTTGGACTGCTACTGCTGTGTACTATTACTATTGCGTAGGAAAAAACACATATATACATAGTGGTATATCTCAAGTGCCTAGAAGAGAGCCTGGCATAGAGTGGACACTTAGTAAACATTGGTTGAATACATTATTTAATCTTAAAACAAACATACTTTCTTCATGACAAAGGGACTAGACACATTGTCTCTCATGGCCACACACATTCATTCAACATTTATACCAACTATGTGCCAAGCACTGTGCTTGTGAATTTCATAAATGGAGAGGTAAGCAAGGGTAGCTGGTTGTCTGCAGGCTGGCCTTCTGGAGACAGAGTTGGCTTCCTGTAGTGCTCCAGCCTAGTCCTTGAATCCATCAGCTCTGGACGGGTGCTGAGGTGACAGGTTAGGACAGGAGGCCACAGCTCCCATCACTTTCCATTGCTATGACCACATGGTTTGGGGCCCAGCCCCTATGCTGGGGTAAGGCCTGGTGCCTCCCAATAATGCAACTTAAAATCTCCATGGCTCAAGACTGGGATTTCTTCCTGGTGGTCTTACATTGGCCGTGCTAGATTGCTGTGATGCCCCAGAATGTGGAGGTGCCTGCTGCCCCTGGGGAAACCACACACCTGCTTCTTCTCTTAGCTTTGTGAGTTTCCTCCAATAAACACTGTTATAGAAGGTCTGATATTTGTACTGCTTACTTGATATGTGTTCTATCTCATTTTAAATGTCATAAAAACATTGGCAAGTGGTTATTATTTTTCCACATTTTTTTTTTAATGAGAAAAATAAGGCTTAGGTATATTATGTACCTTGCCTACGGTCATTGAACTCATTTGAAAAGTTTGAATACCAATGAATTCTTTCTGACACCAAGTCTGGTGGCCATGCTAGTGTATTATTAGATTCTCCAACTTCATATGCTGGGGGATAGTAGTTTCAAATATCATCTGACATATTTTCCTTCTTTAAAATTCATTTTTTTCCCCCGAAACCCTTTTGCCGTAAATTCCGGGGATGCATCTTTTTAATCCAGGAAAGGGAGATTGTGAAAGAATCCAATGAGACCCAAGATTCAAAGTCTTGACTTTATGTTTCAAAATAGACTTAAAAAGTCTTAAGAGGAGAAAATAGCCTAAGAAAAGAAAGCATTTTTGAGTTGTGAGAGCTAGGCATCTGATCCTTTTTCCTTTTGAAAATCTGTAAGTCCAGAGCAAACCCTGAGGTATCAGGGCAGTTTCAATCAGGAAGCCTGAGTCTAAAAGCCTGAATGAGTAATGCTGATATTAGAAAACAAGATCAGTTGGCTCGCCAATGCCAAGGGAATTTTGTCTGTTTTCTGTTTGGAACTCTTAGAGGATCCGGCTCTGCAAAACAATACACTCCAATATATTTCAGCCACAATAGAGTAGCAGTAGTGTTATGATCTATTTAAATACTCTTTTCCAAAAATATATGAAAATATTTTACTTGCCTGAAGGAGTTCATGGAGGTTAGCTTGTGCCAGCCAGGTAGACCTCATTAAGGAAGAAGGTACAGGGTGCATAGACCAAGCGAAGATATAGTTACATTTCAGAGGACCAACACCTCCAGCCAGAAAGGAGCTGGGAGTCAAGAGAGCTGAGAGAGACTGAAGAGCTTGCATGCTGAGTCTTAGAGAAATTCCTAGAAGCTGTCACATGACATCGATACTTTCACTTCATTGACCAGAACTTATTCAAAGCCATACTTAGATGCACGGAAGTCTGCATAAAACAGATTTTATTTTGAGAGAGAATAAAGAAGAGAAAGAGAGCTGGCTGCACCACACAGGATGAAGAGGAAATAGGGTGATTTTTGGACATTATGCTAAAGACAGGCTTCATGGAGAGATACAAGTCATGAACAATCCTCACCAAAAACACTGAAGCCAAATAAATGAAATTACAGCAATTTACAAAGAGAATTTGATGAAATAAATGGAAGATTTCAACAGTCCTTTCATAATGTGACATTTAGTAGAAAGCAAAACAAGGACATGAAAGGTTTTAAATTGTACAGAATACAAAAAACTGAGCACATAGATGCACATACCTACATAAATGCATAGCTTTCAAATAAAATTAATTATTATTATGTATTTGGCCTCAAGGTAAGCCTTAACATTTTTGAGAAGTGGAGCTTTTGATAGGCACACTCTTTGATCATAATCCAATCAATATTGGTAAAAAGTTAACTTTTGAAATGAAGAAATGAATTTCAAGATAAGTCTTAGAGCACAGACAAAATTAAAAGAAAAAGATGCCAAAAACAAAGAACAGGAAGAGGTCGTACCAAAGCCTATGGGACAGAGTGGAAGGTACATTCAGTCTGTTTGCATTCTTAGGGTAAATTCCTAGTCTTAAATGTCTCTTCTGAGACGTGAGTAACAGGATTGAGAAAAGTCTCTCCTTTCTTCGTCCTTACAATATGTGGACTTGGTAACTGGTACATCCGATCAGGAGGAAGCTCCGAGTGTGTTATGGAGCTTCCTGTTAGCAGAAGCCCTGGTCATTGGCAGCAATTGCTGGAAGCTGGGATAAACATCACAGGAAACCTTCATGGAGGTCCCAGCAGCGTGCACATAGTTAGTTTAGCTCTGGTGTATTGGGAATATTTTCTTATTATGCCATCATACCCTTAAAATCAACTGGTTCAGTTTTGAACACCTGGATTGTATCTTTTAGGAAAACATGTAAATGATACATTTTCAGTGAGAGTGATTCTAGCAAAAGAAAATGAAAATCTATGTACTCACAAATTGGGAAAGGGTCCGTGAAGGAGGTTAGAGGGAACTTAGTTTTTTATGTTTTAAATTTCACATTAATGGACTTCTTTAAAATGTCTGAGTCATATTCATCTGTTTTGAAGTCTGCTTACATTCTTGACCTTAAGAAGACCCACAAGTTAATTTTCAGAATCCCAGTCCATTATTAAGGAAGAGATTTTAGGATTCAAGTGGACATTTATTCCCTCAGTAAATTTGACTGGATTGAGCAATGTTTTTTTTTCCTGTCATGAATAGTTTCCTTGTGAGACTGATTCAACTTTGAAATCAGTGTGTGGTGACGTGATGTTAAATGCTATAGAAAATTACAGGAAAACATACAAAACACTGTTGACCGATTATGTAACAATACAGAGATGGGAGTCCATAAATACAAAATAAACATTTCCTGATAAGCAGTCGCTAACAAGGAAGCTTGCTTTGGTAACAGTTCAGGAAACTTGAAATTCAAGATGCAGTATGAATATTTATAAGTGCAAAGTCAAAGTTCTTTCAGCCTAATCTATAGGAGTGGAGCCTCTGCTCGACTCAGAGGAAGATGGAACTAAGTCGGTTTTTCATGTCAAATTTCTTTTTGTCTGAACATGGAAGTTATTATAGGCAGTGCTGCAGGCTCTGAGTGGTACCAGAATTGTTCTGGGCACCGCAGCTGCTGACCTTTCTTAACCGGCCAGCAAATTGCAGTGAATGCTGACTAGTGAAAATTCTGTGGCAATTTGGAAAAATAAGATTTTTCTTTTTTTTTTAACATGCTGTTGCTTAGGAGAATCCAAGTGTCAAAAAGTTAAGGCCAGCTTTTACATTGTGTTGTAATGTCTCGAATATTTTCACTTAAAAGTCAGATGGAATCAAGGTTATTTTTTTTCTAGAACTTTGGGAGGTAAAACTGATGAAACTGGTATCTGATTAGGGTTTGTCCATCCCACTCACAGAGCAGGAAAACTTGTTTTCCATTATTTTTATATAAAGCTCAATTTGGGTATTTCATGACAGTGAAATTTGTTCTTACCTAGCTTGAGAAGGGCGAAGTTCAAGTACATTTCACAGTTTAGTATGTAAAAACCAACAAAAGTGGAGGGAGAAGAAGACCTAGACGGTAATACAGAAAAAAATGTTACATTCTTTTGACTGGCAAGGGCACTCAGTCTTGAGGCAAATTCAGGTAAGATGCAAAGATTAAATTGCCCTGAGATTCCACCTGAAACTTCTCGGGGGGCTCAGTGATATATGAAAAGGGTCTCCCAAGGGTGCTGGGTTACAGTTGCTAGTGATCAAGTGGCAAAGAAACAGCCAGTTTTGGATGGATTTATTTATTTATTTTTAGTCCATTTTTGTTGACTGACAGTGAGCAACTTATTTTTCCCAAATCATTCCTGGGACTGAGAAAGCTGCTCAGTTATTGACTCCATCCTATCGATGTGGAAACAGTGGAAGAGAGAAAATACATTCCACATTCAGACTTCCTGCTGGTATTTACAGACGGCTTCACCCTCTTCCTCAGTTTCCAGTGGTCAGAGGTGAGATACTTCCATGCTCAGGGCTCTTACGTGCCTTCTGTTTTCCTTTTCTGTTTCCTATATGTGTTCCCTTTTGCTCCAATAGCCACAGTGAAATGTGTGAGGTAATTTGTACATCAATCGCTGACTTTATTTCTCTTCTCACATTATCTGTAAGATTCTTGAGCTGAACAGGACCAATCCTTGCATCTTTGCAACTCACAGCGCAGTTGAAGCCCCCGAATCACTTATGAGGTGCCCACGTTGATGAAGTTGGGATGATAAGGGAAGTGTTTAGTCAGAAGTTCCTTCACTTGTAGCATGTTTTCTCTTATTCACCCAGTCAATAAGCTTGGTCCACTGCTCTGTATTTATCAACCAGGTGAGGCCTTTCGTTCACACACACACACACACACACACACACACACACACACACACATGCACGAAAATTGTATTATTTTTGCTATGAAGTTCAAATGAGAAAACCTAAGGGAAGAACAGCAACGTGGGAGCACTGATGACTTTGGGCTAAAACCATCCTGCTTTGTTCACTACATCTTACATTTCCTGTCTAAGGGGTGGGCTTGGGGAAGTCGACAAGAGGGGCATGATGAGCTTCCTGCTTATCAGTGGGCAGGGAGGCGCTCTAACAATCAGTTGGAAAATGAAAAGGGCATGAGAGTATCTGCACCCTGGGTTTACAGACCAGGTATGTGCATGTTTCCATTCAGCACTGTGGGCTCAGGGCTTTTCAAGTAGTATTTTTATTTTCTTTCGAAGTCCTACAATAAGAATTTCTCCACACATGGTGATACATATATTACCTGTGAGACATGGATATTACCTGACTAGTTCAGTCACTCTTTTAGCAGGAAAAACGAGGTAAGGAGTCTCTCATAGAATATTCTTTTGTAAAGCATTAAACCTCTCCATTGGTAAATGCTGTATGTTACATTCACATATAAAACAAATAATGGTTCCCTATTTCATAGGAATTATTTGTGACATTTGTATTAAATGTAAACTTGTTCTGTAGTGGAAGACTAGTGAATTTTGACTATGAGGCAGTAAAAGAGGAGACCTCATATTCACAGGAAAGACATCTTTAGGACTTTACCCCCCTCTGAATCCATTTCCTTTTAAGGAAATATCTACACTAAAGGAAATAAAAATTAAAAACTTTGCTCATTCATTTCATATTTTTCCTTGCAGGAAGAGATGCAGAGACAGTGAACTAAGCTTCATAAGGAGTCCCCCCCAGCAGGGGTGGGGCCTGAGCTGCAGCTGCGGGTTTGGGTACAGACTGAATGCATCAGAGGGACACTGTGAGTCCATGGCAGTAGGTGGCAGGAGACCGCCTGAAAGGCCACGATGTGCAGGGTGCTGCCACTGGCTTTGGGCTTTGCTATCAAGTAAGGCTGTTGACCATCCCTCCTGCTTCACTGTCCCATCTCACACCAGTGAAAACAGATTCCAGGCTTTCCCCCAGATACTGTCTGCACCATGCAGTCTGTCTGAAGCAGCGCTTGAATAATTGCAGTAGATGCTACGGTCTTCTCTCCCCTGGATGCTCCGGGACAGAGGGCTTTGTTCCTATTTCACCTCTTCATTTAACCCTGTCCAAAGAGAACGTTTGAGGAGTCCACTGGTTATCTCTCTACTCCAGATCCTCCCCAGGGAATCTCACATGAGTCACATGGAACCTTGTCTCCATCCCTGAACATTGTATGACGAGTCCTTTAACCCCGTGGTTCCCTCACCTCAGTCTAGTTGAGGTCACAGAATCATTGCCGCCAGTTTCTTCATTTTTTTTTTTCCCCTTCCAGCTCACTGAAGATTTAGATTTAGGTGCCTTGAAAGCTGGCCAGAGGTCTCCAAATACTGTAGCTTTAACTTTTTCTACAGAATCACGATTTCAACAGATGTTCCAACCAATTGGAATCACCTCAGGCAATTCACTCAGTTCCTCCTTTTTATTTAAAAATAAAAAATGCTTTGAACAGAATGTTTTTTTGTTTTGTTTTGTGATTTTTTTTTGTGAATGGAAACAATGCCCCCGTCAGTGTATTTAGAGAAATTATTGAGAAAGTAACCCACAGAACTGTTGCATACACAAGTAGATTTTGCTTTTTGTAAGCCGGCAAGGTGTTTCTAAAAATTTCTTAGCAAATCAATTCTTAAAAATATTGATTTAGTCTGGACATTGTCAAGTGAAAGAAATGTAACCCAAATAAGTTTGGACAAGAAGGAAAATGCATTGGTCGCTACGACTTTGGCAAGGGCAGACATGTACGTGGGCTTCAGGTGGCCAGGCGCCAGGGAGCTGAATCCTGCAAGGATTCTCCTTTTACCCCGCTCCTCTCTGTGTATCAGCTTTATTTGCTCAGACCTCAAAACAGGAAACACGGTTACAAAATTGCCTAGCTGGAGCGCATTTCACAGCCACCAAACGTGGATCAGGGATTCTCTCTCCCAACCCGAATGAAACAATTCTGGGGGAGCTCTCCGCTTGCCTCAGGGTCAGGTTTTCCCCCAGGGGCACAGCCTGTGACGGCGGCAGGATGTCTGAGCGGGGTCAGCTGGCCAGGCGCCTCCCCCCGGATCACTTAGGAGTGTCGGAGGTGGGTCCGTAGTGCGATGGCGGCCTCCATTCAGACCGCAGGGTTAGAGTTTATCTTTTACCAGGAGAGAGTTGCTGTTCTGACCTGATGAAACTATGTCCACTATGCTGTGGTCTCAGCTGTGTGGACCCTCACTGGGGTAAGACTGGGAGGTGGGAAGGCTTTCATCTTCTTGGCACTCCCCTAAACATGAATGGCCGCTTCTGATGGACTGGCTCAGTTTACGAATCACCTTGCCTTCCTCCAAGCACTGTACCTTTTCTATACCATGTTAACTCGTGTACAACATCATGACAGCTTCTTCAGGTCCTCAAATATCTGTTACAGAAAGTTGTGAGAAAAAAAACAAAATACGATTATGATACCCAACACATATTGAGTTGTACTATATAATACTAAGCACTATGCTAACTGGATGAATAATCTCATCTAATCCTCAGAACATCTATATTTTATAGAAGAGGAAACTGGGGATTACAGAGGTTAAATAAGAAGTTTAGAATCATGCAGCTGGTACAGGATGCAGTTGGGATTCAAGCCAACTGTCTAAATACTGGGTTAATGCCTAATCCTGTGCTTTTCTGTGTGTAACAGATATCTAAAAGTTAGGGGCCATGGTTTTTCGTCCATTGAACTCACTACAGTCAATGTGGGACAGATTTATGCATATAATTTCTCTATCTTTAAAAACCTTCAGCTGTCTCAGGGAAGATCCTGCTGAAATTCCCTTTCCTGCATGAACTTGCCATAACTGATAGAACCATCCAACGCTTGATTTTTATCCTTGAGAAAATAAAAGACATAGTCAAAAGTACATACTAAATACTCACCAAGTATCAAGTAATGTGATAACTGAAGGGATGGGAGTATTAAATAATTTTGCAATATCTAGTCTTGATTTTAAGGGAGTTATATTAGGAAGATTAAAATAACATGTATTGAGCAAAAATTAACAACGAGAGGGGCACATTTTGGGGGAAGAGTATGGGGTTTCTATAAATTCGGAAGAGAGAGATTATAGAAGGATGTAGGTATTTAGTGCATCCTCCTTGGAGGAGTTGACTTGTTGAATACATAATGCTAAGGTAAAAGGAATTAAAGACCATGTTAGGACATGTAAGGAGACAGATGAGGATGACATGTTTGTGAGAAAGTGTAAGCTAGTCAAAAGGACTTATATTTGTGACAAAATAGGAACTGTTGGTGGGATTTTGAATAGTGGAGTGATACGTCTTCAAGATATTTTAAAAAGAAGGGTGTGACAGTGATACAGAGGGTGGCTGGGGTTGGAGGGATAGGAGGGAAGGGCAAAAAAACAGACTGCAAGGGTAATAAAGGAGAACAAGGAGAACATTCCTTTCAGCCTGTGAGAGAAACAGAGGAGCCCAAAGACTTCCTTACCCAAACAAAGGGTGAATCTGAGAGCACTTGGAAGAAAAGACTCACAAGAATTGGTGCCTGACTATAAACTCTAGTTTCAAGCCTGCATGAAGGGAGGATGGTAGTGCTGTTTACAGAAACTGGGAAGTTTGGAGAGGGATCTGAATTGGGAAAGCTTTTTAAAATTGAGGAGCAGTGATCATTGAGAGGAAATGGCCAAATGAGAGCTGGAGATAAAGGACAGGATTTTAGATAAATGGAAAGTGCTTGAGAGAGCACAAACCCAGTAAATGACAGTTGTTGTTGGGCACCATCACATGCACCCCATAGTATTATTAGCAGTGTGCACATATTTATGTCCCATTAGACTGTGTGCTTACTGAAGACAGGGCCTTTATCGTAGCCAGCTTTGATTTCCCAGTGTCTGTGTCTAGCATCTGACTGGCACATAGTACGTGTATTTGTTAAAGGTAAATTAAAAGTAAAAGTAGGGCTTTCATAACACAGACTTGGTAGCTTGAACAACAGGAATTTATTTTCTCACAGTTCTGGAGGCTCTAAGTCCAAGATCATGGTGTCAGAAGGTTTGATTTCTTCTCAGACCCCCTTCCTTGGCTTGCAGATGCCACCTCACTGTTTCCTCACAGGGTCTTTCCTCGGTGCTTGGGTGAGAGCACCCTCTCCCCCCACCCCCAATTCCCAACCCCTTGTCTCTGTATCCTAATCCCTTCTTTTTATAGGGGCACCAGTTGGATTAGATTAAAGACCATTGTAATAGCCTCATTTTAACTTAATCACTGTTCTAAAGGCCCTTCAAATAATAATATTTAATCACTGCATTGAAATCTTCAAATGCAGCCACTTTCTGAGATACCTGGCGTGTGTGTGTAGCATTTGTGTGCTGGGTATGTGGGGAAGGCAGAAGAGGCAGAATTCACAATTTTTTCCTTATGATTCGATGCTGACTTTTGAATTATAAAATAATATAAATGTTAGAAACTTTAGAAGTTCAAGTGAAGTGGTTACATATTTCTAAAACTCATTGATTTTATCCAGATCAATTTCACAAAGAATGAACTGGTGATTTTAAAACTTCCTTCTGTAGACATAGTTCTATCATTTTTCCATTCGGAATGAGTATTTCTGTTTTTTTCTTTTCTTAACAGTTTTGGCTTTATTTATAAATGTTAATTTTTATTTTGTTTTTAAATTAACCTCTATTTTTATTTTTATACTTTTATTATGGCTTAATATGCTTATTATTTTTTAAATTTCTTGAATTGAAGATTTAGCACCTTTATTTGACTCTACTTTATTAATAAAACTTTGAAGACTCTACATTTTCTTATGAGTATTGCTTTGAACAATTCCATAGATTTTTATATGTAGTGCTATCATTAGCGTTAATTTTTAATGACCTGCAGTTTTAACTTTTAGTTCTTTGTCTTGGAAATTATTTAGAATATTATAATGCTTAATTCCCTTCTAAATCATTTATTGGCTATCTCTTAATTATATATTTTTATTTTTATTTTTTGCTATTATTAATGTACAATTACTTGAGCAATATTATGGTTACTAGACTTCCCCTAATATCAAGTCCCCCCCCACCAACCCCATTACACTCACTGTCCATCAGCATAGTGAGATGCTATAGAATCACTACTTGTCTTCTCTGAGTTGTTCAGCTTTCCTCGTTCCCCCCACCTACATTATGTCTGCTAATCGTAATGCCCCTTTTCCCCCCCCCCGTCCCTCTTTTCTCCCCCATCTTCCCCAGTCCCTTTCCCTTTGGTAACTGTTAGTCCGTTCTTGGGCTCTGTGAGTCTGCTGCTGTTTTGTTCTTTCAGTTTTTGCTTTGTTCTTATGCTCCACAGATGAGTGAGATCATTTGATCTTTCTCCGCCTGGCTTATTTCACTGAGCATAATACCCTCCAGCTACATCTATGTTGTTGCAAATGGTAGGATTTGTTTTCTTTTTATGGCTGAATAATATTCCATTGTGTATATGTCGCACATGTTCATTATCCATTCATCTACCGATGGGCACTTAGATTGCTTCCATTTCTTGGCTATTGTACATAGTGGTGCGATAAACATAGGGGTGCATCTGTCTTTTTGAAACTGGGCTGCTGCATTCTTAGGGTAAATTCCTAGGAGTGGGATTCTTGGGTCAAATGGTATTTCTATTTTGAGTTTTTTGAGGAACCTCCATACTGCTTTCCACAATGGTTGAACTAGCTTACACTCCCACCCGCAGTGTAGGAAGTTCCCCTTTCTCCACATCCTCGCCAGCATTTGTTGTTACCTGATCAGTCTTGGAAGATTGTGTTTCTAGGAATCTGTCTGTTTCTTCTAGGTTGTCCAATTTATTGGCATATAATTTTTCACAGAATTTTATTATGATTCTTTGACTTTTTGTGGTATCAGTTGTAACTTCTCTTTTTTTTTGTTTCTGATTTTGTTTATTTGTGCCCTCTCTTTTGTCTTTTTTGTTTATCTTCTCAAATAACCAGCTCTTGGTTTCACTGATTTGTTTCTATTGTTTTCTCATTCTCTATTTTATTTATTTCTGCTCTGATCTTTATTATGTACCTCCTTCGACTAACTTTGGCCTTTGTTCTTCTTTTTATAGTTCCTTTAGTTGTGAAGTTAGATTGTTTGTTGTTTTTTGGAATCACTCTGGTTTCTTAAGTAGGCCTATGTTGCTGTAAAGGTTCCTTTTAGAACTGCTTTTGCTGCATCCCACATATTTGGAACCACTGTGGTTCTGTTTTTATTTGTTTCCATATTTTTTTTTTATTTCCTCTTTGATTTTCTCATTGATTTATTGACTATCTAAAAGCCAGTTATTTAGCCTTTGTGTGTTTGTGGTTTCTTTCTTTCTTTGTTTTCTTCATGTAATTAATTTCTAGTTTCATACCATTGTGGCCTGAAAAGATGCTTGATACAATTTCAATCTTTTTGAGTTTATTGAGGCTTTTTTTGTGTCCTAATATATGATCTATTCTGAAGAACAATCTATGTGTACTTCAGAAAAATCTGTATTCTCCTGTTTTGGGGAGAAATGTTCTGTATATATCTGTTAAGTCCATCTGGTCTAATGTGCCATTCAATGCCACTGTTTATTTTCTGTCTGGATAATCTATCCATTGATGTAAGTGGGGTATAAAATTCCCTAATATAATTGTGTTGCTGTCTATTTCTCCCTTTAGGTTTGTTAGTATTTACTTTATAAGTTTAGGTGCTTTTATGTTGGGTGCATAGATACTTACAATTGTTATATCCTCTTGTTGGACTGATCCCTTTATCATTATGTAATGTCCTTTTTTGTCTCGTTTCTTTGTTTTGAAGTCTATTTTGTCTAACATAAGTACTTTTACTCCTGTTTTTCTCTCCCATTTATTTGGGTGAAATATATTTTTCATCCCTTCTCTTCCAGTCCATGTGTGTGTTTAAGTCTGAAATGAGTCTCTTGTAGAAACATACAGATGAGTCTTGTTTCTTTACCCATTCTGCCACCCTATGTGTTTTGACTGGTGCATTTATTTCATTACATTTAAGGTAATTATTGATAGGCATGTACTTATTTACATTTAATTAATTGTGGTCTGGTTGTTCTTGTAGCTCCTCTCTGTTCCTTTCTTCCTCTTTTACACTCCTCTTGTGATTTGATGGTTTTCTTTAGTGTTATACTTGTATTCCTTATTTTTATTATTAAGGTGTCATTGATATACACTCTTATGAAGGTTTCACATGAAAAACAATGTGGTTACTACATTTACCCATATTATCGAGTCCCCCCCATACCCCATTGCAGTCACTGTCCATCAGTGTAGTAAGATGCCACAGAGTCACTACTTGTCTTCTCTCTATTACACTGTCTTCCACATGATCTCCCCCACACCATAGGTACTAATCATAATATCCCTCAATCCCCTTCTCCCTCCCTCCCCACACCCTCCCCTACCCCTCCCCTTTGGTAACTGCTAGTCCCTTCTTGGAGTCTGTGAGTCTGCTGCTGTTTTGTTCCTTCAGTTTTGCTGTGTTGTTATATTCCACAAATGAGGGAAATCATTTGGTATTTGTCTTTCTCTGCCTGACTTATTTCACTGAGCATAATACCCTCTAGCTCCATTCACGTTGTTGCAAATGGTAGGATTTGTTTCTTTCTTATGGCTGAATAGTATTCCATTGTGTATATGTACCACATCTTCTTTATACTTGGATTCCTTTTAAAAAAATTTTTATGTATCTGTATATGCTTTAGGTTTCTGGTTACCATAAGATTCATAGATAATTTCCTAAATAAATAACAGTCCATCTTAAGTTGATGGTTTTTTTATTTTGAACACATTCTAAAAGTATTACTTTTTATTCTTCTTTTTCCACACTTTATGCATGTCATAATCCACATCTTTTGTGTATGCCTTGACTGATTTTGTGTATAGTGGATTTCTACTTCTGTGTTTTTAACTTCATATTTCCTTTGTTAGTAATTTGGCCTGTAACCCTTACTATAGGTTTATTTTCACTGATGAAAAATAAGGTTAAGAACATTTCCATTTAAAGAAGTCCCTTAACAGATCCTGTAAGGCTGGCTTAGTGATGGTGAATTCTTTTAACCTTTGTTTATCTGGGAAGCTTTTATTGTTTCCTTCAGTTTTAAATGATAACCTTGCTGGGTAGAGAAATATTGGCTGTAGTTTCTTCCTTTTCAATACTTTGAATATTTCATGTCACTCCCTTATGGCCTGTAAAGTTTCTGCTGAAAAATCTGCTGGTAGCCTTCTGGAGTTTCCCTTATAGGTACTGTCTGCCTTTCTCCTGCTGCCTTTAATAGTCTTTCTTTATCTTTAATCTTTGCCATTTTAATTACTATGTGTCATGGTGTTGTCTTCCTGAGGTTTTCTTGTTAGGGGCTCTCTACACTTCCGGATGTGGATGTCTATTTTCTTCCCCAGATTTGGAAAGTTTTTAGCTATTATTTCTTCAAAGAAACGTTCTACTCCTTTGTCTCTCTCTTCTCCTTCTGGGACTCCTCTTCTGTGAATATTGTTTCATTCATAGTTCTTGCACAGCTCTCCTAGCATCTTCTCATTTTTAGAAAATCTTTTTTTTTCTCTGTTCCTCAGCTTGGTTCCTCTGCTATCTCTCTCTTCTATTACACTGACCCTTTACTGATTCCCTCTATTCTATTTTTCATTTCAGTTATTGTATCCTTTAGCTCTGAATGGTTCCTTTTCATATTTTCTATCTGTTTCTTAAAGTTCTTGCTGAGATCATCAATTCCTTTCCATAGTTCAATAAGCATTTTTATGACTGTTATTTTGAATTATTTATCAAGAAGATTGCTAATGTCCATTTAATTTAACCCCTTTTCTGATGTTTTATCTTATTCTTTTGTTTGGAACATATTCCTCTGCTTCCTCATTTTGTCTGGGTCTCTGTGTTTCTTCCTTTGTATTAGATGGATCAGTTATGTCTCCTGCTCTTGAAAATAATATCTTTATGAAGTGGGCATCCTGTGGTGCCCAGAAGCTCAAGACTTTCTGACCACAGTGTCTGGTTCTCTTTTATGGCTAAGCTGTTTTTGCTGTTGGTAGGCTGTGGGCAGGGCCCACCTTTCTGGCTGGCTGCCAGCAAAGGCTGATCCCCATAGCTCACCTCTGTGTGCCCCATGTATGATGTGAGGTGCTTCTTCTGGGATTCACTGGGGTGGGTGTCATCAATGGTGGCAAGCTGCTGGGCTGAGAGTGCTGGGTAGGATGGGTATGTCAAGGGTACTGGGATTAAGCCAGTGGAGCAGACGGAGAGTTCAGAGTTGGCTCCCATGATCGTCTGACCAGATGAGCTAAGAAGTGGCTGGAAAGCCAAGAAAGTGTCACCTTCCCTCCATCTGCCAGTCAGAAAAGTGGGACTGCCACTGGGCTGAGTGGCTCTGTGGGGAGGGTAAACAGGAAAATGCTGCTGTGGGGCTGAGCTGCCAGCAAAGGGTGATCAATCATTTGTAGCTGGCTCCCACAAACTCCTGACCGGCTGGGCTGAGAGAGAGCTGGGGAAGCATTGTCCACCTGCCCTTTCTCCTTCAGAGAGAGCTCCCTCCAAACCCCACCCCTCTTCTTGCTGCTGGTAAAAATTTTAAACTGCTGCCTCTGTGTTGGTTCTCAGCAGGACCAAGAGATCATGCCTGTCTCCCACCAACAACAGGAGTCTTGGCCCCCCACAGTGCTCCAGCTCTCCCTGGCGTCCAGCCCCATTAATCATCAAAGCCCAATGCGATGTTGACTCATATTTCCAGAGCAGATCTCCAAGGCCAGCTGTGCTGGGTTCCTGAGCATTTATCCCCTCCTCACTCCATTTATCTCCCTCCTGCTTGTGGACTGGGATGGGGGGAAAGGCTTGGGTCCCAACTGATCATGGATCTGCCCTTTACTCTTCTCAATGTGGCCTTTTCTTCTTCACAATGGTCTGTTCTGAGGTCTTCAGGTTTTCAGAGTTAATTGTATTTTCTGTAGTTGCTTCATCGGTGTGTAAGTGGGAGGAGGTTTTCACCTTGCCTTCCTCCTCCATGATCTTTTTGTTGCCACCCCAAGGATGGTTCAATATAGCACTAGTTATAAAAGAATAAGCAGAGTGTAGGGAACATATAAGGGATAATGCTGTGTTCTGGGACGTGCATCATTCCATGCCTTAAACAGAAGGGAGAAAGTGAATCCTAAAACCTAGAGGTAGAGAGACTGTTTGGAGATTTACAGAGATGACCTTGTGATAGAGGGTTGATGTTAGCCTATGTCAGTCCCAGAGGGTGGAAACTGTGGAAATGTGTATCCTGACCTTATGTTCTTCCTTCCCTCTGATCTCTGAGGTTCCTCCCATTGGACCCAAACCAACTAAAAACCAGAAAGTATGAGAACATTGACGTAGTCTCTACAGGCCAGCTGCCACGGGCACAGAGCAGGGTGCTGAAGGATGGAGCAACAGGCAAACAGGAGATGTTAAGCACACAGTCCAATATGGGTTAAGATGGATGATGGGAGATGTGGCCAGAGGAGCAAGCTGGAGCAAGAAAGGCTCTGTGAATCTTGATGATTTTGGATTTTGTCCGATGGGAAATGGTAAACCTTTGATTAATTTTGAGCAAGAGAATGAAATGATCACATTTGCATTTTAAAGTGATAACACTGGAGGAAAAGAACTTGGATGGGCTGATGGTTTCCTTCACTAGGATGGGGACACTATAGAGCAGGACCTATACAGTTGTAAAATAATGAGCTCAACTTGGGGCATACTGAGGTTGGAGCATCTAGGTGCGTCTGTCCTGATGAGGGTCTTGGGTAGAGATGCAGATTTGTCAGCATAGAACAGTAAAATGGTGTTTGATGTTTACCGGTTGATGAGATGGCTTAGAATCTTCCCTTCAAGGTTCTGTGACTGGTCTAATAATTAAATTGATAAGACAGGTTAACAGGAGAAAAACAAATTTTATTTCAAATGTATAGGAGCCTCAAAGATGTAAGACTCAACATCAGATTGGGCTGTTGAGGCTTATATGCTACCCTGAGCTCAGGAGTGGCATAAGGATGTGGGGCTTCTAAGAGGAAGAGAGTAATTCATGGGACATAAGAAGGCCAGATGTTTGGTAATTAGATGTTGGCCTGTAAATAGGTCTTAGATAAAAATTTATGGCTGGTAGTAGTTCGCTTTGTGGGCAAGGACCCCTATCTAAATTCTTTTAAATGGTTAAAGGAGGGGGAAAGATTTTTTTTGAGTCTGTTGGGCCTTGATTGCCTTTAGCTCAAAATAATACCCATGCCAAAGTGGCACATTTTGGGTTGGCATAGTCTGTTGCCCTTCAATAGCACAGAAGAGGGATTTGGAACCCCAGAATTCAAGAAATTGACAGAGAAGGTACAACCTTCAAAGGAGAAAGCAGAGATGGCTAGGAAGGTAGGAGAAAAACCTGGAGAATTTTGAGAAGTCGTATTTTTGTACTCCTGGCATCCCTAAATGAATAAAGATTGACTTTTGTATTCAGGACATCAGGGTAAGAATAGGAGGTCATTTCAAGCAAGAGAAAACTTCATGCTGACATTTGATACACTTTCTTCATCCCCAGGAAAAACTCTGCCACAGAAATCTGAAACCCTTCAAAGAAGATGTGGATTACAGTGAATTTCCTTCTTGCAAGATCTCCATGTCTGTAGATTCCATTTTTGTAAAGCTAGAATTCAAGGCCAGAATGTGCTCTGTGGTTGTGAAGAAAGATAAAAGATTTGTGGGATTTGATACTCTTACTATAAGTGAATCACCTACTTTTGTTTGTTTTCATGGCTAAATTCAGAGTATTGAAAGAAAGTTAGAAATGTTTCAGGACATTTGGTCTATTAGATTTCCTCTGACAAGAAAATCTTTAAATGTCAGGTTATCAAATTAAATAAAAAATGGCCAGCTACCTTCTGTCCAACTTAGATGTATATGGAATCAGGGTTTTATAGTTTATGTATCAGAAAGTAATTATCTGATTCAGAGCTAGAGTGGCCTTAAATGTGCTAAAAAAACAAAATTTTAATACAAATAATGACTGAGCCTGTGTTCAAGTTTTATTAAAATTCTTAGTGAAAGAACCATTAATAATAAAAAGAGCTGATTCCACGAGTGCTTACTGGAAACCGAAATATATAGATAGCAAAATAAAATATTGGTAGAGTTCATACAACAGTTTGGGGTTAATTTTTCTCCTAGGCTATGTACTTATAACACATCCTCTATTTCTGTAGGTTAACTTCCAACACACAGCCCCATAAATCATACGCACCTTTCCTCAGGTATGGATCGCTATGTAAATGTGCTGTGACAACAGTTACGCTTCCCAACAGTGTCAGATAAGTGCTTACTAGAGAGTGCTCTTGCATGATAGAGAAAAAAAGAGATCTAGCAATCAGCATTTTTTCCCCCAAGATGGGGACAACTTTTTCTTTTACAGTGTTATTAACGAGTGACCATGACATTTAAAACTGGCTTTCCCAAGATAAAGATTTGTGTGAGTTTTGTTTTGAAGAGGCTAATTATGCTCAGAAACTGAATACGTCTTTGCCAGTAAATATTTATATAGGTTCACTGGGAATTTCACAAGCTCGTAGCATGCAGGATAATGTCGCTTAACAAGCCAGTAAGTAACATAATCCAAACCAGCGATAGATTAATCACACTGTTGTTCTAGGCAAGGGGAGGTGAAAGGAATAAAGTCCAGATTTCGCTGAGGTGTACCTTTGTATGAATTGGTTGTAGAGAGATGAAGAAGCCAACTGACGCTGAAGTCCAGCTGCCAGGGTAACAGTAAAAGTCCGGTGTTGCTGGAACACATTGCTATGATGATGGCACTGGGCAGACCAGTGAGAGGGTCTTCACAGGGCGTCTGCCTGGCTTTGGCCACTGCCCAGAAGAGTGGCCTTTACCTTGGCTGGAGCTAATTTCTCCAAGGTCCTTACAGAGCTATTTCAGCAAAGAGTCATTTTGCCAAGATCAAATTCTCTCAGATAGTCCTCACAAACTCTTGGTACATACAGTCTAAATGTCCCTCTGCCATAGTTGCTTCCTATGTTTTCATTGATAAGCCCTCAGCAGGGTCCCTCAGCAGCTGAGCTATTGAGTTCCCATTGCTGAAAACAGACGAGGTGGTGACATCCTGACTCAGTGTTTCACTCTTATAACAAAACAACTTTACTTATAAACACAACTTCATTTTTTTGTCTTTGTCCTAAAGAAGTGGATTGAAATAACTTCACTGAAGTCATAAACAAATAGATTTAAAATCCTGTCAAACTGTAGGTTCTGGGAAGATGGCAGCATGAGCAGGGTGGCAGAAATCTCCTCCCAAAACCATATTAATCTATGAAAATACAGCAAATACAACTACTCCTAAAAGAGAGACCAGAATTCACAGGACAACACACAGCCTGCATCTGCACCTGAGAGGACTTGGCACCCTGTGAGGCGGGTAACATACAGAGCCGCGACCTGGTGGGACCCGATCACTCCCCCACCCCAGCGCACCGGCGGGAGGAGAGGATTCAGAGCCAGGAGGGAGTGGAAGTACACCCTGCGAAAGAACCAGCCCCGGTGATCTGCGCTGGGAGTGCTGACACACATCCCGCGGTGCATCGCATATTGGAGAGGCAGAAGGTGCAGGTTTTGAGCTGGGAATGCACCTGGGTCCTTGCAGCCGGCGCCCCAGGACAAGAGAAAAGCACGCGCTGTCTTTAGCGGTCTTGGAGAGGCGGGGGGCCCAGCAAGGGAACACAATTGCCCTGCACGCTCAGCCCAGCGGCCTGGGAGTCCTGAGGAATTTCGGACCCCTTGGCTGGTGACTGGGAAAAGGTAGCCACACTGAAACCTTACACAGAGAACAACAGCCTCCCATTTGTTCCCACCCCTGCCAGAGCTATTAAGAGTGGTGCGGCCAAGGCTGCGGAATAGTGGAGCAATAGCGCCACCTACAGCATCCTTACAGAATCCACTCCTGGTGGGCGTTTTTTTTCCCCTTTCTTTTCTTTTCTTTCTTTTTTTCTCTTTTCTTTCTCTTCCTTCTTTTTTTTTGTTTTTTTGTTTGTTTTTTTTAAAGTCTTAAAGAGCCCAGCTGACATATGTGGCACCTACCAGTGACCACTTCTATCGCCATGAAAAGACAGAGGAATATGGTACAAAGATCACCCAGACCCAGACAGCACCTGAGAGGGAACATGAAGGGATGGAAATGCGCAATCTTCCTGAAAAAGAATTCAGAATAAAAGTCATAACCATGCTGATGGGTCTACAGGGAAATATGTAAAAGCTGAGGGAGGAAGTGAGGGAAGTCAGGAAAGACAATGCAGAAATGAGACAAGCCATTGACGGTCTTAGCAGCAGACTGGACAAGATGCAAGAGACTGTTAATGGAATAGAAAGCAGAGAACAGGAATACAGAGAAGCTGAGGCAGAGAGAGATAAAAGGATCTCTAGGAATGAAAGAATATTAAGAGAACTGTGTGACCAATCCAAATGGAACAATATTCGCATTATAGGAGTACCAGAAGAAGAAGAGAGAGAAAAAGGGATAGAAAGTGTCTTTGAAGAAATAATTGCTGAAAACTTCCCCATGCTGGGGAAGGAAATAGTCTCGCAGTCCACGGAAGCCCACAGATCTCCCAACACAAGGGACCCAAGGAAGACAACATCAAGACACATAATAATTAAAATGGTAAAGATCAAAGATAACGACAGAGTATCAAAGGCAGCTAGAGAAAGAAAAAAGATCACCTACAAAGGAAAACCCATCAGACTAACATCAGACTTCTCAACAGAAAGCTTACAGAGCAGAAGAGAATGGCATGATATATTTAATGTAATGAAACAGAAGGGCCTCGAACCCAGAATATTGTATCCAGCATGATTATCATTTAAATATGACGGAGGCATTAAAGAATTTCCAGACAAACGAAACCTGAGAGAATTTGCCTCCCACAAACCACCTCTACAGGACATCTGAAAAAGAATTCAGAATAAAAGTCATAACCATGACTTCCCCTCTAGAGGGAAGCACTCCTAAGGCTAAAAAGACATCACCAGAGAAAATAAAATCATAGCAAAGAAAGCAGACCATTCAAATACTAACTAAAGGCAAAGAATAAAACACCTAGTATATAAAGAATGGAGGAGGAAGAATAAGAAGGGAGAGAAATAAAGAAACATCAGACTGTGCTTACAATAACTTAACAAGAAAGTTAACTTACATTGTTAGATAGTAAAGAAGCAACCCTTGAACCTTTGGTAACCACGAATCTAAAGCCAGCAATGGCAATAAGTACATATCTATTGATAATCACCCTAAATGTAAATGGACTGAATGCACCAATCAAAAGACACAGAGTAACAGAATGGATAAAAAAGCAAGACCCATCTATATGCTGCCTACAAGAAACTTCAAACCCAAAGATATACACAGACTAAAAGTGAAGGGATGGAAAAAGATATTTCATGAAAACAACAAGGAGAAAAAAGCAGGTGTTGCAGTACTTGTATCAGACAAAATAGACTTCAAAATGAAGAAAGTAGCAAGAGATAAAGAAGGACATTACATAATGATAAAGGGGTCAATCCAACAAGAGGATAAAACCATTATAAATATCTATGCACCCAATATGGGAGAGCTGGCATATGTGAAACAAATACTAACAGAATTAAAGGAGGAAATAGCAATGCATTCATTTTAGGAGACTTCAACACAACACTCACTCCAAAGGACAGATAAACCAGACAGAAAATAAGTAAAGACACAGAGGCACTGAACAACACACTAGAACAGATGGGCCTAACAGACATCTACTGAACTCTACACCCAAAAGCAGGAGGATACACATTCTTCTCAAGTGCACATGGAACATTTTCCAGAATAGACCACATACTAGGCCACAAAAAGAACCTCAGTAAATTCAAAAAGATTGAAATTCTACCAACCAACTTCTTAGATCACAAAGGTATAAAACTAGAAATAAATTTTAGAAAGAAATCAAAAAGGCTCACAAATACATGGAGACTTAACAACATTCTCCTGATTAATCAATGGGTTAATGACCAAATCAAAACAAAAATCAAAGAATATATAGAGACTAATGACAACAACAACACAAAGCCACAACTTCTGTGGGACGCAGCAAAGGCAGTTCTAAGAGGAAAGTATATTGCAATCTAGGCCTATTTAAAGAAGGAAGAACATTCCCAGATGAATAGTGTAAAGACACAATTACTGAAGTTGGAAAAAGAAGAACAAATGAGGCCCAAAGTCACCAGAAGGAGGGACATTATAAAGATCAGAGAAGAAATAAATGAAATTGAGAAGAATAAAACAATAGAAAAAAATCAATGAAACCAAGAGCTGGTTCTTAGAAAAAATAAACAAAATAGATAAACCCCTAGCCAGACTCATTAAGAGAAAAAGAGAATATACACACATAAACAGAATCAGAAATGAGAAAGGAAAATTAATGACAGACCCCACAGAAATACAAAGAATTATAGGAGAATATTATGAGAATCTATATGTTAACAAGCTGGAAAACCTAGAAGAAATGGACAACTTCTTAGAAAAATACAACCTTCCAAGACTGACCAAGCAAGAAACAGAAAAACTAAACAGACCAATCACCAGCAACGAAATTGAATCAGTAATCACAAAACTACCCATGAACAAAAACCCTGGACCTGATGGATTCACCTCTGAATTCTACCAGACATATAGAGAAGAAATAGCACCCATTCTCCTTAAAGTTTTCCAGAAAATAGAAGAGGAGAGAATACTTCCAAACTCATTCTATGAAGCCAGCATCACTCTAGTACCACAACCGGGCAAAGACCTCACCAAAAAAGAAAATTACAGACCAATATCCCTGATGAACGTAGATGCAAAAATACTCAACAAAATATTAGCAAACCGAATTCAAAAATACATCAAGAGGATCATATACCACCATCAAGTGGGATTCATCCCAGGGATGCAAGGATGGTACAACATTCGAAAATCCATCAACATCATCCACCACATCAACAAAAAGAAGAAGAAAAACCACATGATCATCTCCATAGATGCTGAAAAAGCATTTGACAAAATTCAGCATCCATTCATGATTAAAACTCTCAACAAAATGGGTGTAGATGGCAAGTACCTCAACATCATAAAGGCCATATATGACAAACCCATAGCTAATATCATACTTAACAGTGAGAAGCTGAAAGCTTTTCATCTAATATCGGGAACAAGACAGGGATGCCCACTCTCTCCACTGTTATTCAACATAGTGCTGGAGGTCCTAGCCATGGCAATCAGACAAAACAAAGAAATACAAGGCATCCAGATTAGTAAAGAAGAAGTCAGATTGTCACTATTTGCAGATGACATGATATTGCACATAAAAAACCCTAAAGACTCCACTCCAAAACTACTAGAATTAATATCTGAATTCAGAAAACTTGCAGGATACAAAATTAACTCACAGAAATCTGTTGCTTTCCTATATACTAATGATGAACTAACAGAAAGAGAAATCAGAAAAAGAATCCCATTCACAATTGCATTAAAAAGAATAAAATATCTAGGAATAAACCAAACGACGAAAGTGAAAGACCTATACTCTGAAAACTACAAGACACTCCTAAGAGAAATTAAACAGGACACTAACAAATGGAAATTCATCCCATGCTCTTGGCTAGGTGGAATAAACATTGTCAAAATGGCTATACTACCTAAAGCAATCTACAGATTCAACGCAATCCCTATCAAACTACCAACAGCTTTCTTCAATGAACTGGAACAAATAATTCTAAAATTCATATGGAACCACAAAAGACCCCGAATAGCCAAAGCAATCCTGAGAAGGAGGAATCAAACAGGGGGAATTACGCTCCCTGACTTCAAACTCTACTACAAAGACACAGTAATCAAGACAATTTGGTATTGGCACAAAAACAGACCCACAGACCAGTGGAACAGAATAGAAAATCCAAACATTAACCCAAACATATACAGTCAACTAATTTGAAAAGGAGTTGAAAACTAGTTTGAAAAGGAGCCTTGGATATACAATGGGGAGATGACAGCCTCTTCAGCAGCTGGTGTTGGCAAAACTGGACTGCTACATGTAAGAAAATGAAACTGGACTACTGTCTAACCCCATACACAAAAGTCAACTCAAAATGGATCAAAGACCTGAATGTAAGTCATGAAACCATAATACTTTTAGAAAAAAAATAGGCAAAAATTTCTTAGACATAAACATGAGTGACTTCTTTATGAACATATCTCCCCGAGCAAGGGAAACAAAAGCAAAAATGAACAAGTGGGATTATATCAAGCTGAAAAGCTTCTGTACAGCAAAGGACACCATCAGTATAACAAAAAGACATCCTACAGTATGGGAGAATATATTCATAAATGACGTATCTGATAAGGGGTTGACATCCAAAATATATAAAGAACTCATGCACCTCAACAAACATAAAGTAAATAATCCAATTAAGAAATGGGCAGAGGACATGAATAGACATTTCTCCAAAGAAGAACTCAGATGGTCAACAGGCACATGAAAAGATGCTCCACATCGCTAATCATCAGAGAAATGCAGATTAAAACCACAATGAGATATCACCTCACGCCAGTGAGGATGGCCAACATCCAAAACACAAACAACAACAAATGTTGGCGAGGATGTGGAGAAAGGGGAACCCTCCTACACTGCTGGTGGGAATGCAAATTAGTTCAACCATTGTGGAAAGCAGTATGGAGGTTCCTCAAAAAACTCAAAATAGAAATACCATTCGACCCAGGAATCCCACTCCTAGGAATTTACCCTAAGAATGCAGCAGCCCAGTTTCAAAAAGACACATGCACCCCTATGTTTATTGCAGCACTATTTACAATAGCCAAGAAATGGAAGCAACCTAAGTGTCCATCAGTAGATGAATGGATAAAGAAGAAGTGGTACATATACACAATGGAATATTATTCAGCCATAAGAAGAAAACAAATCCTACCATTTGCAACAACATGCATGGAGTTAGAGGGTATTATGCTCAGTGAAATAAGCCAAGCAGAAAAAGACAAGTATCAAATTATTTCACTCATATGTGGAGCATAAGAACAAAGAAAAGAACTGAAGGAACAAAACAGAAGCAGATTCACAGAACCCAAGAACGGACTAATAGTTACCAAAGGGAAAGGGACTGGGGAGGATGGGTGGGAAGGGAGGGACAAGGGGGAAAGGGCATTACGATTAGCAGATGTAATGTTGGGGGGGACACAGGGAGGGCTGTACAACTCAGAGAAGACAAGTAGTGATTCTATAGCATCTCACTATGCTGATGGACAGTGACTGTAATGGGGTTGGTGGGGAGGACCTGATGAAGGGGGTAGTTTAGTCACCATAATATTGCACATGTAACTTTAGATTAATGATAACCAAAATCCTGTCAAACAATACACAACAGAGTGCAAATGTCTATGCAGGCAAGAGCTCCATCCCTTTTGTGTTCCTACTTCCATGCAAGAAATGGCAAAAAGGTTTTAGGAAATTTGTCAGGTTTATTGAAACTTAAGACTCTTTCCTTCAAATTTCCTGTTGGTTTTCCTCAAACCTCATTACCATATGAAGACTGGCTGAGAATGGATCAGTTGTATTTACAGCAATCTAATCAGAGCAGCAATCTTCAAACCAGGGATGTTTTATATATAAGGGAATCAGTTTTTAGATCTTCAACTTTTCCAGGTACCCTTCCCTCAAAATGATCTGTCTGAGGACTTGACTGTGGTTTTTGCTGCCTGTCTCTCATTTCACAACTGTCCAAGTTTACACAAGAAGGAATCTTTGTAACATTGTTCTGTGGTTTAGAAACTTCCAGGACATTTAGGAAAGGAGTGTTTATTTTTATTGGTGTCAGGAAAGCCTCCTTTAATCAAGGCTTTAAAGATCTGATCCCAGTCATTTTATTAATGCATTTCCAAAAACCGTTTTGCCTTTTATGTTAAAAACCTTCAAAAAATTATAACACGTGTGTTTTCATCAAATGTCCATTATTAATAATGGTATTTACAACTCAATCCAGGAAAAAAATCTTTAAACAGAGCAATATGGTCAGAGAAATAAAAAATAGTTTAAATTTCATACATATTTTTGTTGCAGACATTTTGAGTGATCAATAAAAAGTGCTTCAAGAAAAATATGTTATACTAAGATCTGCAGGAAATATTGAATAGAAATATGATTTTAAAAAAGAAAGGAGCAAAATAAAATCAATTGTTAATGAAGAGTTTATTCATGAATTTTAATGGGCTATGTCTTTATACTTAATCACTTTAGTATTAAGATTTCATTGTGTATATTTAAAAGCTATTATGAATTTTATTTGAAGATGTCAATATTTTTAATACAGTGAAATTTATAAACTTTGCAGCTATTTAAACATTCAAAGTGATGATAAAATGTTTTAGAAGTCATCTTAAAAATGTGCAAAGCTTTTATAGATTTCCAAAGTTTGACTGCCATTAATCTAATGTACTAGTTGACCTATAAACATGAAGATGCTTTGATGACAATGCAGAATTATTGTCAATGTATGTTTATATTTAATCCTCTAACCATTCTTTAAATTTGTATCTTCTACAGTCAGGTGGAAAATATCATACATGCATATGTGAATATATGCATCAAAATTCATGTAACTTCTCAAATCTTTCCCTTTTGTAGCTCTGGAAGGAGGGGTTCCCTGCCTGGGGCAAGTTCCCAATTAATTCAATAGGACCAAATAAAGGCAAAGGCAAGAAGTTGGGGAGTCTAAAAGGGGTACCATGTTCATTCCCATAGTGGTCACAAATAGCTTGGTATACACAGCCGGCCCAAATGTGCTCCCCAGGCTGGCTGCAGGTTCTTTTTTTTACTTTTTAGTTTTTATTATTATTTATTTATTTATTTATTTTTTATTTTGGTATCATTAATCTACAATTACATGTGCAACATTATGGTTACTAGACTCCCCACATCATCAAGTCACCCCCACATACCCGATTACAGTCACTGTCCATCAGTGTAGTGAGATGCTATAGAATCACTACTTGTCTTCTCTGAGTTGTACAGCCCTCCCCATGCCCCCCCAACACTATATCTGCTAATAGTAATGCCCCTTTTTCCCCCTTGTCCCTCCCTTCCCACCCACCCTCCCAGTCCCTTTCCCTTTGGTAACTATTAGTCCATTTTTGGGTTCTGTGAGTCTGTTGCTGTTTTGTTCCTTCAGTTTTTTTCTTTGTTCTTATACTCCACAGATGAGTGAAATCATTTGTCTTTTCCCACCTGGTTTATTTCACTAACCATAATACCCTCTAGCTCCATCCATGTTGTTGCAAATGGTAGGATTTGTTTTCTTCTTATGGCTGAATAATATTCCATTGTGTATATGTACCACTTCTTCTTTATCCATTCATCTACTGATGGACACTTAGGTTGCTTCTATTTCTTGGCTATTGTAAATAGTGCTGCAATAAACATAGGGGTGCATGTGTCTTTTTGAAACTGGGCTGCTGCATTTTTAGGGTAAATTCCTAGGAGTGGGATTCCTGGGTCGAATGGTATTTCTATTTTAAGTTTTTTGAGGAACGTCCATACTGCTTTCCACAATGGTTGAACTAATTTGCATTCCCACCAGCAGTGTAGGAGGGTTCCCCTTTCTCCACATCCTCGCCAACATTTGTTGTTGTTTGTGTTTTGGATGTTGGCCATCCTAACTGGTGTTAGGTGATATCTCATTGTGGTTTTAATTTGTATTTCTCTGATGATTAGCGATGTGGAGCATCATTTCATGTGCCTGTTGGCCATCTGAATTTCTTCTTTGGAGAAGTGTCTGTTCAGATCCTCTGCCCATTTTTTAATTGGCTTATTTACTTTTTGTTTGTTGAGGTGTGTGAGCTCTTTATATATTTTGGATGTCAACCCTTTATTGGATATGTCATTTATGAATATATTCTCCCATACTGTAGGATGTCCTTTTTTTTAAATTAAGGTATTATTGATATACACTCTCATGAAGGTTTCACATGAAAAAACAACGTGGTTACTACATTTACCCATATTATTAAGTCCCCACTCATACCCTAATTCAGTCACTGTCCATCAGTGTAGTAAGATGATACAGATTCACTGTTTGCCTTCTCTGTGCTACACTGTTTTCCCCATGATTCCCCCACACCATGTGTGCCAATCATAATACCCTTAAATTCCCTTCTCCCACCCTCCCCACCCACCCTCCCACACCCCAACCCTTTGGTAACTGCTAGTTTCTTCTTGGAGTCTCTGAGTCTGCTATTATTTTGTTCCTTCAGTTTTGCTTCGTTGTTATACTCCACAAATGAGGGAAATCATTTGGCACTTGTCTTTCTCCACCTGGCTATTTCACTGAGCATAATATCCTCCAGCTCCATCCATGTTGTTGCAAATGGCAGGATTTGTTTCCTTCTTATGGCTGAATAATATTCCATTGTGTATATATACCACATCTTCTTTATCCATTCATCTACTGATGGACACTTAGGTTGCTTCCATATCTTGGCTATTGTAAAAAGTGCTGCAATAAACATAGGGGTGCATATGTCTTTTTGAATCTGAGAAGTTGTATTATATGGGTAAATTTCAAGGAGTGGGATTCCTGGGTCAAATAGTATTTCTATTTTTAGTTTTTTGAGGAACCTCCGTATTGCTTTCCACAATGGGTGAACTAGCTTACATTCCCACCAGCAGTGTAGGAGGGTTCCCCTTTCTCCACATCCCTGCCAGCATTTGTTGTTCTTAGTCTTTTGGATGTTGGCCATCCTTACTGGTGTGAGGTGATATCTCATTGTGGTTTTAATTTGCATTTCCCTGATGATTAGTGATGTGGAGCATCTTTCCATGTGTCTGTTGGCCATCTGAATTTCTTCTTTGAAGAACTGTCTCTTCATTCCCTCTCTCATTTTTTAATTGGGTTATTTGCTTTTGGGGGTAGAGGCATGTAAGTTCTTTATGTATTTTGGAATGTTAACCCCTTGTCGGATATATCATTTACAAATATATTCTCCCATACTGTAGGATGCCTTTTTGTTCTGTTGATGGTGTCCTTTGCCATACAGAAGCTTTTCAGCTTGATATAGTCCCACTTATTCATTTTTGCTTTTGTTTCCCTTGCCCGGGGAGATATGTTCATGAAGAAGTCACTCATGTTTATGTCCAAGAGATTTTTGCCTATTTTTTTTCTAAGAGTTTTATGGTTTCATGACTTACATTCAGGTCTTTGATCCACCTTGAGTTTACCTTTGTGTATGGGGCTAGACAGTAGTCCAGTTTCATTCTCTTACGTGTAGCTGTCCAGTTTTGCCAACACCAGCTGCTGAAGAGGCTGTCATCTCCCCATTGTATATTCAAGGCTCCTTTATCAAATGTTAATTGACTGTAGATGTTTGGGTTAATGTTTGGATTTTCTATTCTGTTCCACTGGTCTGTGGGTCTGTTTTTGTGCCAGTACCAAATTGTCTTGATTACTGTGTCTTTGTAGTAGAGCTTGAAGTCAGGGAGCGTAATTCCCCCTGTTTGATTCCTCCTTCTCAGGATTGCTTTGGCTATTCGGGGTCTTTTGTGGTTCCATATGAATTTTAGAATTATTTGTTCCAGTTCATTGAAGAAAGCTGTTGGTAGTTTGATAGGTATTGCGTTGAATCTGTAGATTGCTTTAGGTAGTATAGCCATTTTGACGATATTTATTCTTCCTAGCCAAGAGCATGGGAGAGGGTTGTGATCTTAAACTCCCAGGTTATATGTTACTTCTACCCTAGAGTCACTGATCTAGAATAGTAGGAAGAAGTAGCACTAAAATACTTATGACCTTTATCACTGATTCTTAAACTGTTAGCACCTACTCCCTTTGCCATTAGGACTTCCAAAAGAAAAAAAATCCTTGAATTTGTTTTCCTTCACACACAAGCCCTTAAACTGGACAATAGTCAGACTGTCCGGCTCCTGTTCATGTTCTTGATTCTTCCACAACCACACGTATCATTTATCCTAGTCTTTGACTCGATCCGTTTTTTTGACATAGATCCCCAAAGACGTCCTCCCTGCCTCTGTAAGGTAACAAAAGGAGTCGATTATCATATCATGCATCTTTTCATTTGGTGGAGGTAGCAAGGGACCTCTAATCTTCATTACTTTCTTTATTAGTTCATTATTTCAAATTTATTATTGTTATAAGGTGAATACATTCTATTTAAAATCTATCTCATTCTATTTAAAATAGTGAAATTCTCCCTTTTCCAGTCCCCCATGGGGACTTTATATTTCTTTATTCCTCTATTGGATACTTTTTCATTTAATTATAGGAGTTATATATTAATAAACTTCCTTAGCCATGGCATTTTTTCTAGCCTGACTTAAATATTAGCAATAGGATTCTGACTATTTGATTTCTCAGACAGTTTATATCCCTGACCACAAAAATTTAAAGCACTCAGTAGAAAATTTGACAAGGATTTTAAAATACAGATTGGAAATGGCTTCTTCATTTTTTATAGTGTATCATACAGAATTTAGACATATATATAAAATTGTAAGAAAATGGAGATTATTAGTTTCAGAGAACACCAGGAATTCAGATTTGAAGACTTAATTTCACAGTTCACATTCTGTGTAATTGATTGTTTAAAGAAATTATGAAACATTTTATAAATTATAAGAGTATACAAATGTAGTTATTTAAAATTTAGGTTTAATGGGATTTTTAGAATAGGACACCAGAGCCCTGTTGGCAGGATTGTCATGAAAACTTCCCTCATGCTCTGATTTGGAGAAGAGATATATGTCAGCATTTCTAACCTTTCTGCCTATGAAGACTTTCTGGAATTTGGAATAACGTTGCTACTTCATTTAACAAGTGATACTCCTTATTAGAAAGAAACTTAATAACTATTTAATTGAGGGTTTTTTCTGCAAAATGAAATCATTAACTAATAATTTTAGTCAGTATAGAACATTTCATTCAGACACAATTTTACGATGATTTCACCTTTCATTACTTATACTCTCACCCAGGCTCTTTATAGCAAGTAATCAACAGCAAATAATATATCAGGGTTTAATGGCCAAGTACTCTGAAAAGTACCATGAGGCACTCAAGGAAAGTATTAGCAATGGTACATGTTCCTTCTTCAGTCTAGTGACCCTATTGATTTGCAGATCAAAAACCATAAATATGAAACAACAGTGATCAGTACAAGAGAACATGTAATAAGGGCAGACTGTTGGCCAAAGGAAAGATTGACATGATTTCAAATGATGAGGGTGACACATGGGCTGGCCTTGAAGAATGTCCAAGATTTGGCTGCTCAGAGAGAAAGGAAGAAGGAGGCTTCAGCAGGAAGGATGGTCTCTTTCACTATGTCTTCTGTTACTGATCCCTACAGTGTCCAGACTCAATGACGATTGATTCACCCCCATTCCATAGAAGGTCATCTTTTAAAAATATTGTTTATTGTTTAAGATGGTGACATAAATTAAGGGTTTGTTTAGGCAAAAAAATTATATATTTTTTAAAGAAGATAATGAACAGAAAAGCACATTAAACATCTCAGTTAATAGAACCTGGGAATCATGAATCAAGTACCTGATGAGAGTACACATGAATTATAGGCAAAATAACTACTATTCACACAGGGGCTCTACTATCGGTATGCACTATAAAACACATCCTGGTTGTATAATATTGAAAAATGCCCATGTTAGTTGGCAGTTGGTCACCTCTGAAAGGGTTCTCCTCCAACATCCACCAAGCTGATTGCCGAGGTTCCTCCCCCATATTTACCCAGGATTCAGCAACTAAAGAGTTAATAACTGGCCCAGCAGGGCGTCCCACAGGACCTGTTCTGGCAATCCAAGCCTCCCCTGTCTGCTCTGATTGGCCTAGTCCCATACCAAACAGGCTATTGAATATAAGGCTTTTCATTTTGTATATCCTGGGCTATTGAGAGCCTTTTGCCCTGCTTTAGTAATTGGACCCCAGAGAGCACAGAACCTTCTAGATTCCCTGGCCCTGAGGCATCTGCTCCCTTCTCCCTGCTCTCTACCCTCTTGGGGATGAACCACTAGCACAAGGGATGATCACTGGAGAATCACGATCACTGTTTCCAAACCACAAAAAATTCCCTCCCGATAGCCATGAGGATGGGGTCCGAGAATTTGGTAGACAATGTGCCCTACACACGCTTCCTAAACTCAGCTGTGAAACTGCAGGGTCTGCAGCTGCCTTCAACAAACCCGTGCCTACAGAAACCCAGTGAGCTCTGTCTCCCCATCAGAGTTCTTTCTTTCCTGGGTCACTCACACCCAAGTCTGCCTTGGTTATGTTTTCCTGGTTTTGTGTTAGTTTTGTTTCAGCAACCAAAGTGCTTTTTCAGACATTCCAAGCACCAGCGGCTCTGGGGCTTTGTCACTCAACACGGTGACAGGTGATTACTTGGAGGGATGACTCAGAACTCTCATTTTTCTCTAAGCTTCTCCTCTGAAAACATGGTCATCATACAGATGCTATTGAATGTTTACATTTTATGGTAATGTTTTTACTAGTACATCATTTCTTTTATCAGCCTTAGGTATAGTTGCCATATAAAATTGTAAGATATTTAAAGTGTACATCGTGGTGACTTAATGTATGTATACATTCTAAAGCATTCATCCTATCTTGTTAATTAACACATCTGTGACTTCACATATTTATATGTCTTTTTTTGGTGGCAACATGTAAGTTCTACTTTCTTAGCAAATTTCAGTTACAAACTACAATGCTACCAACTATAATCTCCATGTTTTACATTAGATCCTGAGACCTTATTCATCTTACAGCTGAAAGTTTGTACCTTTTCCCATCCTTTCCTTATTTTCCCCACCTAGCTCTGGCAACCACTTTCCTACTTTCTGTTTCTGTGAATTTGTCTTTTGATGCCTGGCTTACTTCACCCTCATAATGCCCTGCAGGTCCAACCATGTTGTCAAAAAAGGCAGGATTTCCATCTTTCTCATGGCTGAATAGTGAATGTTCCATTGTACATATATTCTGCATCATCTTTATCCATTCATCCATTGATGGACACTTAGGTTGTTTCCATATCTTGGCTTTTGTGAGTAATGCTGCAAGTGAACGTGGGAGTACAGCTAATCTCTGCTATCTGGTTTTCATTTCTTTGGATATAGACGCAGAAGTGGGATTCCTGGATCACATGGTAGTTCTGTTTTTTTGTTTTTTGAAGACCCCTCACTCTGTGTCCCATAGTGGCTGTACCAGTTCATATTCCCACCAACAGTGCACAACACTGCCCTTGCTCTACATCTTTGCCAACACCTGTTATGTCTTGTCTTTTTGGCTATTTCCATCCTAGCAAGTGTGAGGTGATATCTCATTGTGGTTTTGATTTGCATTTCCTTGTTGATTGTTGATGTACAGCACCTTTTCATATGCCTGTTGGCCATTTTATGCCTTCCTTAGGAAAAATCTATTCAGGTCTCCCGTTTTTTAAATGGATTGTTTTGGGTTGCTTCCAAGTTTTAGCAAATGCAAATAAAACTACTATAAACCTTCAGGTTTTTGTATGAATGTAAGTTATCAACTAGTTTGGGTAAATACCAAGGAGCACAATTGCTGGTCACGTAGTAAAAATATGTTTAGTTTTGTATGAAACTTCCAAACTGTGTTCCAAAGTTGGCTGTACCATTTTGCATTCCCACCAGCAATGAATGACTTTCTGTTGGTCCATGTCTTCACTAGCATTTGGTGTCAGTACTTTGGGTTTTAGTCATTCCAATAAGTGCGTAGTGGTATTTCATTGGTATTTTAATTTGCAATCCCCTAATTATATATGATGCTTTCATTTGCTTACTTGCCAACTGTATATCTTCTTTGGTGAGGTGTCTGTTCATATCTTTTGGCCTCTTTTAAACCTGTGATTTTAAATTGTGAAATTATTGAGTTTGAGTTCTTTGTATAATTTGGGCACCAGTCTTACGTTAGATATGTGTTTTGCAAATTTTCTTCCCAGTCTGTAGCTTATCTTTTCATTCTCTTTATTTCTTATACTTTTAAAAGTCTTTTGTCTTTAAAAATATCCATGGTGGTTTTCCCATGTTGTGCTCTTAGGAATTTAAAACGTTTCCCCTCTGTCTATGAACACAAGACTATATTTTTGAAACCTATTAATATGTTTCCATTTTCAGGTACATAGCCTTATCTATATTCTTTCTGAGGACTCTATTTGTCTTGAGTAGAGAGGGGAGCTTAGAAAATTCCAAGGGGAATGAATATAGAAAAAAAAGAATTCAGCTTCAGCTCTCACATCTAAATTTAGATTTTTGACTTCTAAGCAAGAAAATTGGCTTGGAATTCAGGTTTGTTCAAAGATAAAAAAAAAATCTCTAAATTTTTTCCTCATATCCTTCACTATGTTATAAGTAAGGCCTGCTGGGCTAGATGGCAGAGTTTTTATGTAAAGGAAGTCTGACAGGAAGGAGCAGGTCAGATAGAAAGGTCAGTTGTCTTGGTCCTGGAGGACTGATAGAGGAAGAAGGAAGGTGGAAGCAGAACAGGGAAATCAGATGTCAGGACTCTTATCCTACCCCCTCTGTTAAAGGCACACACACATGGGGCGAGGAGAGGTTAGAAACATGATAAATAAAGGAGCACAAGAATACTGGATAGTGGAGCACTACTCAGAAGTCCAGGCGGGACCACCCATACCTTCCTAGTTACCCACCCAGGGAGCAAACCAGACTGGCCACTCCTCTCCATGGATCAAAGAATGCAGAACACAGTGCAAGGATTTAAGGCTTTTCTTTCTTTTGCTAGTTGACGCTCAGTTATCTCCCCTTATGCCATCACAGGGAGGGGAAGGATAAGGTGGTGGAACTCCAAACAAAACACCCAAAGAGACTGAGTAATCCAGGAGACACTTTAAATTAACCCACACATAGAGCTGAACTCTAAATGGACTGAATATTTAATAATTCATCGAAACCTGAAAAGAACTCTTTAAACCTAAGAAACTGAGGTATTATTAATTGCAAGTTTCAAAGCTTGTTTCATAACTATTTCATGGATGAGATGGTTCATATGAAAGAGTGAATCTATTAGAGAAAATTTTGTTTTTGCATATCTTTCTGTATGTATCTAAGTATAATGTAAATTTGCTACTCTACCATATAATTTCCTTTTCTTCTCTCTTTCTCATTCATTTGTTCATTCATCCATTCATTCATCTCACTGAATTCACACACAGTTTCAGATCTCTTTGAAAGAAGAATATTGCACAGCAGAATCTAAACATACCAAGAAAAAAGAAGCGTCAAAGTCAAAGATTAAAAAAAAAGACAGGAAATGAATTTTGGATTAGATTTGGAATTAAAAATAAATATAATCAGCCACCATTTGTTAGAATTGAGTTGCCATTGGTTCTGAACTTCTTAACAGTCAGTGCAAAGAAGGAAAAGAATCAGTCCCGTGCTTTTACCTTGCCTGTATGATAAAAACAACCCGTAAGTATAGGTACAAGTGGTCCTTGCAGTAAGTCTTGAGCTAAGTTTCTCTTACCACATCTCCTAAAAAACTTAATATGTAGACTATGTCCCCAATAAAGTACCTACAATATGACCAATAATGAGTTCTGTAGGACTGTTGTTTACAATACTCCTCAGAGTGAACTGATGACATCATGACAAAGAACAGTTCCATGAAGGAAAGAAAATGGTAATGTATTAGGTCACGAGGACTCCTGCATTGAAATACCCAGGATGAAGATGAATTCATAGCCATATGGCATTTCTCTGGAAAAGACTTCCTGGCAAATCCAAGGCTGGATCTAATACGGTAGTAGGTAGTAGGGAATAAGGGAGTTGCCAGGAGATGGCCTCTCCGAGAGGATTAGAAATATAAATATAAATATGAATACACACACATGTAAGTATATGTACACACACATGTAAGTATATGCAGTATTTCCTGGGGGTATTTTTATGAGTTTCGTTTTTTATTTTTAAACTTCAAGAATATGCTGAATATTGCAATACTTGAGGACTTTCTACAAATGACTGTCATTTAATATGAATTATGGTTAATTATTTCTTTTTTTCTATACTGAGGGGCTTGACTCTACCAGAATGGTTTTATAGATAATTTTGTGGTTCATTTAAGGCATTTTGGGCAGCTAAGCTCCATGATCATCATACGACCTAAAAAATCCTCACATGCATATTTATTTGTGGCTGTCACAGTGTTTCTTACCTTGTGCCTGAATGTTGATAGTACATAGCACGTTGATAAGTTTTTTTCTGGGACATTCTATTTTGCATCTTTTAGCTTGTTTTTGCCAGTGTTTTGTACCTTGTGTAAATGCTAATCCTCATTCTCCTTTGGCATTCCTGCCACATTTTTTTCTACTTTAATTCATCATCTTTGAACTTCTATGTTGTTTTAACTAATTTCTCTTTGGTCTTTCTTTCCCTTTGATTGTTTTCATTAAGTGCTGATCATATTCTTGTATTTTATGACGTGCCTTACTTCTTGGATATGTTCTCCAATCCTTTTGGATGCTTCAACAATGAGTATGTTTTAATCAAATTAAATCGTCACTTGACTCTTAATGCCTGCTGGGTCCCTTCTTTCGTACCTTTTGTTCTCTCTGTTTTTAAGGAACATCAGATGAACCAGGATGATTTCATAGCATGTGAGCATCTGCCAGAGTTGGATAAACACAACTCATCGACAACTGAAATGCTCAAGATTATACCTAAATAGTTGCTGTGACTTAGAATGATTCTGTCCTTTTCTCCATGTTTGTGACTTTGGAAATTTTTCTGGAGTTTTAAGTTTAGAATACAACATTAGGTTTGCATAGCAAGCTAAACATATCAAGACTCTTGTTTTATTCTTCAGGGTCCGTTTACCAAACATACAATTTAACACAGCCCTCAGCTACACTTGCAAGATTTCCTAGTCTTCCCTTCATCTGCTGATCAACACACTGAAATAATCTTGGGGAACCGTTTGGGCTGAATTTCTGGTCAACACAGCTTCTCCCTCTTTGTGGAGCAGTTGTACTCACCGCTCTTTTGCTTACTCCGTTAAAATGCTCTTTAATTTTGGCAATTAAAAAATATATTTTATGAGAATTTGATATGTGGATTTATCACTACTTTTTGAGGGCAAATGGAGTTTGAAAAGAAATGAATAGTATTGAGGTCATCTGTTATTTTACTTACGTATTTTTTTTCTTCTTCTAATAGCATCTTGGCTTTGCCTTGGGGAACCACCTCTTCCTATTTCCCAGATCTGAACAAGTCAGTCCAAGCAAAGTCAGCTCCAGGATCTCAAGAATCATTGGGAAAGCAGCCTGCTCCTTCTGCTGGAGTTGTTAAATTGGCAGGTAGGATAGAGAATAATGGTCCCCTGAAAATGTCCATACCCTAATCCCCAAAACCTGTGAATATGTCACCTTATAGGGCAAAAGGGATCTTGCAGATGTTCTTTTAAGTCCCACATGCTAACTAATTGCACCACCGGAGTTCTGCAGATGTTCTTAAGTTGAGGATATTGAGATGGGGAGACGCTCTGGAATATCTTGGTGAGCCTAATGTAACCATAAGGATCTTTGTACAAGGGAAGCAAGAGGATCAAGAGAGTCAGAGAAGGAGATGTGCCAATGGTAGCAGAGGCCGGAGGGATGCACTCGCCGGTTGTGAAGATGGACGAGGGCCGTGAGCCAAGGCGTGCAGCAGCCTCTACAAGTTAGAGAAGGTGCAGGGTTTCGGGTGGCCTCCCCAGAGACTCCAGAGAGAACACAGCCCTGCCAACAGCTGCATTTTGGTTCAGTGAGGCTTCTGATCTCTCGATGGTAAGACCATAAATTTGTATTATTTAAGCTGCTGCATTTATGGTTATTTGTTACAGCAGCAATGGGAAATGAATACAGCAGCATATAGGTCTGAGGCTCCTGGTGGCTGTGTTTGCCATAACTCTGGCCAGTCTGCTTCCATATGAAGTCAAAATAGAATAAAGAAGAGTCTAGTGAGACACATTGCTGGTGACATTGTTGGAGCACTTGGATCCAGCCTTCCAGAAGAACTACTTTACCTGGGTTTTGCAATGTTTTTGGCCAACAATTTTTTTGTTTTTTGCTTCTGTTACTTTGATCTGAGCTCTCACTTCCATAGAGGCTCACGTACAAGTATTTTTAAAAATACTTTGATTTTACTTAAAACAGCCTCAGTTTGGTAACAACACATATATCACATATATCAGAAGTTACTGACTGAGTAAACTATAGTCCAAAAATATAAAATTTTTATAGCCATGGGAACTCACACTGTGGAAAAACTGTATTTCTATGTGGAAAAGTATTAAGAATATGTTAGTTTTTCACTGAAGAAAAAAAATTGGGACAGAGCATTCACAACAACATCCAGCCACATGAAAAAAAGAAAAAGTTAAAAAAGTTACCAGAGAGTGTTGCCTGTGATTCTTGGGAGAGGTTAGAAATTCCTTTTAACCCCCTGCGTTATTCATTGAGTTACACAGCGTGACATTTGGAAACTTTGCTAACACGTTTGCCAAATGGTATTTTAGTTTAAAAATGCTATTAAAAGATTCATTGGAGAAGTTTAAAATATTGAAAATTCACAAGCTGAATCATTATAAACTAATATTAAAAAGTCAAAAGTTCCCCATGGTAAAAAACAGGCAGGAATGGTAATACTGTTAATTTTACTTTTAATTTCACTAACAAAAATAAATGAAATCTGTAGCATGCAGTTGCTACTATATAGAAAGTGAGAACAGGTTATGAGTGTCTACACGTGGTACAGCACTATTTTCACACATTTCTTTCATTTTCATTATCTGTGTGTCTATCAAATTAACGAGACAGAGATCCTGTAGCATTTTGTCCCTCTTTGGGGAAGCAAAAGGTCCATTGGTTAAAGAGCCATATAAATAATGTGTGATTCTAGGGAAGTTAACCTCATATAAAATTGGAATGTATCTACAGCTTAGATTAGTTGAAACAACTAAACGAAATAATACATGTTATGTACCTATCATAATGTGGAGCACATATACATTCTCAATAAATGTTAGCTACTACTAATATTATTATTAATATATAGTCATTACTATTAATTTTTTGCACCCTGTATAGTTTTTGTATATCTGAGTTATCCCAGAATCCGTTTTTATTTTATAATATTTAATGAGGAAAATGCCATCTATTAATTAACTTCACTTGAAAAACTTAAAAAAAATAGTATCTGTGAATTAAGGAATGTTTTAGGCACTGTTGCCATTGAAATGAATAAAAGTCAGTCCCTGACAACTAAAGCTTGGATTTTAGTGGGGATACAGTAAAAAATACTTACAAGTCCCATGAAGTGTTAGGTTTGCTACATGAGAAATATGCATAGGGTTTCAGGCAGGGTAAAAAAGAGGAAATGGTCAGTGCTACCTGGGCAAGAAAGTCAGGACAAGGACTCAGAGAGACAAGGGGACATGTGAGAGCATCTTGAGCAACAGCGAAGTGGTTGAGCCAGGATGGGCACTCCATGCTGAGGGATGTGTGCCCACCAAGGCATGGAGGCAAGAAACAATTTCACGTGTCCAAATGATGGGAGGGAGATGGGAGTGGGCAGCAAATGAGGCTGGATTGCTAAGCAGGGACCGATGAATCCATTTAGAAGATCTTTCACTGACCCCCGCAGGCATAGTAGAGGCTGGGGGTACAATAGTGGTCTCTGCTTTGATGGGACTTAGATTCTGAATAATCACAGGTTGCTTCTGTGGGAAATGAGGCTTACTGAACGGGGAAGGCAGGATCTGGTTTTGTGGTAGGGTGGTCAGTCAGGTGGTTGTAGGGAGCAATGTTCGAATGACAGAGAGACTAAATAGAGGACTATTTATTAATTCAAATGAGAGCAGCTAAATGGAGGCACTGAAAGCAGGGATGGAAAGAAGACACAGCTTTGACATGAAACTTGGTAAGTAGCCTGAGTCTGTCTCGGTGACTACTTGGAGCTGAGGGAAAAGGAGAGGGCGAAATGTGAGTGTCCAGAGTTATCTGACTCGGGTGGGAGGTGACAGGTCACTGAGACTCCAGGCGAACCAGAGCCTGGGGTGCTGAGTCCGGGCTGGGGCGTGGTGTTTTAGGTGCTGAGGCTGGAAAGGGTGTGTTCAGAAGGAGTGACGGAGCGTGGCTGGAATTTGGGGAACACGAGAGGCATAACGTGCGCTTGGACTGCAGCATGTGCTGTAGCTCTGGGGAGAGCCCCAGGTGCCTCCAAACGGTTCAAGGGCGTAAGAGGGGTGAATGCGACTATCAGGCTGTGGGCCTAAGATAGAAGAACTCTTATGGGAGACCAGAGAAGCCACAGGAAACCCAAATTCCTCTGCATGTCACCAGCTCTGGTTCTAGTTCAGTCTGGGTGCCAAATCCCTGGTGCCGGTGCTGCTTAGTGAGGGATGCCTGGGGATCCTGTGGACGCTTGTTTTTGGTTACCAGGTGCCAGTCTGGCTCTGGTTCCCCGTAGCCTCTCCCAGCTCCAGTGACTTCTACTACTCATTCTAAATATACCTCCGACCTTCGCTCCGGAACCCACTCATGTGACTTAACTGTTCCAGCCGTGGAGTCCCTTTCCCATTGTGTGATCCCAAGTCCACTCACAGGCCCAAGTGATGAGTTGCGATGGGAAAGCGCTCCAGAGACCCAGCAAAGGACCCGGAGATGCCACAGGGGACATGAAGGTTTGTTGGGACCTACACGCGGAGAATCCAGGAGCGCTGGCTGGACGAGGCTGTGCACCACCATGTGGGCAGGGAGGGAACTGCTGATATGGAGGGAGAGACAGAGACTGTGTGTGCCAAGGTCAGGGGGACAGCTACTATGCGCTATGCCAGGGGGATCATTCTTGTGCGACCAGCATTCCAAAGAACAAAACTGGTCAGAGGGGGCTGCCTCCCAATATGATGTTTACTTTGATAAGGCGGACCTGGATCCATCCAGCCCCAGGCTATCAACATACCACCCAAAGGGGGGGGCCGTGTGGACACACGGTTATTCTGGGACAAAAGGTTACGAGTGGGCACTGCACACCAGCTCTCTGCTACTCCAAGGGAGCACTTGGAATTAAAGGCTCCACCAGGGATCTTAACCGTAATAGCTGTAAGAGGAATTGTGGACATAAAAGAAATGTTTTTCCCCCCCATCTTATTATTATTTTTCACATTTAGAGTAAGGAAAACAGACTCCTCTCCAAGTACAGCCATCCCCCTTTCTCAGAGGTCGTGAAGTGGTGACTGGCAAAGGCAGCCGCTTGCCCCACCTTGAGACTTGGTTCTAAATGGACCACCTCCCCCCAGGTTGCCTTACGAGAAGCAGTGATGTAGCATTTCCAGAAGTTAACCTTTTTTAAAAGTTTTTCAAATGAGTACCAGCAGCATGAAATCCTACTGCTGGTTGTTCGTTCTCTTTCCTCATCTTCTTAAGTCAGACAAATGGTACATTAAGGAAATTTAAGAAATACAGGGTGAAATTAGGTTAAAGTGAGGAAGAATGACTGATAACACCAGTTGGGAAACAATCAGAGAGACATGATTTAGTTTTTTTGGAGTTCTGTACTTAGAAAGAAATAAGATGTGCACAGATACACAAAAATCAGCCTAGGCTGGGAGAGAGAGGTTGGAGAAACCCTCCAAACCCAGGTTTTATTGTGTGCCTGAATCCTAAGCAAGGGAGAAAATAAAGAGAAAGTAAGATTTGCAGGAGGATAAGAAATTCAACTTTGGATACGTTGACTTTGATATGATCATGGGACATGCAGATGGAGGGTAATTACAGTGGCGTACACTATGAAAGGTTAGGGCCCGATTCCAGAACACAGTTTTGGTTTGAACGATGAGCGGCCCTGAACAGGATGTCTGAGCCATCTGTAAGGCACACAGGGTCATGAGAATTAATGAAATAAATGCAGTCTTTATCTCATTAAGAAAGGTACTTTGCAAAACTATACAGTATTGTCTACATTAATTATTTTCACTACTATTTTGAGAATTGCTGCTTATAGACATCCTTTCTGTGTTTTCTACAGTCAGATAGAATAGCATTTTGTTCACTACAGAGAAATCAATGATTTTCTATGTTCCTGTTACCCCCACCACTACCCCCCAACCCCAACCTCCACACAGGTGCTGAGCGCTGAGGTTTCTGAAAGCCTCTGTCTGTGGCTCGTCTCACTGTGCCCCATGAAAGCACAGAAATACATCGCAGCGTCCTCCAGCTGGGAGTCTGAGATGCTGAGGCTGAAGGATTTGGCTGCTTTCTGGAAGTTCACAGAGAAGCGATTATCCGTTGCATTCTGTTGCCTGTAAGCCTCTTGACGAATAATGAGGCTCATCTCCCTGCTGGGAGGCTGTTTGTACCAGAACAAGTAATAATTGCTGTTGGTGGTGTCGTACATGCAGTTCAGGGTCACTGTCTCTGCCTCCTGCACAGACATTTCTGGCTGAGGCTGAGCGACGGTCTGCGCCATCACGGATCCTGTGGGAAAGAGGAGAGAGACCCGCACTGGGGTGTCACTGCCAGATAAAGCAGCCAGCTTCACAGCTGGTTCCCATCCCCACCCACCTTTCCTCTTCTTGGTCCAAACTTCAGGCAAAATCCATCAACTTTTTTGCCCTCAATACCTGGAACTAATGAGGAAGGAATTTCCCTGCGTTATTAATTTTTCTACCTCCATGTCCTACTGGATCCTAGTAAAAGCAAACACATATGCCTTCCTTACCAAGATAGGTGAAGACTGTGAACGCCCACAGCAAACTGGGGCAAGCCATGCTGCCAGCTCTCTCCTAGAGGGTGAAAGACTCTCTCTTTGATATGAAACGTGGGCACCAGCTGTACTCCGTGACATCACCGCTTCAGAACTGGAAATGGTATGTCAGGTGGGCCACTGATGATGTCTTGCTTAAAAAGTTTATCAATGCCTTTGTCTTTTGCTTCAGAAAAAAAAAAAGTTTGGCTATAATGCCAAATGGGAAAACATGTCAGAACTGCAATTTCTTCTGGGATAAAAATGAGGAAAAGAAGGAGCTGGTCAATTGTTTTTCTAAAGATACATATCTTAGAGAGGAGAACCGGTGGGGGGGAAAGGCAAAGCTGACATGAAGACTTCAGTTTTCTCTGTAAGCTTTCTTTCTTTTTCTCTTTTTAAATGTCTTGATGGTCTCTGGGATGCCAAAACACAGGCTTTGGTTATATTATTCTTTGGCCAATACTGTATTTTAATTATTCCTCCAAACTTCCACATAATGATAAGGACAACAGCAACAATAAGATGGTCTGGACAAAAATAAGAACCAGGATTTTTGTATCTAACTGCACTGTTATTTATTTGGAGACGTTTTTTTCTTAAAGAATATTTAGCTTTGCCAGGTGGAGAAAGACAAATACCAAATTATTTCCTTCATTTGTGGAGTGTAATGATGAAGGAAAACTGAAGAACAAAACAGCAGCAGACTCACAGACTCCAAGATGGAACTAGTGGTTACCAAAGGGGAGGGAGGGGGAGGATGGGTGGGGAGGGAGGGAGAAGGAGATTGAGGATATTATGATTGGCACACATGGTGTTAGGAGGGTCACGGGGAAGACAGTGTAGCACAGAGAAGACAAGTAGTGACTGTGGCATCTTACTATGCTGATGGACAGTGACTGCAATGGGATGTGGGGGGACTTGATAATATGGGTGAATATTGTAACCACAGTGTTGCTCATGTGAAACCTTCATAAGATTTTATATCAATGATACCTTAATAAAAAAAAAGAATATCTGGCTTTGGCTGTTTCAAGGAGTTCTACAACTCTACAATACTGGTGGCAAATGTTCCTTTAAGGACGTCTGTGCACATCTATGCATGGCTTTGTGAAAGAAGAATCAGAACAATTAGCATAAAATTCATTTAGGACCGTCTGTGTTGTGCACCTGACAGCTTTTCATTGGTACCTCATCTTTCCTCATATGTGCCTTCTCCTAGGAGGGAAAAGTTCAAGAACTCATTTTATAGAAGAGGGAATTGAGCAGAAACGAAAACTTCCAACGCAAGGAAGCACTAGCCTTGTTTACAGTGGTTTTCTCTTCCAGCTGAGTCTGTCGTCCGATCTCAGATAAACCATCTCTATGGTCCAGCTGTAGGTAAACATTTTTCCTCTACATAAAAGAAGAAAAGACTGAATTAAAAGCTGGCTTGCTGTTTAGAGAGTAGTGGCCTTAACTGTGCCAACCTGTTCATTATTTTCTTTTGGGAAACTTGATAAATGGTGGGCCTTTTGCTACAGACCTTCTTAACTCCATACAAGTTCTTAAAGTACGAGTTGGTGAGTTGCTCCAGATGGTAGTTTCTTCTCCTGTTACCTTAGTGATTGAACTTCTGCCATGCCTGCCATGTCCTGTTAAGTCACATGACATTGGTAAAAGTGTTATGATTTTACAGTTTCTCCCTTTTCCTCTTCCGTCTTCACAAGAAACTCTAGATGACTGGGCTGTGTTTTCTCTCCATTTCAGTCCAGCTGAAGCTATGAGTTCACCAACGAGGCTCTCAAGAATAGAGAGCATCTTGCCTTCTATATGCTGACTGGGTCTCCCGACCCAGAGGGTCCATCCTTCTGTTGCAGATCTGTTCCTGATTCTCTGGGCCCATCCAACCAGAACCTTAGTAGCTTGTACCCATTGCCAGATGAGGCCGTAGCTCCCACAGACAGTTAATCGGATCACCTGAGACGATGTATGTGAAAGTACTTTCAAATAGGCAAATATGGGGGTGGGCAAAAAACTGTCTTCTCCTTTTTTTTTTAAAATAGATATTTGGTCCAGATGATTGTTGTTTTTGTTCTGGGTTTTTTTGGTTTTTTTTTTGCTTATTTGCTTTAAGTAAGAACAGTTTATTGGGTGGGGTTGTTTAGGAAGTCCAGAGAAGGTGGTGAGCAAAACTAGTTTACAGGATATGAAGCAGAAAAGAGGTTGAAGAAGGATAGAGAAAGGTTAGAGAGAAAAAAAATGCAGTCCCCTAGCTATCTGGGCAGTCTGAGAAATTCTACTGTGTTCCCTTGGGATAGCAACAGTATCTGGTGACGGCTGTCACAGGATTTCTCATGGGAGTTGGCTAGTTAGACTAGAAAAAGTAAAAGCTGGGAGAAAAAAAATATGTGAACTTTGCACGCTTCCTTTCATGTTCTCATGGAAGGACTTTCATGGAGGCAGAAACTAGGGCACATCTGTGATTAGTGGCACAAGCGGGAGGAGCTGCTCAAGACGCCAGCATTCACTCTCAGTTGGGTGGACCTTGACTCAGCCACACTGAGGGGCCCCAGGCCTAGTGGCCTTCTGCGTCCCGTGCTTCATGCTCTCATGACTCTCAATTCCTTATCTGAAAGTACAGTGAACAAAAACTTGTGAAAAGTGTTTTTTTTTTAATTTTTGTTGTATTCACGTACTATTTCCAGTTGTCAGAGGAAGTGATGGGCACTATTTACTAACGTCCGAGACGTGGTCCTAATACAGGGAGTGGGGCCGAGGGCGTTCGGGTGCTCTCTGGGGAACATGGCGTCCCTTTGGCGCAGAGGTAGCTGGCGGCGTCTCTTGACTGGGTGGCCTTGAAGTGCAGGGAGTGGCGGAGTTGGGACTAACAGGGAAGGAGGCTGCTAACTGTCCCTTGTGCCCCAAAGCCCTATTTAACAAGAACAGAAACAAAGGCACCAGATTTATCATAGATCCTTTCCATCTGTACCTATGGGTTTGCAACACTGTTCAAATAATTATAGTAGATATAGGTAATACAACTCTTTCCTTCTTAGATTGTCAGTTGGGAAGACTTTGCTTTTTCTCCAGTTGATGGTCAATTTTCTTAAAAGGATAACTTAAAGGGTGGATTAAAAAATTCATTTGTTCTTTGAGCTCCTTCTATAAAAGACAGAGAACAGTTTTCAGAACTTTCTGGGCCCTCTCGGTTCCTGATGACATAAATGCTCCCAGCTCGCATCCAGAATGAAGTAGCCAGATCATAAACATGTCTCCTAGAAGCTCCTCCCTGCTTTGACTTCCCAAACCTAGGGAGGATTTCATTCTGGAATGTAGAAATCAGACATAGATTCTTAGATAAAGGAGGCAACTTGTTCCAGTTCTTTTCTATGCATTAGGAACATAGATTATGAACATGAGACAGGTGCAAATAAAAGTTGTCAAAGGGATGCAAGCAGTGCCCTCTTCAGTCCAAAGAAATAATTACAAAGGCAGTTCCTATGATTCACACAGAAAGATCTTGTTTAGTCAAGAAATCTGTTCTGGAAGTAATCTGTTTATATGAATTTCAGATTTCTACTTACACTCAATGAAGAGGCCTTGATTTTTAGAATGAACCCTGTTCTTCCCTTTATCACTGTGCTTAAAAATCCTACCTTTTACAATGTCTTACCTTCTCAAAGAAACCTTCTGTGACTGTTAGAACATACTGATTTCCCCTTAATATTCTTTCATGAATGTTCAATGACTATAAAGTAAATTTTGCACATGGTCTTTGAGCTTTATTGAGCACTTATTATGTGTCTTACACTGTGCCAAGAGTATTGAGGTATGCTGATATACACAAAGCAAAAATTCTCTTCTCATAGGGACTGTCATGTATTAGGGAAAGACCAGCACCTTGAAACTTAAAGCAAAAAGAAGATAAGTCACTAAGAGTCAAACTTTCGGGCTCAGATTCAGCGCTGCATGACTTTAGAAGAGAAAGAGTTCAAGGGTTTGCTATTAGGAACGAATTCTTCGAGGAGATGGAGCTTCAAAGTGTGTTTATAGAACTAATATGATTCTAATGGCGTAAATACACATGAAAGGGAGATTTGAGTGAGTGGTACAAGCGTAAAAGGTGTTCAAGAGCTTGAAGTGCCTATGAGTCAGTAAGGAGGCTAGATTGATTAGAATAGAGTCAAAATTTTTGGAAGAAGCAGGAAGGAGGTTTAGAGGGTGAGCAGATTCAGGGGGGAGTTAATGATAAAAGAGCTTAGATTTGGTAAGTAAAGATTTTGTGCAGTGAAAAGAAATGATCGCACACTTTAAGAAACTGGAGTTTCATAAATATCAATTCCACTATCTTTTGAAAAAATAAGGTGACATCTTCTTTTTTTCCAATTAATCATTCAAGTACTCACCTGCTCTTATTAACAATCAGTCCAGCAAGGTTCACCTTGAACTTCCTTCTTTTTCTATTAAATTTTCCAATAATTTCTGGTTTAGTTTTGTTTTCCCCAAAAACAGAGCCTGAAACAAGAATTCAGGTGCAAGTAGTTTATTTAGGAAGCGATCTTAGGAAGCGGAAGTGAGAAAGTAGCACAAGACTGGTGCTTGATTCTGCCAGGATCTCCCAAGAAGTGTACAGGCTTCTCTCAGGACTGTCTGCTGGAAGGCAGGAAGCCAGAGCGTCCATCGGTCCTCTTTCCCTCCTGGTGGGTGCTTGCCAGCGGGGGTGGTAGCTCCCCTGTACTCTCATGCTGTGTATGCCCACGCACTGAGTGAGCTCCTGAGGAGTCAGAGGAGGCCCTAGGAGAGCACGTAAAAAAATAACACACACAGTGCATGCTCACTGTTGGATGTTACCAGCTTGAGATGAGTCTGAAGGTTCACAGAATTGTTTACCATGGCTATTGATAATATTGGAGCTGGGCATCTGGACGTGACGGCAAAGCACGTTAGACGTGGGTTACGGTGCTCTCTTTGCACTACATGCATCATGCTTGTCCTGTATTACATTCACTGTGTCACTGAGTCTTCGAAGTTATGTCTGGCTGAAATCTATCTCCAACACTTACTACAGGAGGGTGGCGTGACGCGAGCTTCAGACCCTGCTTCTGTAACTGGTACCAAAGCTGTAATTGTGACTCACCTTCTCCCTCCTCTGCCATACTCTTCAGGCTTCCTTACCATTGGAGGGCACGTTAGCCGACCTCGATTGCTTGCCTGATGAGTGAACCACATCTTCATTGCTGAGGGGCCTCAGTTTTTGGTTGCTGTGTCCTTTTCAGGCCTTGTGACACAGCTGCCCCTTGCTGTTTTTACTGGGCATGGAAAACCTGATGTGAAACACCTAAATTTCAGGCATATTCCTCCTTGCTGTCACTGTGTAGTAACAGCCTGGTGTTCCCTGATAATCAGGAGGCGTTACTCCTCCAAATCTAATAATTCCTTTCTTTGCCTGCAGTACCATCGGTGCAAGGAGTGTGAAGTGACCCAGGTGACAGCCACAGCTGCAGGGCTGGTGGAACCCTTACTGAACCCTCTGGTGGAAGCCCTCCTCCTCTGGGAACCAGGACCCCTCTCCCAGCAGGGGCCTGGGGCTGCGGAAAAGGGAAACACAAATTCTGAAAATCGGTTACGGGGAGTGATAGGAAAAGAGTCTTTTTTTTCCTTTTCTTGGTTTCTAAACTTGTGTATCTAGCTAGGGTGCCACAGCACCATGTGTCAGCCACTGGTTTAATGAATGGCATTGCCCCCAGAGTACAGCATTCTAGCCACTGAGGGTGTTGCCCCTGGGCTGGCTTCTTAGCTAAGCCTTTAACAGGCCATTTCATCATTGTTCTAGGTCATCTGACATAGCTGCCATGGACCTAGTTCATCTTTTAGGTTCCTGGTATGGCCACTGGATCCCCTCCCCGGTTATGTCCCCCTTGTCATACCTGTTATATTCTAAAACAGGCACCTTGCTCGGAGGAGATCCAGTTTTGAATGTGGGTGGACAGTTAAAAAAAACAGGCACCAATTAACAAAGTGGAAAAGGCTAAGAATCTTGGAGGTATGAGTTCCCCATAAAATTATAAAGATTTGCTGGATACTGGAAATGCTTAGGAAGTCCGTCCTGTCACATACACCAAACAAAGCTATGAGGGTTGTATGTGATAACATATATGAAGACACTTTGTAAAATTGGAAAGCATTACCTGTGTCATTATCCTTACCCTTATTTTAGGGATTACAGTGTGCAGACATCTATCTCTCTGTGTTTCTTATATTCAGACAGGAGGACTTCTCTTTTATTTCCAAGAGAAGTTAGTGGTTTTCTATGTTCCTATTACCCCCACCACTACCCCCCAACCCCGACCTCCACACAGGTGCTGAGCGCTGAGGTTTCTGAAAGCCTCTGTCTGTGGCTCGCCTCACTGTGCCCCATGAAAGCACAGAAATACATCGCAGCATCCTCCAGCTGGGAGTCTGAGATGCTGAGGCTGAAGGATTTGGCTGCTTTCTGGAAGTTCACAGAGAAGCGATTATCCGTTGCATTCTGTTGCCTGTAAGCCTCTTGACGAATAATGAGGCTCATCTCCCTGCTGGGAGGCTGTTTGTACCAGAACAAGTAATAATTGCTGTCGGTGGTGTCGTACATGCAGTTCAGGGTCACTGTCTCTGCCTCCTGCACAGACATTTCTGGCTGAGGCTGAGCGACGGTCTGCGCCATCACGGATCCTGTGGGAAAGAGGAGAGAGACCCGCACTGGGGTGTCACCGCCAGATAAAGCAGCCAGCTTCACAAGCTGGTACCTACCTGCCCTTCTTGTTTTTGGTACAAATCCTAGGCAACTTTCTCCCTTCCGCTTTCTGCCTCCCCGTGGCCGGCTCTGTGGCAGCGCATTTCCTGTGCGATTAATCTCGCTGGCGTCACAGCCCCATTAGATAATTTTGTAAATGAAGACCTACACTGTCCTTACCAAGACAGGTGGTCACCAGGCCTGCCCACAGCAAGTGAGCAGGCATCGTGCTGACAGCTGTCGCCTGCAGGGTGAGAAGGCTGTTGCTCTAATCTGGGCTCTCCCCTGGGCTCCGTGACGCTTCTGCTTAAGAACAGGAAATGGTGGGACAGGTGGCTGGGTGGTTACGTCTCGCTGAGGAAAGTTTTCCCAATACTTTTTGGTCTCTCTTTCAGAAAATACACCTTTGGTTATAATATTAAGTGAAAGCGAAATCTGTTTTTTTAGTTTTTTTTATTCTTGGATGAAAATAAAGAGGAAACGGAGCTGGCAAATTTATTTCTGATAAGACCTGGTCCTGGAGAGGAGAAGGGGACCTGTTATGGTGGCAGAAGAGACAGGCTTCCGTTTGCAACAGTGGCAAACTCTGTAGTGGCAAAATTTTCTTTTCTTTTTTTATATAAAAAATGACAATTAAAAAAGCAAATATGGTAAACATGAACAATTAATTATGGGTGATAAGCAAACACATGTTATATTAATGTATTCAATTTTTAACGTTTTTGCAATTTCTCTAAGCATGAGAAAAAAGATGTATGTTTGTGATTGAAAAGAGCCATGGCTAAACTTGGAAGCTGAACATGTTACATCTAATTGGGCTTATGTTTTCATGAATACTTTGTAAAAAGTTGAAAAGTAAGTCCTCCTTTGCGCTGTGTCAGGAAACTCTGACCAACGATTGCGGGGGTCCCACCGGCACTGTGTTGCTTCAAACGACTCATATTCAGAGTTCTCATCACTCTCATCCATTTTGAGAAAATACTGTGAACAAAGAGCTTTTAAAAAACCATACTGTGCTTCATGAGAATTTTGCATTTCTAGAGGGAGTGACAGAGACGCTTACGTAGTTCCTGACTTAGATGCCCCAAGCCAGGAGTGTGAATGGGGTCCTGGGGTCCTGCCACACCGGGGACTGTCTAAGGAGCATGAGTCCTCTGTGGCACAGGCGTAGGCGACTGATTCTTTCCATGCACAGAGACGTGCAGGGGGTCCTGAGGGCTGGGGCCAGCCCTGAGTGAGACTGTTGGAACAGTGCGATTCATCTCCTGTGCCTCCAAGCCCAGGTTGGTAGCAATGGAAGAAGCAGAATGGGCACCAGAACTTCTAGATTATCTCCAACCGTGTCCCATGGTTTGAATTCCTGTATCTTGGTTCTGGACCCCTGAAAGTCAGCTTCTATACAACGATTTGTGCGTAAGCAGTTTATTTGCAGGTGGTCCTAGTAGGATAATCGGGAAAGGGAAGGAAGCCAATACAGGGTGTTGTCATCAAGCCAATTGCTACTATGGCAGTTGGAGTGTCATCCAGCTGGTGACTCTGAGAGACAGTGGAGCATACCCTTTGGAGTTGCCCCAAATGAGGCATGAAGAACTGGAGAATTCACCCATGAACTCATTGTGCATCACTGAGTGAGGGCTGCTTTGGAGTCATCAATTCTCTGGCACATCTGGCTTGCCCTGCACACTGGCCACATATTCTCCCACGGCCAGAAAACAGTCTTCAGAGTTGCTGGGTTTTTCAGTGGGCAGAGGTGACTGTCAGGGGACTGTGAGTAGAGCAGCGATGGTGTCTGTAGAGCCCATCTCTGTACTGCTCCATGTTAAATCCCCTCAGATCTCTCTCTCTCTCTCTCTCTCTCTCTCTCTCTCTCTCTCTCTCTCTCACACACACACACACACACACACACACACACACACACGCATGAAATGATTAACAGGAGGATTAGGGGGGCAAGTTACAATTGCTATCGTTGATTCTATGGCCGTCTCTCCATCTACCTCCCTCACCACTCAGTCTAGATTCACTTTGGCTAATACATCTATTGGTCTTGGTTTCTTTCCAAGTGAGGTAGCCAAGACCTTCATCCCCAAGAGGTTCTAAGCCTCCAGTTAGTCTTCCCTAGACAGGCCATGGTTGCTACAATTGTCTGTTTGCAGTAATCACTGCCATGAAAGCACTGAACATCATCCCGGCATGTCCCCTGAGTTTTAGCCAGACGGTCCCAGCTCCTGTTACCCAGCAACAACCCTACATCCTCTCAATAATCAAGATCATTTGTCTCTGTCACTATAGCAACTCTTCTCTTGGCCTTCGGCCTGAGGACCTTCATATGATATACACACTAAGTGGTATATATAACTTTAGATTTGGTGGACACCTGGTGTTTCCCTGGTAGGAGTATCTCCCTGTCCTTTCCCTTTGAAGGACAACAAGACCTCTAGTGAGAATGGAAAGTACACAATATCGAGTGAGTCACTGAAAGTGGGAGTTGGTGGGGATGATAGTATAGTCCTACTTCCACTGCTTGGTCCCCAGGTCCATGCATTTTATGTCAGGAACAGAGCGTCATCTGGAAGAATCGCTGTCCGGCCTCTTGGAGAGCCGTCCCTAAACTGGTGCTTTAGCTGCTGACCACTTGCCACTTTACCTAGGTGGTCATTCCAGGGTTCCACCAGGCTAGTGGTTTATCTATACTGCTCAGGGCGGCAGGACCAGCAGACCCAGTGGTCAGACCTCCTCGCTGTGAAGTGGGTCTGGTCAAGCAAAGGGATGTGAAACCCTCTGATGCTCATTATAATCGATCAGGCCCTCAGCCCTCAGTTCACGCTGTTTTGTGTGGCACTGTGGAAGGGAAGGCAAACTCCTACCCAGAGTATCAGCCCCAGTAAGAAAAGATTTCTGCTACCTCCAGGGTGGAGGTGATCCCATGTAATCCACTTGTCAACAACTGCCAGGTTGGTTTCCTCGAGGGGCGATGTCACATGGAAGACTCAGGGTTGTGTGTGCAGCTGACAGTTTGGATATTTGGAAGCAGAAGTAGCTAAATCCAACTTGGTGAGAGAAAAGACATGCTTCTGGGCTCTGGAGAACCTCTGTTCCATCACCTTGGCTAATCTGCTCACAGGTCTATTGTTCACACACACGGAAGTGGTTGAAGACGGAGGCGGGTGACATCCTCTGGGTGGACCCCTTTGTCCACATGGTCACTCGGAGCTTCCTCGTAGCGGAGGCCCTCTGGTGGGTATTGATGGGAGGCACGGTGATCCGAACACTTTTGTCCATACTCACTGCTCCCTCAGCTCGTGGTCCCCCCTAAACTGGACGCTGCCTCCTCTCCCCCACCTGCTCAGGGTTCTGACCCTAAAAAAGAACACTGTTGGGCACTTTTCAAAGATCCACTGCTTATTACCTCTGGCCACACCCCTTCGGACTCGTCTCCTCTTAGCCAGTTGGACTTCTATCCTCTTTGAAGGTGGAACCAGCTTTTCTATCGTAATGTGTTTCCTTTTCATGTTGTCCTTTATAAACTTCATCCCATTTCCCTCAGGTTTTGATACCTGATCTTCTGAGCCAGTCTTTTCAGAGTCAAAATAGATTTTCTTTCACGACTGAATTTAATGGTCCTGGCTTTTAAGATTTTTGTATTTTCGTTGCGTTTGTAAAAGTCTACAAGGAAGTTCAAAGGCAAGACTTTTACTCTGTTCTCTCTTTATTCTTTAGTGTTCTCTCCTTTCTGACACTAAGCCTCGGGTTTTTGGACTAGTTTTAACAGAGTAAGGACTTCCCACTGAGAAAATACATTAGATGGCATTTGAGAACATTATCCCTCTGCACACGCTCCTTAAATGAAATACCTGACATCATGTTACAGAAAGCCCCTCACGTTTCCCTTAGCACAGAGCCGTGTAAGGTCAGCGTGCGCAGGCGCGGGTCGGCAGGCTCTGGGCGCAGGGGGCCGCCGCCCTCAACAGTGTGGCTGAGTCGTGGAGCCCAGCCTGCCTCGTGCAGGGAGAACTTGCGGTCCTCCCCGTGAAGCCTGCTGGTGAGTCTTCTGCGGGCCTCCTCTTTCACATTTGATCGCGTTTGTATCAGGACGTTGAGGCTCTCCCCAGGGTCTTGCCGGAACCGTTGGAAGAACGAGGGTGCTCCGGCCCCGTACCTGTGGGTCAGTGCGAAGCTGTGGCCTTCCTGGACTTCCAGAGAAGGAGGGCTCTGCTCCAGCGGTGCTTGTCAATTTGACCCTGTTAAGGAGGAATGAAAAGACTTAATAGCTAACAAACTGTTTCTAAAAGAATTTTCCTCTTTTGTTTTACATCCCTTACAATAAACCCCAGATTTTCCCTGGGATCCCTCCAGATTTCATTACCAGAGTCGCCCCATTTCCCTCCCTCACCCACAGGGGGGCTGCGCACACAGGGCCCCCCCAGAGGCTTGCAGGGGCTTCTTCTCCATTCTGGCTTCTTCCTGAACTCGCGGGGGGTGCAGTTTGGAGGTCTCGAACTGACAGTGTTCAGTGCGCCTAGTTCACTGTTCTGGATTCTTCTGTCTCTTTTGTTCTGGAAGCCCTGGTGATCTTTATGGTGTTGTCACAACCAATCAGAATCGCACTCATCACCTTAAACCCCTCACTGAGTATAGTCTTCCTTGCTCTTCCCGCGCACACAGTTCTGGCTGCAGCTGGTCGCTGTCAACGGAATCACTGCTCCCGCTGCGCCCGCCTCTGCCCCTACTTGTGGTCTGAACTTTTTTATTAAAGTAAATTTCTTTTTTCATTTCCATCTTAATACAAAGTAACTCACTTTGTTAAATTAAAGGAAGGCAGAACATACTGGGAGGGCAAAAAGCGAACAGAAAAGGAAGACAACAAGACACCAGGTTAAAATATTTACAGGGATGACCGTCAATATTCATAATTCCTGAAACTGTTTTCCTCACTGTTCACACCTTTAATGGAAATCTGTGCAAGCTCCGTGTCTGTATGACTCCACTGTATTCTGAGGGGTATAAATAAAAGATTGAGAGAAGATCTGATTCTTTGGCTCAGTTGGGTAGGCTTTGTTGTATCTCTCCATCTGAACAATTTAAAGTGAGTTAAAAGAGTTAGACCTTTGCCAAATTTTCCCTAAAAATATAAAGGAGAGAATTGCTTCTTGGCCTTTTGGCTAAGATCAAGTGTAGTATCTGTTCTTATCAGTTTAATATCTGATATGGCCTCTATCCGAGGACAATATACTAAATGGATTTTTGGAGCAGGGAGATAGAATAGGAGCTTGCTCCGCCCACTCCACGCATCGACCTGGTGTTGCAGTACTTCCAGGGACGGTGCACCCTCCTCGGGGGGAATAAACGAATGTTAAAAGTCAAAAACATATATATACATATAAAGGAGGGCTATAGAATATCCTTTCTCTTAATATGTTCTCAGATGTGAGAAAGCAAGCTGGTGTCTGGCTAACTCTGAAAATGCTAGTGCTTTTGAAAAAAAATCTGAGTGTTTCTTGTTTTTAGATCTGGGCACCTGCACAAATTCTGGTAGTATCTCATATTTACACATTAGTTGTCTGAAACCCTGTTTCATGACATTTACAGCAAGGATTAAGGACTCGAGGAGAGGTTAAGGAAGAAAGTTCTTTGCTATTCTTTGCATCCAGTCCTCACTGGTGATTCTAGGTACCTATCAAGTAACCACATTTTCTTAGTTGCATTCCCTGGATAAAGCCCTAGCCCTGGCACACCTGTTCCCTTCCCTCCCTTCATCACACCTTTCCCCTCCTCCTTCATTTCTTGGTGTGTTCAAAGTAAGTGGCTGAGAGTTTGTGATGAGTAAAGGACTGTGATCTTTTTTGGATATTAGTCTTCCATTCTTCATGTATGAAATTATGTAAAATAGGAAGACTGCTTCTTGTAGCATTTTTCCTGAAGTGCAGTGTGATTGTGGAGTTAACTCCCTCTCAGAGATGCAGGGTCTGAGGAGAACTGTGTTTACATCCTCTTTCTTCTCATTTCTGCTTGAGAAGAAAACAGCAGACACATGAGGTGGTCACTGGAGAATCTGCAAGTTGGGGCATTTTCCTGGGAACATGATCTTTCTTTTCCCCAGTCAGCTGTTGAATCACACCAAGTTTGGAATTGCAGAAATGCTAGAAAAACTTCTAGGTGTCTTCTTAAGATTTTCTCTCTACTGATGAGGGCACTTATCAGGAATGTTCACAAAGAAGGGCATTTCAGTCTGGGAAGAATAGAAGGAGTTATTCCAGTAGCTTCGAAGAAGTAACGTTTACATGAGAGTTTCCCTTGGAATTTGCTTCTCTCCTGTCTCAAGTATGATTTCAACATTCCAGGTATATTTCAGCAGGAATGTATCTAGTTAAAAGAGACTGAAAATTTTCCTGAGACAGGAGTAGTGGCAGGTCAGCAATAAATATTGAGTATCTGCTACCTAAATTTCGTTCAATTTAACCCTGTGGGGATGTTTAAAGTAAAATATAGAATAGCTAATTATACAGTTGGCGAGACTAGAAAGACAAATATAAAGTTATCTGCCTCTAGGGGGCAGTGTATGACAGGCATCACCGCAGACAAGAAGCAAAGTACAGGAGCAAAGTACTTGCAGTAAAGAGCGAGGAGCTTTAAAATTGGCATCAGAGACAGTGACTTCAGTGGGGTGTGGGGAGGACTTGATGATATGGGTGAATGTAGTAACCACATTGTTTTTCATGTGAAACCTTCATAAGAGTGTATATCAATGATACCTTAATAAAAAAAATTGGCATCAGAGCTAAGAAAAATCATATGATCATCTCCATTGACGCAGAAAAGGCCTGTGACAAAACACAACACACGTGCACGTTAAAAACACTTAAAAATAGAAATTAATAAGTAATTCCTTAACATTAAAAAAGGCATATGCCACACTCCAAAACCAGCACCCACTTATTGGGAATGCTAGAAGCTATCCTATTAAAGTAGGAGAAAGACAAATGTTTGCAGATGAAACGAGTATACATTAGAAAACCTGAAAGAGAAGAAATACTAGTACCAAAATGCAGATTGTAGTATAAACAATAATTGAAAAAATTTTAAGACACTCCTCAGGCTCTTTGAAGCTACTGCTATTTTGTTCATTTTGTTTTGTTTTGTTTTTAGATTCCACAAATAAATGAAATGTATGGTATTTGTCTTTCTCCACATGGCTTATTTCACTTAGCATAATACTTCCAGGTCCATCCATGTTGGCGCAAATAGCAGGATTTCTTTCTTTTTTATGGCTGAATAATATTCCATTGTGTATATGTCCCATATCAGTATCCATTCATCTACTGATGGACACTTAGGTTGCTTCCATATCTTGGCTATTGTAAATAATGCGGCAGTAAACAGGGATGCACATGTCTTTTTGAGTCAAGGATTTTATTTTCTTTGAGTAAATTCTTAGAAGTGAAGTTCCTGGTCAAGAAAATTCTTAAATGCAAATGAAGAATAGGCAGGCAGGTCAATTAAATGGAATAGCAAATCGATTACTAAGCCCAACTGTATATAGAAACTTAGCATAGAAAGAGACAGTATCTCAAATCATTGGGGAGGGGGATGACTTCTCAGTAGGTATGTTGTAATAACTTGTATCTCTTCCAGATAGGAGGTGACAAATGTGATTGTGACAGCGTCCCATTTTAGACCAGTAGTCTGCAAACTGGCATTCTTGTACTCTTGGACTCATGTGAAGACTTTCTATGGGTTATGCAGGCATAGATAATTCTAAAGGAATCCTATATATATATATATATCTCTAAAGGAATTCATCCATATATATATATATGTAAAATTAATTTTTTTCTTAAAACTGGTCTTTTCTAGAAATGTTTGAGTTCCAGATGTCGTGCTGCTGTTTCTACCTCATTTCCTTTTCTACCCTTACCCTTCCCTTAAAAAAATATACATATCCAACATCCTGAATCTTACTCTGATGCATTGCTTCAAAGTGCTAAAGTCTCCAAGGTACCAAACAAGGAGACAGTTCATTGGCTTCTGGTGTCTGAGGAAAAGTCCTAAACAGCTAAGCAGGAAATAGTGCAGGACAGGGATATATTTCAACTAGGCAACAATCTCAAGACAAGATTCCTTGCCCTTATCTTCTACCTACCTGCCCATCTATCACCTATTCATCTGTTATCTTAGAATAGCATTCAGAAGTGAATAGGTTGTCAGTGCAAATCCATCATGTAACGTCAATATCTGAATTGAAAAATGAAGTCAGTTTTTTTTCTGATGGAAAATAAATCTTATGTGGCTGGTTTATTTGACAGTGTGGAGTATGGAGAAGGAGAAGAGTTAAAGAAGACTTTGGTGTTTTTGGCTCTAGTGACAAGATGAATTAGATTTCTATTTTCCTGAGGTGGAGAAGAGTGAGAGAAGGACGTATGGGAGGGAACTACGTTAAGTCTGGATATGTTAAATATTAGATGTCAGCTAGATACCCAGTGTAGGGGTTCTATAGGGTACAGCATATATGAGCCTGGCCTTCAGTGGAGCAGTTTGGGGTAGAGATGCAAATTTGTGGGACATCAATGTATACATGGTAATTAAAGCCATATTCCTAGATGGGATTGAAGGGGAGGTAAAGCTTTACCTCTTCCCTCTTAGGGTCTCCAGCTGGGCCTGATATTTAAGTTGCCATAAAACAAATGCACAGGAGAAAAGTATGCAGACATTATTTAGTCTAGGAATATGTGCATGGGAGCCCTTCTAAAAAACGAAGATCCCAAGAAGTGGGTGGGTCTCAGTGCTTATCTACTAGGTTAACCTGAACTACAATTGTGGATGAGTAACTACAGCGTTTGGGTAGGTTAAAGGAAGGTAAGAGTTATTTTAACAAGGTCTGTTTTTCACAGACCTCTTTCAACCTCAAGTCCCATCTTTGGTGCAAATAATGTTTCTTTTCTGGTATGGGGAAAGATATTTCACATAAGAGTCCCATCACCTGCTGTCAGAAAGACGAAGAGGAGGGAGGTGGGAGGGACCCTTCTTGCACCTTTTGTGTTTCAGATGCCTTTAGCTCAAAATAATCAAAATACCAAAGGGGCATATTTTGGGATGGTATGTGCTGAACCCCTTCAGGATCATTTGAAGAGAATTAATGAGAAATAGAAAATCAGTTTGGGAACCGAACCCTAACGCCACACAACGTACAGAGGTCAGCAAGTCTAAGAGGATCTAGAGAAAGAGGCTGAGCACAGGTGGTTTGTGAGGTAGAAGGCACACCAGGAGATTATGGAGTCCCAGTATTCTGGCAAAGGTGGGTCTCGAGGAGAGAGTAACCATAGTGTCATGTTCTTCTGAGATTCAGTAAGATAAGGAATGGTAATGGATCATTGGATCTGTTGATGTGAAACTCACTGGTGACTTAGAAAGAGTGGTTTCAGTGGAATGGTAGGGATGAAAATCTGACTGGAGTGGGTTCAGATAGCAAAGATGTTAGGGAGCAAAGATACTGAATGTAGAGACTTTTTAAAGGAGTTTTGCTATTAAAAGAGATAAGGAACAAAAAGACTGTAAAGTGTTTTTACCCATTGAACCACAAATTCCAGTTCTAGAATGTTGTCCCAATGAAATGAAGTGAAATTAAAATAAAAATATATATTCAAGATGATTACCATGCTATTTAAAATGATTAAAAATTGGAAATAAATAAGAATATCCCCCAAAAGAAAAACTACAAAGTTAAGTGTGGTATACCTGTGGTAGCGAATAGCTCAAACTATCAATGCAGAATTTTTAATAACAAAAGTAAGGCTGTTAATAAAAGGACATAAAATTTTTCCTACAGCATGTAAAAATGTGCAAAAATGTGAAAAAGAAACTAAAAATATAATGAGTGCTTGTCTATGTGGCAGAGTTATGGATGTTTTTAGTATTTTTCCAAATTTTTCAGAAATTCATAAGATATACACAGGATGAACATGGTTCATATTCACTATAATGGTTATCTGCCTTGAATTAACTCTGGTTATTTTGACTAGAAAATGCTTCTATGCACCATAAATTCAGCTCATGAAAGAGTAAAACCAAAAGTCTCCCCCCTGCCTTGGCTGTATTAATTATGGATCTGTACTGACTATACTGATTATAAATGAGAGAATCTCAGCTCATTCTGGCTTGTTCCCAAAGGGAACATTTTGACTTTTGTAGCTGCAGGCAGAGCTGGACCTACAGGTTCGGATGATGTCTTTCTTCATGGCTCAGCACTGTCTTTCTCTATCTGTTAGACTAAGATGTGAATGATTCTGCCTAATGTTGTACAGTGAATAGCCTGAACAGCTCGCAATATGGCAGATGTACTGGGAAAAAAAAAAAGAAAACCAGAGATGTCCATCCATTTAAATGACTCTGTCTGCAAAGAGTTATACTCTTTTATTGCTTGCGTCTTTGTGCTTACCCTCTTTTCTGCAGTGGTTTCTAGTTTTGAGATACTGTGAAGCTATTCTAATAATGTTTTCAAATGTCAGTTTTAATGATAGATTAAACCAAATCTTGAATGTCCCTTTTTGGAAAAATCTTCTCTGTCCATGGCCCATTCCTCCTTTTCCTCCCTTTCTCCCAAATTGTTCTTGGTCTTTTCCATCACCCAAGATCCTAAATAAGTCTATAGCCTTACCAGCATTAACCAACGTTCTGCACCAAGAAAATCTTTCCTTGACATGTGCAGTGGTGACTGGGATTATTCTACCTCTATTGGTTGCTTTTCTAGGATGGATCATAGATATCCAGCGAAAAGAAAAAGTGAGAATTTTGACCAGAAGTTTCTGCATTTCTGATTTCATCCATCACTGAATAATGTTACAGAAAGTATTTTATTTGATAAAATAGATTTCCCTTCCTCTCTGTTGTCAGTTTCTAATTTTAAAGAGTGCCTTTCTCTTTCTGAATAAAGTGGAAATAAGATTAAATCACCAAAAGGCAGAATAACCATTTAAGTTTTACTGAAAAAATAAAAGGTTTGATGTCTATTTTTTATGTGCTTACTTGATTCTGAAAACCTGCACAATTAATGGAAAAACAGAGGTACAAAATCGCTAAAAATTAGCGTATTGATTGCTGCCTGAAGAGCCATTCTGTTTTAAGTACGCCAAACCATGCTTTTCTCAGATTAAACTAAATTAGACACCAAACGTGTTTGTGATGATAAAAGAAAGACACAGAGGGGTAAATTAGAATCTAAGCCTAATGTCTAAGGACTGTCTGTCTGGCTTATCCTTATGGCAACTCAACCCCCTGAACAGCAGGGAGGTAGATGGGAACAGAGCTGGACCACAGCAGTATAGGTTCTGAGGATGGTAAAATATCACATGATTCAAGAGTTATTTTCAGTGAAAATCATGAAAGGGCTTTTGCAGCCGAACAAGGAAGAGAACAAGGTGCAAAGAGAAGCAGAATGTAGCAATGTGTTTTATGTGTTTGGTCTGTATTATTCGATTTAAAAGTTGGTTCTCTGTAAGGTTAATGAATGCAGAGAAGCTATTAGTCTTCCCTACCCGCAGCCAAAACTCATGCTGGAAAGTGATCGTAAAATTGCAGTACATTCGGGAAAGTATTTGAATTTTTCCTTTCCTGTAATATAGGCTATTAGGTGATGATTGAACTGCTCAGGGAGAAGGAATTTACCTGTTCATTGAATCAATTATTATAGAAATCCAGTATCTCCACACATTTAGAAATGTGCTTATAAAAGTAAAATTTTAATGTTATTTAACAGTTTAAACTTAGATAATTAATAGCTCATTCTGAAAAACAATGTAAAGATAATCATTAATGTTGTTTAGGGTAAATTTGGATAATCTCATGGCATGTTTTGTCTGGAAAGAGACTCAGTTCTGGGCTCTCTTGTCTTGCACTGACAATTGCCTCAAGCTAACATTTCATATCATCTCACAATACTACCCAAAAAAAATAGTCTCTTTCAGTAATATTTAAAACTTTTCATTTCCTAAACTCTTCTTGCTTATTATTTCTTGGTCTTTGTCCTTAATACATTTTTACCCTGCTTGCAATGCCCTCATTTAAATTCCTACACACGTTTCAAGTACAAATTCAAAATCTAATTTCCATGAATCTGGAAGTGATTTTTTTATCTGTGGTCACTTTTACAAGTTTTTTAGTTGTTCAGTTCTTTTATGGCATTTTCCTCCACCCAAAACTTGAAATTCTTAGCTTTGCACAAAATCGTGCATCATATCTGTATCCATTCATCTACTGATGGACACTTAGGTTGTCTCCATATCTTGGCTATTGTAAATAATGCGGCAGTAAAGAGGGGGGCATTTGACTTTTCGAATCAAGGATTTTATTTTCTTTGGGTAAATTCTTAGAAGTGAAGTTACTGGTCAAGAAAATATTGAAATGCAAATTCAGACTAGGCAGGCAGGTCTTTTTTGCAATATCCCTGGAATCCACTTTTGTTTATTTCCTGTAATGAGAAATATTTTACATCTCAAAGCAGTCTGTTTTTGTTTTTTTTTTACAATTTATTTTATTTTAGTATCACTAACCCACAATTACCTGAGCAACATTGTGATGATTAAACCACCCCCTTCATCAGGTTCCCCCCACCAACCCTATTACAGTCACTGTCCATCAGTGTAGTGAGATGAGAATCACTATTTGTCTTCTCTGAGCTGTACAGTCCCTCCCCGTGCCCCCCCTCCACATTTTTGTTTTGAAAAATCTCTTAATTGCTAGTTGTTCCTTACAGTGAGGTGAAATTTGTCTCCATATGAATTCTAACCATTGGCTGCAAGTTTGCCTTTCCACATGGGTATTCATTCATTCAACCATCATTAGGTGAACGTTTATTAGTAAGAAAAAATTTAATGTCTTCCTAAAACTTAAATCTAGTGAGAGAGATATTCTCATGTCTGTTAGAGAGTAAATTCTTTGTATGAGCATTATGTCTAGAATATTTTATACTGGCTCACCAAGTATACAGAGAGGAAGAAACAGAAGAGCCTCAGATGTGACTTATGAGAAACATAATTTTGTGCTGATTAGAAGGAAATTGAGCAGCCCTTCTTTTTTTTTTATTTTGGTATCATTAATCTACAGTTACATGCGCAACATTATGGTTACTAAACTCCCCACTTCATCAGGTCCCCCGCACCAACCCCATTACAGTCACTGTCCATCCGTAGTGAGATGCTATAGAGTCACTACTTGTCTTCTCTGAGTTGTACGGCCCTCCCCGTGCCCCCCCCCCACATTATGTGAGCAGCCCTTCTTATGGGTTGTGTACAGACAGAAGGTGCTGAGGGTCCTCATGGTTATAGGACAGAAGTTGGTTGCTGAATCTATGACCTGCAGAGAGCCATATTCTTCTGAAAGACTGGGGCTTTTCTTGCTCTCTACTTGACCTCTGAAATAATGAAAATGACAAGGACAGTCTTTCCTAGCATTGTATTTGGGACACAAAAACCAATAGTCTTGTGTCATTGCAGTTACAAACAGTAATCTCTCTCTCCCGGGTGGACTGTAGACTCAAGACTCTGCTCCACTTTCTGTTGGCTGTCTTCCCTGCTCAGAGACAGAAACAGACACAGAAGCGTAAACATCAGCTCTCCACCTACTCAGTGATTTTTTTTCATTTTCCCAACTTTTCTGGCAACAAATGTTGCTGGGCAATTGCATCTGGGGAGGTCTCTCTCTGTGCATGAGGTGGAACCTCAACCTGGACAGGGAGCATTCTTGACTCTGCATGAGAAAGTATTCTCAGACAGGTCAGACGGGTGTAGGTAAGGAAGGAATTCATTAAAGCAAGAGTAGCAGGGAATGGCAGCTGTCTTGCAGGCAGCAGAGAACAGGAAAGTGCAGAGGGAAAGAGGGAAAGTTCTCAGCCTAGGGCAGAGTCCCTTGCCAACCCCGGAGGCCAGGGTCACCCGGCTTCCTGTTTCTGCTTGGATTGGCACCGCATGGGGACTAGCCCCTACCACTCCAGGATTTGGGGGAGCCGCGGAGCACAGGATGGAGGGGGATTATGTTCCGAGAATTTCCCAAAGAAAGGAGATTTTCAGGTAGGCTAGTAAGAGCAGATCACACAGCTGCAGTTCCGTGCAGGTTACCCAGGTGATGGAAAGACGCAGGCCCAAATCTGAGGTCTTGGCAGTCCCTTCCTACTTAATCAGGAGTAAAGCAGAGCTAAAGTGAAGACTTGGCAATAAAATGAAATAGCAAAGACACAAAACGCAATAATTTGAGCAGTGAGAAAGCTTTATTTGAAAGTACACACTTAAAGAAAAGAAAGTGCAGGCGTCCCCAGAGAGGAGGCACACTGAGAAGTGGGCATTCCTTCTTTAAAGGCTTTCAAGAATGGGGCAAAGGGCAAAGGGGAGGTTGTTGGGCGTAGGCCTGGTTTGTGATCTCAAGGTGCTTATTTCTGGTGAGAGACACCATGCCTCCTCTCCTCTATTATCAGTCTTCCAGCTAATTTTGCTAAGTAAACCTAACACAAGGGGTTTATTTATCCTGTTCTTCTCCAAGATAGTGGTTATCCTCGAGCAGTGGGGACATACCAGCCAAGACTGCCTGCCCTGCTTTAAGGGAGGCTGTTGGGTTATTGTCTGATTACCAGAGAATATGTTAGAAATTTTACTTCTCAACTCTCTGTTTTTTAAAATGGGATCTTAGCCTTAAGATGGGGTCCCTCCTGTTCTTACTATACTGTTTCTATCTCAGCATTTTTCATCATAGGGAAGAAACGTTAATCATAATGCTTGTTCCATGTACCTTCCCTACCTCATAAACACACTCACTTTTAAAGGACAGAAATAAAACTTGAATAAATGGACAGGCATATAAAATTTCTGTGTTGGAAAACATAATGCCCTAAAATATCAAACTTTCCAGTGTGATTCTGAACAGAATCCCATTTGTTTGAACAAGACAAAATGAGTAAACGAGAACAAATATCCTGGAATTGTCAACTACATTTCAAAAAATATATATTAATATTGGGTTTTCTTATTTATGACATAAAAGCTTACTCTGCGCAAAACATTATGATATAGGCAAGGATTAAGTGGAACATAGTAAAATCCAGAAGCACTTCAAATAGTATTGTTTTGATGGGAATGTTTCAAGTCGTCGGGTAAAAACATGAAATGGTTTTCATTTTTCTCAATATTTGCTAATACTCTGCTTTATTCATCCTTTCTTTTCCACTGGAAAACAGGTTATACTTTCTTTTTCTCTCAATTATTAGAGCAATATTGCTCCACTCTTTGGGTATTCATTTTGAGCCTTAATGACCACTTTAGAGTCAAACTCTGCCCTCTGCCTCCACCCAGTAGGGAGGCTCTGGCGGCCCCAGTGACAGAGGGCTGCGCTCTTCTTTCACGTTTCTTCCCCCGTGAGCCTCAGAGGTGGGCAGGAGTGGAGAGAACCAAGGAGTCTCCTGGGCCTCGTAGCCTGGTCTCCTCGGTTGATCACCTTGTCTTTGTGAACAGCCGCACACTGTGGAGGGGAGGCTCCTGCCGCTTCCGGGTGGTTCTTTTCTCTGCCTGGCCGGGGATTCTGTCCCAGTGGCAGGTAAACAAATGCTTGCTTTCTCATGATGGTGTGTTAGTAGATTCTTCAGGGGCGACAGCGCCCGCCACCCACTGTTTCCTGGAAGGGGGGCTCAGCCTCGGATTCAGACTCCCCCTCCTCACCGGGCCCTCACTTGGGCTACTGCACAGCCTCTTGCTGCCGGGCACCCTGCCAAGCGGCAGCTCTTTGGAGGCAAGTGTAGGTTCCAGCGAGTTGGTTTATAGCCTATGATTCGCTAAACTCGTAGGAGGTTCATGGAAAATTGTTTCAGTAAAAGGCGGGATTACAGGCTAGGGCACCTGCTTTAGCTCTGCCATCTTCCTTCTGCCACAAGAACCTCACATGCTGTCAGTTCAGAAGTTCACTGTCTTCCAGACACAATGATGGTGGCCAGGCCTCAGCTCAGTGGAGTGGGTGGGGGCTGGACTGGGTGCCTCTCCTTACAGGAAGGACTCGGGTGGGATGAGTTAACCCCTTCTTCCCTTCTGCGTTTCCCCTCTTGGTGCTCCCAGTCTCCTTTCTAATACCTCTTTTGTCAACATGAGTCACACAGGTTTGGCCTCTCTCACACCAGTGGAAAGGTCTAGAATTTCTCCTTTCAACTTGACACTGGAGAATTTAGCAACTATTCTCACTAGCACCCAATTCTACTGAAATTCTTATATATTCTGTAATGTTTGGAAGTACATAAAGTTCTTAATAAGGGCAAATGCCATTTGATTACACACACATATAGGAGCATAAAATAAGACAAAGATATGGGCCATAGTTGAAAATAAAATGCATATATATAGATAATTTCCAGATGGTTGAAAGATTTTATTACAAAAAATCAAAATGATAAGACTATTGGCTAAAAATCTAAGGATATTTGTGTATATTTGGATTATGAGAGATATTCTTAAATAAGATGGTGTGTTGGTTTGAAACCTCAGGAGCTTCCTGGGTAAATTGAAACTGGCTGCCAAGCACAGAGGGCGTGGAGCAACCAAAGAAAGAAGCAGGCCACCCCGGACTGATAGGTGACATGTTGAATAAGCAAGGAAGTTACCTTCGAGGCTGGTCTTGGTCAGCCTCAAGACAAGCTGACCACCACACCTGCCTGCCACCACCTTACAAGTTTATTGTAGAGGACTTAACCGGGTTTAGTCACATATTCAGTCCGGATGGTCTTAACGACACACTGATCTCTCAAGGCTGCATCCTTGAAGCAGCTGCTAATTTGGGAATGGTGGGTGGGATGTAGAATCCACCCACCATGGGATGGGGGAGGGGTGAGGAGCCTCCATTTCCAGGATCCAGCTGAAGGCCAAACAGGGGTCATGTCCTCTCAACAACTGTGGAAATCAGAAGCCATAAAGGAGATAGATATAGTTGACTATATAAAATTTAGAATATATTCAAAGGTAAAAGATACCCTGCTATATAATATAAACAGTCAAGAAAACAAACAATAGACTGAGGAAATGATGGAAAACTTATAATCTTAGCATATATTTTATCAGTGAGAAGGAAATAACATAAAAGAAAAATGGACAACTATACAAAAGGCCATTTATAAAAGAGAAAATCCAATTGGCCATAACTTTTTTATTTCCCTGGAATCAAGTAAATACAAGTTAGAGCAACAATGAGTTAAATTTTGGTCTGTTGTATTTGTAAAATATGAAAACAATTTACATTATCCAAAACTTGTGAAAATAAAGAGAAGAAGAAACTCACACAAATTTCTGCTGCGAGTGAGAAGCGCTACAACTTTTTCTGAAAGTGTTATGTCCGGATCGCAGCATCCTCAGAGGCCAGAGACCACTAGGGAGACCGAGTCACGCATGCAAGAGCAAAGGGCATTTATTACAGGCTTAAGCTCGGACTCTCAGCATTTTCACCTAGGTGGTGGAGGTGAGCTGAGAGCCCCGGACAAAGGCAGGCAGGATTTTTATGGGCTTTGGGAAGGCTGAGTTACAGGAAACTGGGACAAGGATACAGTAATCCAATCATAATCACTCAACATCATTGACAATAGTTCTAGCCATACAGGTTATCTAGAGTATCCGTTACTTTTGGCGGGATCAAATCACAATATTTGGGGTATCTTTGAAATTAACCAATTACAGAGCGAGCCTAGGGTCTTTGCTTAGTGACCAGCAGGTTAATCTTTACTCTCTGTGATGGGGTCTTATCTCTCTCTTCCCCGCAGGCTTCATCCTTAGGAATGTAGGGAGAGGGCTCTTGGCCTTTCCTAATTGGATGGCAAGGGGGGTGGTTGCATGCCTTGGGTGATATGTAAACTGAAACTTAGGCCTTCTAGTTTCTAAGGATTCCTGAAGCCTGTCATGGTGCTAGTTTGGTTCTTTCAAAAGTAATCCAAAAACATCAGTTAAAAATAAAGATAAAGAAATCCTTTGATCCAATAGATCCAATAATCCAACTTTCAGAATAAATCTATTCTAAAAGTATAAACTGTGCAAATATATAGTTATTTACTGCAGCAGGAATCTTAAACTGACAAAACTGAATATCAATAAATAAATGTTTGAACAGATTATGGTTCATTCATACTGTGGACAATTAGACATTAGTTAAAATGAATGAGCTAGAAAAAATATCTCCTCACCCGTAGGGATGCCTGGGGTTGTACTATGTGAAAAAACAAGTTTTATATGTATTTATATACATACATATAAACACATATGTCAATAAAAGCAAACCAATAAAGCAACAAGCATATAAACCAAATAACCAACACTATATATAATTATGTTTGTCTAATGTGTATAAGCAGGGAGAATGGTGGGTAGGATCCTCAACAGGTTATTAAAATTGTTGACCTCTTAAGGTTGAGAGAGCAGGTGAGTGAGAATTCACTTTTTCTTTATATGTCTTTGTATTATTTAACTTATTTACAATAAGCAGTAATGAGCTGATAATTTATAAAAAATTTAAAGAAAAAAAACACCTGAGATTTCCCACACACGAGCTAAGGTAGGTGACGCATTATTCTCCTTAAATTTTGCTATGCCTTCTATGACAACAGTCTCCCATAGTTCAGGTTTTTTTTTTTAAGTTAGCTTTAAGCAGATCTTTGAAAATTATTTCCTAACTGCAGTTAGGAAACAACTTTTAAAAAACCTTTCTTCAACCTTTTTTAAAACCCAACTTTCTTTCTGTAAAATAAAACATTGTTAACCGTATGCTTTCCTGTCTGATTTCCCAGCCCCTCTGAATGGCTGGAGCGGCAGTGAGGCCAGGGCAGCCTCCACCAGGAGCTGCAGTTTCCAGCCTGGAAGGCCTAGGGAGCAAGTACTGCAGCAGGTAGGCTCTGTGTTGGATAAGGCTCTCAGTTTTCCCTCATCTTATGCACCCCATCCAGCAGTGTAAACAGACACTGGCTTTGCACAGACCTGGCGGGATGGTGGCAGTCAGATGCATGGTTTACATGCCCGCAGCAGGTGGTGGCTGGATTCCACTCCTGTCACTTGGCTTCTCATCTCCACCCAGAAAGATAAGAACTGACACAGGAGCATGGCAGTAGGCACTTCTCCTCACCCACCACCGAATGCCAATCCCCCTCCTCTTCCCTTTAGTTTTGTGAGGAATGAGCCTGGGCGTCTGTTCACATCATATGAAATAAATGCCTTTTCCCGATTCAATCTGCTCTCTCAGGTCCTGCAGTGTAAAACACACATCAGAAGTCAATGCCCTACTGCCCATGGCTAGGAGCTCAGGGCTGAGCACCTGAGCGCCCCCTTCTCTAATGGGTGGAATTGCCGAGCATGCACTTCAACCCCGCATGGTGACGTCTTTCCCTGGGCAAAGAAGCCTTCTCTGGGGCCTGGATTTTCTAGGGTTTTTTGGCCAGGGTGGTATAAAAGAGGTCTTCAGATACTGATGGAAAAGCACTTTGAGGCCAAAGGAGCAAAAAGAGCTTATAGAGTTATTATCTTTAATTTCAAGGAAATTGAAATTCTAAGAGTTTAAGCTATTTGCTTACAACAAAGTAGCTATTATACAGTTAGGGGAGAATTTTCCTGATCCAGTATCTCCTAATTACCAATGACATATCTTGCAAAAAAAAAAAAAAAAAGCGTGGTTACCTGCGCCACATTTTCCTGCCCCCGTGTGCGCTGTTCTTGCCCAGCCGCCCCGCGCGTTCTCTGGGTGCCTCCCTCTGCGCTCAGGAATACAGCGCAGTGTCTGCCGGCACCAGATTTCTGATGTACAAATTTGTATTTGCTGTGCTCTTTGAATAAAACTTCCCTATAGCAAAACTGGAGTCTCCTTTTCCAAATATATCCTCTGTGGAGAATACATTCCCGAGCCTGGCTTGGGTACTGCTGCAACCAGTAGAGACCAGCAAGGTACGAGGATGAGCCATCACAATTACAAAGCAGGTCTGCAGTCTTCGCATCTGTTTCAGGGAATTCTGCCTCCCGGGGTCTGATCCCCTCTGCTCTCCCAGGCCCTGCAACATAAGACACGCATCAGCCAAGTGTCATTCTAGTGCCTCATCCAGGAGGGCAGCTCGGGGTGCAGGGCGAGACTCAGTTTACCTAGAAGGGCCAGTAGTAGAAGTGATGCGAAGATAAACTTGATATTCATTGTTTCTCTGGATTCCTCACTAGTGAACTTAACACTATTCAGTGGAAGCTTCAAACTGATAGCATCTCATGAGTCACTGGGAAGGGGTTTCTGGAGTGTTCTTGGCATGGCTCACAGGTCAAAAGTGGGAGGAGCTCACCTGAACTACATGGAGATTTTTCTGAAGAAACAGAAATGCTTTCTTTTGCAGTGACTTTGAATAACACCTGTTTTCTGAAATAATGTAAATACCCCACATCTCTCTAGACTTACTTTTTCTTGGTAAGGAAACAGGTGAAATGGAAAGTATGCTAAATTTCTGTAGGTTGAGGCTATAGGTGCTCCTTTAACTTGTTTTTCTCTTTTACCACAAATGACTACTGGTCTTGTAATTAGAGTTACAGTATGTGTTTTAGTGAGAGGTTACCCTTCTGAGATGTAAATTGTTTGGTTCTTGTTATGGCAGGAAACAGGAAAGGGTGAAAGAAACATTGTCCCCATTGTAGCTGCATTGTCCCCCTCAAGGACAGCTAAGTCTCTGGCAGCTAGATCGTAAGCTCTTCGTCCTGAGTGGGACCGGACCGGCTGTGGGGGGGCTCAACAGGTTCTTGCCATATTGGGGTCTTCTCGAAAAAACAGACAAACAAGCAAACAAAAAAAATCTCCCACTGATGTTTTCTTCTGGGAGTATAGACAGACCCATCAAAGTGAAAAAAAAGAAAAGAGAAAGATAGACGGAGAGGAGGTCATAGTTTGGAACAGTAGATTAGCTTCCGTGAGTCCAGAAAGGAGGCAGGGGCTCTGATGGTCTGCCTGGCTGTGGTGGGAGGGTCTGGTGGCCACGGAGACCTGTGTTTTAAGTGGCATCAATGCCTGGAAGGGCGTTTGCCGAAAGAGCCCATTAAGTACAACCTAGTTACTATAATAGAACTAGCTGACCCTAAGTACCATTTATTGAATACTTACGACATGCGGGATGCAGGGAATGGCTCTCAGGGGGCTTTCCTTTTGGTGGAGTCACTTGGGAGTCTTGGCTGAGATCGTTTTACGGCATCTCCGAATTGGCTCCTTATCTCCCTGAACTGGGCAGTACCGGGCTTTGCGCATGTCCCCCTGTGCAGCTCCGAACTAGAGCAAAGCAAAGCGCTCAAAGTCTCCAAAGGAGGTTTGGGCCAAGAGCGATGCCTTTTCCTCAAGGTGCCCAGGGGCCTTGGAAGCTTATAAAAATAAAAGCCCATGTCCCAGTTTCTCAGAGATGGGCGCTGCAGTCAGCCTACGTGTGGGAAGTCTCATAAGAACCCCACCTGCCAAAGAAAAAGACCCCCTCCTTACCACACATGAAAGAGACATCTAAAATTTTTAATTTTAAACAGATTGTAATGCAGATAAAGTGATATAATAGACTTCCTTTACATGCTATATGAATTTAATTAATGTTAAATTTTGTCATAATTTATAACAAGCCATAAGGAAAGCATTTATATCTGACTGTGTATTTAATTCACTGGAGCTAAAGTTCTAACCGGTATTGTGGATGGGAACTTTGAGGGCATGCAGACTGTAAATTGCTGAGGGTAGGTTAGGGTCTTTTACCGTGAATAAATAGAGTTAATACTGTGATTTGTATTTTTAAGTTTTAGCCCTGCACCAATCTTGAGGATTAAGGGTGGAAGATGATGGTAAGAAAAAAATGCCATTAATACACAACTTTTGAGGAACATAACCTAGCGCACTAAGGGTGGCCATTGGTCTCCTGCTAGAGCTTTTCTTCCTAGGTCTTCAAATGAAAAATCAGTGCATTCCCCTGCTTCCTCTTGTTTTCACTTGACAGTATTTGCCTTAGAAACACTAGGGAGACTTACCCAGGATTTCTCACTGCTATCATGTAGCCTTAAATAAATGATCTCCTTTCCTCCCCACCTCCTAGCTTCCAACTCTTGGTGCAGATAGAAAAAAAAGGAATTAAAAACAGGCAGAGGTGTGTGCAGGTCACTAATTTTTTTCCTATTACTTTCTCTCTTTGAATGATTTCCTGCCCTTTTCTTACACTATCTCCTCATTTCCTGGACAGTGAAATCTAAACTGTGCTCAACTGTAGTGCAGTTTTAAACAGTCATGAACCCAAGTTACCTTTACTGTCTTCACATGCCTACAGAGGCAAGGTATTAAAGCACTCCACTTATAGGAGAGTCATTAAAATTAATTATCAGGAAAAACAGGCTTTTTTGTAACTTTTACACCTTCCTAACTTAAGGGAACATTAGTCTACAAGTGATTTGAAGGGTTAGCAATCAAAAATCTTGCTTTAATGCTGTGTCATTTCATCATGTGTAGTTCTCACTGTAATCCAGCTAAACTGAGTGTCAGACAATAGCCATCTATGCAGTTTTATCTTACTTGGATTTTGGTAATTTTAAACAAACTGTATTGCATTTTTTTCCTATTTCATAATAATGCCTAGTATTGAGCTCCTGGTAGGTATTTTAAAAATAAAGAATATTGGTGCTTTTTATTCACATGTTATTGTGAGCATGTTATTTTATTCACATGTCAAATGCATGTTATTCTAGTGTTTCATGTACTTTTCTGGTATATAACTGTGGTCATACTGTGCATAAAATTTTTTCCCCTGTGATATTTAACATGGGGTATATAATGGAGAAAGCATAGCCTTTGGAGTCAGATGGACTTGATTTCAAATTCTCTTATTTTTCAGGTGGGGGGAACTTAATCTTTCTGAATTTGTATTTTCTTATCTGTTAACTGAGAATGAGAACACTCATCCATCAGTTATTTTGAAAATTCAGCGAGGTAATATTTGCAAAGTAAAGGAACATTTTATTTACTCTCAACAAACAGTAGTTTCCATTGCAAACTCTTTGTAAGTGCAATATATATGAATACATAATATTTCATTGAATGATTATACCGTAACACAGCTCAGCTAAATCTATCCCTTTCTTTTAGGAGATTGATTAAGGTACTAATTATTCACATTTAGTGTGTAACATCTTGAGAAAATTCCAGCACCCCTTTCAGGGAGCTCCTAGCCTATGCAACAACCCTAAAAAGAAGGGAGTAGGTGAGAATCCTACAAGTGGGGAAGGAAGTAATGATGTTTGAAGTAATGATGCTTTCTGGTTCCCACTCTTTGTTCTTTGCTAATAGGTCCAGCAAGAAAAGTTGCAGATTATAGGAACTGTACCTACAAATGTATTTCTAGGTGGAAAGATAAAAAAAAACCAAAAACAAAAAAACTCTGTCAGGCAGAGTTCAGGATGAGTGGTGCACATTGCTGGTGCAATTCTGGGAAAATGGTTTTCTTTCTACTACAGGGCATAACAGCATAGTAACGGGGCTGGTATCTTATGAGTGACCCTCTAAAAACATTAGTTATGCTACTTCCGAAGTAAAGCACAGAGAAGGTGGCAAACGCAGTGATATGACTCAGTAAGCCACATAAAAAAAAAGTATGTGATCTTGACCAACAGCTGGTTTTCCTTATAGCTTATTTTTGAGGGTGCGCCTGCTTTAGCAAGCTCCCCACAGAACAGCTGCAGGAGCCTCCACGGAGGCGTTTGGGTACAGGCTGCAGCTGACTAGACAGCGCTGTGCCTCTGCTGCACAGAGGTAGGTGCCTGAGTCTCCGGGCTGGGTGGCTGCGATGTGCAGGGTGCTGAGAAGCTCCTTCTTGTCTAGTCTGCCTGTTAACCTTCCTGACTTCTTCTCACTTGAAAGTAGCATGAACAGAAATGTGGGGGCTTTCTTTCCCTGCTTATACCAGTGCAGGCTTTGAAAGCTGGCCATTTTATAACTGCAGTTGAGAGTTGCACCTTCTCCCTCGGGGATAGCCAGAGACGGGGGGCTCTGCATCGCTTCGCCATCACTGCTCACCCCTGTTTAGAGAAAAGCAACAAAAGTCGACCAGGGAAAGGGTGGTGTCAGATCTGGTCTTCTCAGAGAGCATAAGTGCTCTCCATTGGAACCCTAGGTGCTTCCAGATAAATCAGATTGAATCCCACTTTTCTCCCTTAGCTTTCTGAGGATTCATCCTCTGGTTTCCCATTGTCCCTGACACTTGGTAGCTACTCACATCTCAGCTGAAGCCAAAAGATCACTAGTGAAACTCGAGGCCACTTCTCCATCCTCCAATTCTTTGGTTTGTTTTCCTGAGCAAAACTGCCCTGAGCTTCAGCTTTTCTTTTTTGAGCCAACACGCCCTTCTCCCAGCAAACACGCCCAGACACACAGACACACATGCACGCACACACGCACACTCACCCCTGCAAGGGCAGAGCAATTCGGCTCCTCCTTAGCTACCCAGAAAAACAAGCATCATCTGGCCTTAACTCACATTCAAATCCCTCTCCCTCCAGTACTCAGGGAGTCATTCAGAATAGAGCACTGCCATCTTGTGAGCTGGTGCAGAATAGCTGAAAATTTGTATCTACGTGTTTTACCAAGATTAGTGAAACTTCCTTTTTTGTGTGTTGATAAAGGTGTATCATATGTTTATTCAAAAATAGTGTCTTCTCTCATTTTCTAAAAATATTTTGTCTAAAGCACTGTCAACTTTTAACACTGGTGAAGGGTGGCTAGATGGACTGTTTGCTCAACATTTAGAAACATGGTGGGCTCTCCTCGCAGCTGTCCCAGCTCATGTACTCTGATGTACACAGTTCAGCTGTCTCCTTGCCTGCCTGCCCAGGTGTATGGTTGCTAGAGAAACTCCTAACCATCCTGACATTTAAACCGTGTCCCCAGCGGCTGCTCTTGGTTGCCACTTGCTCGTTCTTAACCCCTTCCTTGAATCAAGGGCCTCGGTACTGCCCGCCCATCTCCTCTCTGACTCCTCAGCATCCTCCGGCCGGTAGAATTAGAAGGTGCTTTGATCTTATCTTTATGGAACATGGAGCAGTAATAAAAATATTAAGAAGTATTAGGAGAGTCTCTTTTGGAGAAGGAGGACCTGATATGATGTGGCAGGTATTTATTTATTTATTTAATTTATTTATATTTTTAAGTTTTATGAGAAATTTCATTTTTATTGATTAAAAACATGATTGCACATATATACATGAAAATATTTGGACTTTTCTTGGATATATGTGCATTTTCTGTGTGACTTAATATGCTTCATATAAAGGTTTGTAAGTTCAAAGCAGTATTACACTTTCTGATAATTACCAATATTTTGATTTTGCTATACTTTTCATCAAAATTTCCAGATACTTCCCAAGAAAACATATTAAGATTCTAGAAAAAGAAGAGGTGATAATATTCTACTGAATAAAAGCAATTTCAGGGTGAGAACATCAAGCTGTCTAGGAGCATACCACAGGGTTTGGTTAAGTGACAAAGCTTTTTTAGTTTAAACAATTCTAAAAATTCCCTTTCAAAAAGCATACTTATTATATTTTAAATCATGTTAAATATTTTAAACATACTTTTCTCCTTTTATTCTCCCTCCAACCCCAAATGCTAGTGAAATAGATAGTGGTATGTGGTACAAGGTGCTTTGAATACAGACTAAATGAAAGGCTCGGTTTGCCGTATTTCCTCTAAACAGAGTAATTAGGATAGAAATGTGGACTGCAGCATATCTAACTGCTTCTTTGTGGAGCTTGTAATATGGAACATATTCTTCAGATAATCTTAAAAGACCTTTTCATGGCCAAAAAGACAGATATTTTTAGATGGCTGATCAACATGTATCCCCAACCTCCATCTTCCATGCTTACCTTCCTCATAAAGGCCAGATAAGTTGGTCACTTGCCCAGCCTTCCTTACATTTAGTGCTGGCCATACGGCACAGTTCTGGCCAATGAAATAGAAGAAGTTAAAGGCTTTGGGGAATGCTGTCCCCACAGAAGAGAAACGTGAATCTGTTGCTTACTTCTTCCTTCCTTTCTTCCTGGAACCCAGCTAATGGCGCCCAGAGCTCCGTCAACCATCCTGCGATCGTGAAGCAACAAATGACCCCACTAAAAAGGACACTGGAGCACAAAGACCAAAGAGAGTTCATGCTGCTGTGGGAATTTGATGTAGTCCCGGAACCTCTGCAGCTGCCCTGCCTCCTGACTTTTTGTTATGTAACTTTATTATATGTCTTTATTGCTTAAACTACTTTTATAAAGGTTTGCTGTTACTTCTAAGCACAGGCAAGCCTAAAAGATGCCCATAATTTCTAATAACTGTAGGGGAGGTGGGAAGGTTCTGGAGTCAGGTATTTATTTATTTATTTATTTATTTATTTTATTTTGGTATCATTAATCTGCAATTACATGTGCAACATTATGGTTACTAAACTCCCCACATCATCAAGTCCCCACCACATACCCCATTACAGTCACTGTCCATCAGCGTAGTCGATGATGTTGATGCATTTTCGAGTGTTGTACCATCCTTGCATACCTGGGATGAATCCCACTTGATCATGATGGATGATCTTTTTGATGTATTTTTGAATTCAGTTTGCTAATATTTTGTTGAGTATTTTTGCATCTATGTTCATCAGGGATTTATCTTTTTTTGTGGTGTCTTTGCCTGGTTTTGGTATTAGAGTGATGTTAGTCTCGTAGAATGAGTTTGGGTGTATTCCCTCCTCTTCTACTTTTTGGAAAACTTTAAGTAGGATGGGTTTAACTCTTCACTAAATGTTTGATAAAATTCAGCAGTGAAACCATCTGCTCCAGGAGTTTTGTTCTTAGGTAGTTTTTTGATTACCAATTCAATTTCCTTGCTGGTAATTGGTCTATTCACATTTTCTGTTTCTTCCTGGGTCAGCCTTGGAAGGTTGTATTTTTCTAGAAAGTTGTCCATTTCTTCTAGGTTATCCAGTTTGTTAGCAAATAGATTTTCATAGTATTTTCTCATAATTCTTTGTATTTCTGTGGTGTCCATAGTGATTTTTCCTTTCTCTTTTCTGATTCTGTTTTATGTGTGTAGACTCTTTTTTTTTTGATTAGTCTGGCTAAGGGTTTATCTATTTTCCTTATTTTCTTGAATAACCAGCTCCTGCTTTCATTGATTCTTTCTATTGTTTTATTCTTCTCAATTTTATTTATTTCTGTTTAATCTTTATTATGTCCCTCTTTATACTGACTTGTGTCTCCTTTGTTCTTCCTTTTCTTGTTTCCTTAATTGTGAGTTTAGATTGTTCATTTGGGAGTTTTCTTCTTTCCTGAGGTAAGCCTGTATTGCAATATATTTCCCTCTTAGCACAGTCTTTGTGCATCCCACAGATTTTGCAGTGTTGAATTACTGTTGTCATTTGTCTCCATATATTGCTTGATTTCTGTTTTTATTTGGTCATTGATCCATTGATTATTTAGAAGCATGTTATTAAGCCTCCATGTGATTGTGGCCTTTTTAATTTTCTTTGTGTAATTTATTTCTAGTTTCATACCTTTGTGATCTGAGAAGCTGGTTGGTACAATTTCAATCTTTCTGAATTTACTGAGGTTTTTTTTCATGGCCTAATGTATGATCTATTCTTGAAAATGTTCCAGGTGTACTTGAGAAGAATGTTCTCTCAATTTTCTTTCATTCTTTTGGATGGAGTGTTCTGTAGATGTCCGTTAGGTCCATTTGTTCTAATATGTTGTTCAGTGCCTCTGTCTCCTTATTTACTTTCTGTCTGGTTGATCCTTCCTTCAGAATGAGTGAAGTGTTGAAGTCTCCTAGAATGAATGAATTGCATTCTATTTCTCCTTTTAATTCTGTTAGTATTTGTTTCACATATGTAGGTGATCCTGTGTTGGGTGCACAGATATTTATATAATTATATCCTCTTTTTGGACTGACCCTTTTATCATTATGTAATGTCCTTCTTTTTCTCTTCTGACCTTCTTTGTTTTGAAGTCTCTTTTGTCTGATACAAGTACTGCAACTCCTGCTTTTTTCTCACTATTAGTTGCATGAAATATCTTTTTCCATCCCTCCCCTTTCAGTCTGTGTATGTCTTTGGGTGGGCCAAGGTGGGGGAAGGGCCTGGGTCCTGATGGATGAAGGCTTTTGTACGTTACCCTGTTTCGTGAGGTCTGTATGCAGGCTGGTTCAGCCTTCTTTCTTCTTGATATTTTAGGGTTAGTTGTATTAAAACTATATTTTTGTACTATTTGTGGTTTTGGGAGGAGTTCTCCATGTCACCTCTCATGCCACCATCTTGAATCGAATCCTATTTTATGTTTTTGATACCACTGTAAATGGTACCTTAAACAAATTCACTTTGTAATATTTTCCTTTAGTACATTAAGAATACAGCACCCCTGATAAATCTTTTTTTTACTAGTTGTTCTGCAGATTCTTTGGGATTTCCTATGTAAAAATTCATATCATCTGCAAATAATGACAGTAATTTTTCCCTGTGCAAGCTTTTTGTCTTTTTTTCTTATCATAGTGCAAAGATTAAGACTGCCAGAACACTGTAGTGTAGAAGTAAAGCAAGCAAGCATCTTTCCTCTGTTCCTGATCTCTGGATAAAATAATTCACACTTTCACTGTCAAGTATGATGTTGTAGGGTTTTCATAGTTGCTATTTATCACTTTGAGGGTGTTCACTGTTTGTTCAGAGCTTTTATTATAAATAGTGTAATTTTTTTCAAATGTTTTCTTCTGCATGTATTGAAACAATCATACGATTTTTTTGCTTTTTTTAAATATAGTGCATTTATATATCTGTCTTCATTCCTGAAGATTTAATTCTTCTGGCATCATCTCCCTTCAGTCTCAAGAGGCTCCTTCATCTTTTAGCAAATATTTTAGACTAGGTTTGTTACTGACAAATTCTCTTAAGTTTTCCTTCATCTGATAAGGCTTAGTTTTGTTTCATTTCTGAAGGATATTTTCACTAGATAGAATATTCTGGATTGAGGGTTCTTTTATTTAGCACTTTAAAGATGTAGTTTTACTACCTTCTGGTCTGATGAGAATGCTGCAGTCATTTAAATTGCTCTTATCCTGTATGCAGTATATTGCTTTTCTTTATTATGTATATTTTTTCCTGTGGTTTCCTGTGGTATGCTGTATTCAATTATAATTTTCTTTGAGTTTATTCTACATGGGGTTCAGGGACTTTTTTAATCTGTAAATTTATTTCATTGAATTGGGGATGTTTTGGGACATTACTTAGTAAAATATTTTTTTCTGCCTGAATCTTTTTCTCTTCTATCTCTAGGAATCCCATGACTCATGTGTTAGACCTAAAAATATTGTCAAATAGGAATCTGAGGATCTGTTAATTTTTTAAATAATTTTTTCTCTGTTTTTCATATTCAAAAATTTCTATTTCTCAGTGTTCAAGCTCACTGACTCATTTTTTTCTTTCATCTCCATTCAGGTATTAGATGATCCAGTGAATTTTTAATTTCAGATATATTGTCCAGTTATAAAATTTTCCCGTAGCTCTTTTTATGGTTTCTATTTTTCTGCTGAGACTTTTTATCTTTTCACTCAGTTCAAGCTAGTTTCCACATATTTCTGCTGGTTACAACGGCTGGTTTAAAATCTTTGGTAATTCTCTCATCTGGGTCATCTTGTGGTTGACATTTATTGATCATCTTTTCCAGTGAGAAGTAGTCACATTTTGTATTGCATTTCTAGTTATTTAGTAATTTTGGAACCATTTGGTTTAGTTTAGACCTTGTCTTACCTTCTGGGGGCAGTGTTTCTAATTTCAATTCATCTCTTACCTAAATCTCACCCTAACCCTAACATTAAAGCCTAACTCTTATTCTCAACATAACCCTACCCCCAACCAGCACTGAACCCTAAACCTAACTCTGACCACTCACCCTCACCATCATCCTCACCTAACTGGAACCCGAAGCCTAACCTAACTCCAAACTTCACACAGAAGTGGAAACCTAACTCTCACCATAACCATTTCTTAACCGTAAACCTAATGCTAACCCTAATCCTCACACCACGCCAAACCCCTAAACCACACCCTCACCCTCCCTCACAAAAACTGTAACTGTAAATATAACTCTATTGCTAACTTTCTCCATAAACCCAAACCCTAAATCTTACCCACACTGTACCTTCATCCTAAACGTCACCCTTCACCAAACCCTCACCCTAAACCCACACTTACACCCACCTCCACACCCTCAACCTCATCTTCACCCACACCTCACCATAACCCTAAACCTAAATCTCTTCCTAATCCTAACATTAAGCCTGAACCCTAACTCTAACTGTAAGCCTATCCTCACCCTACACAGCCCTAACCCTAACTCTAGCCCTAACCCTGTCCACTCACACTCACTTTCACCCACATCTGACTGGAAGTTGAAACATAAACCTCACACAGAAACCTAAACTTAAGTCTCACCATTACAATCTCCCCACCCTACACCTTATAGTAAACCAAACCCGAACGCTAGCCTGAACACTAACCACTAAACCTCACCCTCAGCCTCACTCACAAGGAAGCATTACCCTGAACCAAACTCTAACACCAGCACTCCTCCAAAATGTGAATCCTAACTCTACCCCGCACCATAACTTCTTCTTACACCTAACCCTTCAAATAACCCTAACAATTACAGTACAGCTACCCACATCGCCATCCTCACCCTCAACACCCATACGTCACCATAACCCTAAACCAAAATCTTGCCCTAATCCTAACATTAAACCCGAACTCTCACCCTAACAGTAACTCCATCCTCACCCTACACTGAACCCACAAGTAACCCTAACCCTAACCTTGGCCACTCACTGTAACCACTCAACATCACCCTCACCTTCACTCACACCTAACCATAATAAGAAAACTACACCTATTGTTAACCCTATCTTTAAACACAAAACCTAACTCTAACCATGACCCTATCCTCTCTCTGGACCTAACTCTAAACCTAAAAAAAACCCTAACCCTGGTCACTCACAATAAACCTTTGCCCTCACCCTAACTTCACTCAGCGCTAACCATAAACCTAAACCTACACCAGAACCTAAAAACAGCTATGCACTGAACAGTGAAACTAACTCTCACCATAACCATATCCACACTCTACACCTAAAGCTAACCCTAAGTCTAACCCCTAAACCTCCCCCTCCCCCTCTCTCATACAGAACCGCAACCCTGAACCTTACTCTAACACTAACCCTCAGCCTAAACCCAAATCCTAACCCTAACCTCACCCTAACCCTAACCCTAACAATTCCTGTATCCCAACTTCCTCCTCCTCACCTTTATCTTCACTCACACCTAACTGTAACCCAAATCCTAAACCTAACGCCATCCTTCACAGAGAACCTTAAACATAAGTACCTTAGCATAATAAAGGCCATATATGACAAACCCACAGCCAGCATCATACTTAACAGTGAGAAGCTGAAAGTTTTTCCTATAAGATAGAAATAAGGCAAGGATGCCCACTTTTACCACTTTTATTCAACATAGTTATGGAAGAAGTTAAATTGTCACTGTTTGCAGATGACATGATATTGTATATAAAAAATCCTAAATAATCCACCCCAAAACTACCAGAACTAATATCTGAATTCAACAAAGATTCAGGAAACAGAATTAATACACAGAAATCTGTTGCATTTGTATATACTAAAGATGAACTAGCAGAAAGAGAAATCAGGGAAACAATTCCATTCATAATTGCATCAAAAAGAATGAAATACCTAGGAATAAACCTAACCAAGGATGGGAAAGACCTATACTCTGAAAACTACAAGACACTCATGAGAGAAATTAAAGACAATACTAATAAATGGAAACACATCCCGTGCTCATGGATAGGAAGAATTAATATTGTCAAAATGACCACCCTGCCTAAAGCCATGTACAAGTTCAATGCAATCCCTATGAAAATACCAACAGCATTCTTCAACAAATTAAGACAGATAGTTCTAAAATTTATATGGAACCACAAAAGATACCAAATAGTCAAAACAACCCTGAGATGGAAGAGTAAAGCTGGGGGGATTACGTTCCCCAACTTCAAGCTCTTTTACAAAGCCACAGTAATCAAGACAATTTGGTACTGGCACAAGAACAGACCCACAGATCAAAGGAACAGAATAGAGAGCCCAGATATAAACCTACACATATATGGTCAATTAATATATGATAAAGGAGCCATGGATATACAATGGGGAAATGACAGCCTCTTCAACAACTGTTTTTGGCAAAACCAGACAGCTACATGTAAGAGAATGAAACTGTCTAGATTATTATCTAACTCTACACAAAAAAAGTAAACTCAAAATAGATCAAAGACCTGAATGTAAGTCGTGAAACCATAAAACTCTTAAAAGAAAACAGAGGCAAAAATCTCTTGAATATAAACATGAGCAACTTGTTTCTGAACACATCTCCTCGGGCAAGGGAAACAGAAGCAAAAATGAACAAATGAGACTATATCAAAGTAAAAGGCTTCTGTACAGCAAAGGACACCATCAACAGAACAAAAAGGCATCCTACAGTATGGGAGAATATATTCATAAATGACATATCAGATAAGGGGTTGACATCCAAATTATATAAAGAACTCATGTGCCTCAACACCCAAAGAGCAAATTACCTGATTAAAAAATGAGCAGAGGATCTGAACAGACACTTCTCCAAAGAAAAAATTGAGGTGGCCAACAGGCACATGAAAAGATGCTCCACATCACTAATTATCAGGGAAATGCAACTTAAAACCACAATGAGGTATCACCTCATACCAGTTAGGATGGCCAACATCGAAAAGAAAAGGAACAACAAATACTGGTGAGGATGTGGAGAAAGGGGAACCCTCCTGCACTGCTGGTGGGAATGTAAGCTAGTTCAACCATTATGGAAAGCAATATGGAGGTTCCTCAAAAATCTAAAAATAGAAATACCATTTGACCCAGGAATTCCACTCCTAGGAATTTACCCGAAGAGAACAAGATCCCAGATTCCAAGAGACATATGCACCCCTATGTTTATCACAGCACTATTTACAATAGCCAAGATATGGAAGCAACCTAAGTGTCCATCAGTAGATGAATGGATAAAGAAGAGGTGGTACATAGACAGAATGGAACATTATTCACCCATAAGAAGAAAACAAATCCAGACATTTGCAACAACATGGATGGAGCTAGAGGGTATTATGCTCAGTAAAATAAGCCAGGCAGAGAAAGACAAGTATCAAATGATTTCCCTCATTTGTGGAGTATAAGAACAAAGCAAAACTGAAGGAACAAAACAGCAGCCAATTCACAGACTCCAAGAAGGGACTAATAGTTACCAAAGGAGAGGGGTGGAGGAGGATGGGTGGGGAGGGAGGGAGAAGGGGATTTATGGGTATTATGACTGACACACATGGTGTAAAGTTGGGTTATGGGGAAGACAGTGAAGCAGGGAAGACAGGTAGTGACTCTGTGGCATCTTACCATGCTGATGGGCAGTGACTTCAGTGGGGTTTAATGGGGAGACTTGATAATATGGGTGAATGTAGTAAACACGATTTTGATCATGTGAAACCTTCATAAGAGTGTATATCAATGATATCTTAATAAAAATTAAGAAATGATTACAGCACGAGTTAGGTTTGTGGTTCTGTGTGAAGTCTGGAGTTAGGTTTAGCATCTGGGTTCCAGTTAGGCGAGGGTGAAGGTGAGGGTGAAGGTGAAGGTGAGGGTGAGTGGCCAGGTTTAGGGTTATTGTTAGGTTTAGGGCTCAGTGTAGGGTGAGGATAGGGTTGCATGTAGAGTTAGGGTTTGGGCTTAATGTTAAGTTTAGGGCAAAATTTAGGTTTAATTTTTATGGCGAGGTGTGGGTGAAGATGAGGGTTAGGGGTGGGGGTGGGGGTATGTATGGAGTTAGGCTTAGCATTGGGTGAAGGGTTAGGGTTAGGGTGAGGTTCTGGTGTGGGTTAGACTAAGGATTTGGGTTTGGGCTGAGGGTTAGCGTTTGAGTTAGCTTTAGGGTTACGGTTCCTATTTTTCTGAAGATATTGAACAAAGGGTATATGAATATGGCATGCCAGGCCCAGTTGTGAGTGAAATGAGGCAAATACTTAAAAACAGAGGAACCACAGCCCTCTTCCTTCACTCAAATTCCTGATTTATATCCACCAAGTATGAATGAGCATCCGGATGACAGACATTTGAAAAAATTACGTAGCATGAAAGGCAGATACAACAAGAAGAAGAGAAAAGGACCCTGACAGAGACAGTGTAGAAAGAAGGTAACCATTGCTTGTTAACACAGCGGAGGGTGACATGACATACTGGGATACATATGGCAAACGTTTCTAGAGCATCAATATGAAGCCTTTTTTTGTATATTGAAACAAATAGGAATATGTTCCAGAATGTAGCCTCAGTCTCCTAGGTGATAGCAGTATTTTGGGAGGAAAAATTTTTAAATGATGAGGTTACAAAGAAGACCATAGATGTCTTCAGTGTGCAAACTACAACAACCTAAGAAATATAATTGCTGTGCAACTAATGTAATTGTTCAGAGGATCTTCTAATTGGAATTTCTATACCAGAAAATTAAGAATAGCATGTGCTTCCAGTGAGTTTATTCATAAAGAAAATACTGAGATAAAAGGATGGATTACTTCTATTTAAGATCGCAAATGAAGAAAGATATCAATCCTGGACCCCAGTGAACAAACAAAATGAAGTAAATAAAAGGAGGGAGGCACCACTTTTAAGTGCAGGAAAGTGACACAGCTCCAGGGCTGCACACATTGTCCCGGGGGGGAGACTGGGGAATTAGAAAGGGTCTGGCTCAGTCACCCATTGGGTCAAGAGAAGAATGGCCCAGTTTACATCATTTTCTGATGTGCATTTTGTGGAAGTGAGTGCAAAGCGTGATGTGCCTCCAGGCTCCCAGTCAGTGAGCCGTGTCCAAGGGAAAGTGTGTTGAGTGGCCCCCACTGAAAGGCTGTGGGTGCAGATGGGACTTACCACATGGTAGGCCAGGGGCCTCTGTGTCCCTAGAGTGTCTGTGGCCTCTAATGTGCTTCCCCAGAATTCATGTACTCAAAAGAATTCCTTGATGGAACTTTTTTCTGACTCTCATTTTCTCATGAATGAATGAACATAATAATATCTGCAATGTTTGACTTTTACTGTATTTTATCTAAATGGATATGGTTCAAGAAATGTTGGGCATTGTACATATTTATAGCAATGATTGTTATGTAAATGACATCTACCTTAGATAACAGATGCTGCTAATTATTTTGTGCAGTGCCAAGCAATAGACCCTTTATGCTTTCTAATTCATATTACTGTTCTAAACAAATGTGAATAAAAACATACACAAAAAAATTCGTATACTGTGGTGCTTGCACGCTTGCCCATGGGAACTGCCCTACCTGCAGGCAGTTGGCCTTCCCTCTGGTTCTGAAGTGTGGGAAACAGAGTTTGCCAGGAAACATCCTTTTACCCAAATGCCCCAGAAACTAAAAATACACCATCTGAGGTGTCTTCCTTTGAATTTCTCCTAACATTCCCTGTTCAAATCCCAACAATCCAGGGAGAGCTAATCTGAGTGTTGCATTGAAATGTAAATTAGGGTATAAACCACTCCATTTAGAGACTGACTTGGGAATGGATAAGGAATCAATAAAGTGAAGGAAGATTTTGGAAAGCAATTCAGGGACTAGAAACACTAGGCTTTGGAGGGGGCAAAGGAGTGTTAACAGGTCACAGACCATGAGGGGTGAGAAAACAAGCAAGAATAGCAGACACCAGGCAGGAGATAAAGGGTCATGGATAGTGAAGGACTAAAGAAAGAATGTCTACATGGCCCAGTTCCACTACGTCTGGCCCTAAGTTCATATCTTTTATCAAGGACAGTAAGTCAAGATAAGTGAAGAAAGTCTGCAAGATGAGCTCTGCTGCCATGACTGAATACGGTTTGTTTCTTTCTGAAGCTACATGGGGGGTGAGGAGGGGGTGAGGGGCCCATGGTGTGGCTGCAGCCTGAGGGCAGAGAGAACAGGACACGCCCTGTGGCTGGGGAGTGAAGGCAGGGCTAGATGGGATGGGGCACTGATCTATGCATGTGTGTCATCTATCTATCCATCCATTCGTCTGTCTCTACATTTATATATAAACTTAGGAAAAAGCATTGCCCTGACTCCTCCCACCGTGACCCTGCTGCTGTTCCATGACCCATGGCACAGCCTTAGTGTGCCACAGGGAGCCTAACAAATGACAGAACTTATTTCTATTAAAGCTGAATGTGTAGCAGAAGGGAAAGTTCCTCAGTGCAGTAAAGGCCCAGGATATGCGCACTCAGCCTTCAGGAGGCAAGTAACTCTCCCGGGCTGCTAGAAGGAGAGGGGAGCTGGCTGCTGATGAACAGTCCCTGTGTGCTCCATAGTCCGCCTTGGGACCTGTGACCCAGAATCCATGCCTGTCTTCTCCCCAGGCTGGAGACAGACACCCCTTCCCCGAAGGAGACAACCTAGCACCCCCTGTGCTGACCCTTGCTGATCAGAGGCAGGCTCTCTGGTTGCTATTCCACAGTCTTCCCCGGGTTTCGACGTGGCTTCTCTTGGTCTGAACATGTATGAGGACACAAATAAGCAGGAAAAAAATGAACAAATAAGCAGAAGCAAGTAAAGTGTGTCCTCCACACACTGAATATATGGTTGGGGACCACATACAGGAGGGTTGTGCACAGTTCTGGTGCAAAAGCAAATGAAGAGACACACAGTGTTGGTCTGATGTGAGTCTGCGATCCCAGGAGGCCCTGATTAACTCTTCCTCTCGCACCGATTGTGATGAGACGCTCTGCTTTATGCCAAGGGCTCTCCTGCCCGTTGTGTGTCACATTCTCTGGCTCCGCCCTCTGGGGTATTCTTCATCCTTTACTGTCTTTGGTCACATGTTAAGGGAAATGCCATTGAAGGATAAATAGATTTCTCAGCTCTTTTTCTGCCTGGGTTTATTAACAGCCAGAGAATTATTTTGTATTTTAAAAGATAATAGACTAAGTCAAAGCTCCTTTGTTCATACAGTTCTCTCAAAATATTAGTTTCCTGGTTATCTCTTTGATTCCAGTAAGAGTGATATATTTATGTATTTAAAGTGCACAAAGTAAATTTTTGATTTATCGTATTTTTAATAAACCCTATGTATATATTTACAATACATCATTCAATATATAGCATTATTACATGTATAAGAACTGTTAGTATCAGTATCATCTTGAAAAAGAAAATGAACGGTTTTAGTTTTATTTTACATCTGGAAATCCAACAATTCAAGATGAGAATTAGAAAACTAGTCCTGATTTTCCTGAAATAAATGCATTTATCGAACCTATTTAGGAACAATTTCAAAACCACTTTGCGATTTATTTTAATGCAAGATATAAACATAAGAGCTGAGAATCTCAGGGAGGAGTGCTGGCTTATACACTGTGCTCAGTATGGGGCACTGTTTATAGAGGCAAGTTTACATTAGAGGGTGTCAGCTGTGCCACCACACCGCCCGCCTTCTTCCTGTCTGTGGGTCCTGGGTTTCCCTAAGCCTCTGAGCAGGTGGCTGTCTTCATGGAGCTCTAAGGTTTTTGTTAAGCTTCCACTCTCGTTTCCGTAACTGTGGGATTCTACAAGAGCACAGAAGTACTTCGCTGAGTCTTCCAGTTGTAAGGAGGAGATGGTGAGGCTGATGGAGTTTTTTGCCTTTTGAAAGTTCACAGAATAGCGACCCTGCTTTGCATTTGATTGATCAGGATCCTGCCAAATAAGAAAGACCATCCCTCCACTGGGAGGCTGCTTGTACCAGTACAAATAATAAGCATAAGTATTCCAGCTGGTTTCATACGTACAGGGCAGGGTCACAGCTTCCCCTTCCCGTGCTGTTATTGTGGCCTGAGCTTGGGTCACCGTGGCAGCCGTGCTGGACCCTGTGAAAAGAGGAGAAGACAGAGTTGGTTCTCTGACATGTCTCAGAGAGGGGACATAAAGACTACATCAGTTTGCTACACAAGGACTAAGAAAACAATCACATAGTGTTTCACTTTCCAACCTCTCTTCCCTCTTAGTACCCCCACCAGTTCCAGTAAGAACTTGCACAGTTCCGTCCTTGAGTCCTAGAGGAGGCTGGGGTCCCGTGTTGGGGACACACGTACTGAAGGCAAAGGAGGCTATGAATGTCCACAGCAGGCCAGGGTGGAGCATGATCACAGTCTTCCCCTGGGTGAAATTTCTCCTGTTCTCACTCCAGCCCAGAGACCAGCCCTCCTCTGAGTGCCTGAGTGCAGAGTAGCTGGGCTATTTGAAGTTTCTGCCCCAGACAGGAAGTACTGTTCATAAGCTGGATGTTACACTGCTCTGCTCAGAGACGGGAACATCTACTCCAGCCCAGGCCTCTGCTTGCCTTTATGGGTCTTCTATGGCAATGCATTTGAAAAATGACTCTAGCAAGGTACAGGAATGAAGTTTAATTATCCTTTTGACATTGAATTCTCACTAAATACTACTGTGATCCTACAACATAGTCTGAATGATTTAAAGCCTTTGAAATTGATTTAGACTTGCTTTGAGCCAGAATATAGCAAACTTGGATAAATATTCCATATGAATTTGAAAAGAATATATATTCTCTTCTTTGGGGGTAAAGTGTTCTACGTATGTATTGGGTACAAAATTTCAATTTTATGTATGTTTCTACTGGAAGATGTGTGTTAATGACTGCCATAATGGTTGTATATTTGCTTATTGGTTTTGTCAAGCAAGAAATTCCACTAGTTTAATTCTACTAGTGGATTTATGTTTTGTATATGTTGAAGCAATGCTAGGAGGTGCGAACCAAAATAGGATTGATTTATCTTCCTGGTAGAAGGTGAGTTTAATCAGTTGGAGTGTTGCTCTGTATCTCTAGTGATGACTCTTGGTTTACCATCTACTTTATCTGGTATTAGTGTAACTACTCGGCTTCTTTATGTTAGAGATGCCAACTGTCTAGTCATCTATATGCAAAAGACTGAAGTTGTATCTCTACTTCCAAAATTCACTTGAAATGGATCAATGACCTCAATGTACAAGCTAAAGCTATTAAGTTCTTAGAAGAAAAAATAGATGTAAACCTTTGTGATCTTGGACTAGGCAACAGTTTTTAAAGTATGACCTCAAAGCACAAGCAACTAAAGAAAAAAAATTAATTAGACTTCTTCAAAATTAAAAACACTTTTGCTTCAAAACATACTATCAAGAAATTGAAAAAAGAGAAACCATACAATGGGGAAAAACTATTTTCAAATCATGCACTGTTCTGGGTCAAGTATGCAGAACATAACAATCATTACAACTCAAAAATAAACGGACAAATAACTCAGAGGAAATTTTAATTTAGACAGTGGCTTATCTAAGGCTGCTGGTTGTAGTGGCAGTGAAGGTGAAGGAAATGTTACTTTTCCGCATATGCCCTTTATATAAGTTTATTTTACACCAGGTGTCTTTATTACATATTCAAAATTCCAAGAATAACTTGCATTAAAAACATTTCAGTACTCTTAGCTCTCCTTTGCAACTATTACTTCCTTTTTTTCGCCTGATAAAGAAGTTGGCGAGCTCTTCTTCTCAAGTTTGAGCAGTTTGTTTAAAATAGTTATTACTTTCCTTTCCTGCAGGGACATTTGGGAAAAACAGAGAAAGTTCATTTTGTTGCTGATGAATATACACTTCCATAAAGGCATGAAGGGGTTGGTTATATGTTTGGGCAGAATCTGCAAACCCCTGAGCAGCGTCACTGAAGCCTGGGTGTGCACTGCCATCAAAAATAATTCCCAGTTTTTTCTGGCAGACACACAACCAAAGAAAGAGGCAGAGTAGATTTAAGTGTTGCTATTCCTCCCTGTTTATTCTGTTCTATATTTCGCAATCAAAACAGTGCCTAGCACATAGTAGACAGTAAATATTTGTTGAATGTAGAATGGTTGCAATGCAAAAAACTTATTAGGAAATCCTCTGGTTGTTATTTGAATTGTACCTTTAATAACCAAGCACCCATAGTCTGAAGATGGGTTGTGCGCTAGAGAATGAGCATAAATGTTACATGAAAAATGTATTTTATATGCTAAGTGGATATGAATTAGGACATATGCAGACATGCCTCAATGAAAATACTCATAGTAAATGGTATCTTTGGGTAGTGGAACCTTGAATGATTATATTTGCTTCATTTCCATTAAATATTGTATATTCTCAAAATGTCCATCATGAGCATGTGTTGATTTTATGACAGTTTTTTTAAATGCAGTTTTTTTTTTCCTGAAGCCCACAAAATGATCACCCAGGAGAGTTTTACATCTCCTTGGTACATTAAAGGAGCTGTAGGATTTCAATGAGAGAACCTAAAATACCTCTGTGAGTGTGAGGTTATCATTACAATTTCCACGTCTACTTAAAACACCACTGCTCCTCCTGCAGAATACATTGGAGTTGGTACAAGTTGTAGTGACTCATCTGGAATGACTTGTAACTGAAAGTTTTATAATCACAAAATTGGATCTCTGCATTCATTTCAAGTTGGAAACAAGCAATTAATGCAAGCTGTTCTAACCCCAAACCTGGTCCAGGACAAAGAATATGACTGGGCCCCCCGCTGCAGGCTGCAGGTGCCTGGGGGCTGTGCTGGCTGCACAGAGTATGAGACTGGTCTCCTGGCTGGGGCTGTGACAGGCGAGGAAACATGGCGAACACTTTTATTCTAAAGCAGTGTGAATCTTCTGTCCTGTTTTCCAGACACATGTGGACAGATCTCCACCAGCAGAGGAGGGTCTCTCCTGCTTCCTTCCTGCACCAGAGACAGTCTAGAGCCCGTCTGCATCACTGCAGCTGTCAGCACCCGTTTCTCTCCCCCGACAACCAGGACTGGAGGACTCTGCAGCACGTCCTTGTTTGGGCCACACGCCACTGCTGAGACACTAAAGATGGGTTCCTGGGTCATTTTCAGAATTTACGTTTCTTTTCTAGAGTATCTAAGGGAAACCTGAGGAGAACCAGATAACCCCCTTTTCCTTCTCCAGACTTGTGATGGACCTTTCCAGAAGCCCCGGGACCTACAATATCAGCATCTACAACAAGTTGTGGACAGATAAAAATATTAATGAAAAACATATTTTCTACCACCTTCCTCAGAACTACACCTAGTGAAGGAAAGCATATGAATCAACATCGTCACAGGTAAAAGTTCCTGGAGGTAAAGGACTGAGATAAGGTCTCTGACACAAGTAAGAATAGGGGCTCATGCAGCCCAGTGCGGCTCTGGTAGTGGTCACCAGCCACGCCGTCTCTAGAAGTACAGAGGGAGACCCGAGATCGGGAGTCCTACAGTAGGGCTCCCCTGAACGCTCCTCCCATGGCAGCCAAAACCTGCTGTTTGTTTGTGGGTCTTGGGTGAGAGAATGTCCTGGCTCTCCTTCATTGGTAGCAGAAGTATTAATGGTTCTAGGATGTTCATATCAGAAAGTTTTCCTGCCCCTACCCTAAGGTGGAGGGCTTTTTCCTTGACTTTCTCTCTGCTGTAAAGGATCTAACCTGTGACCTCAGCAGTGGGTGATGGTGACAGAATTTGTTGTGAGCTCTTTATCTCCACTCACTATGGCTTCATGCTTTTGTTCATGTGAGAGACTCACGTAGGCAGGTGTGGGGATTACTGCTTTCCTGCATCAGAGCTGACCAGCCTCTGCAGACCTTCACCAATGGTATGACTCTCTCTCACCCATTCTGCCTCCAGTCATTTTTGGGAACACAGGTGGAAGTTTGTGAAAATGGCCCTATCAGTGAGGGCAAACCCATTTTTGTGTCTGTGTCTCTGTCAGTTCTATATTGTCGTGAGAGCCCTCACTCAGTCTTCTAGCTGATTTCTTTTTCTTGCTTGAATGGCAGGCAGCACCCCTTTTATATCTCAGTTAACAGTGTGCCCATCAACATGCCATCGATTCTTGGAAAAGTTGTTCCTCGTGGGAATCTAGCCTACTTGGTAGCCCTGTGACTTCAGGTCTCTGATCAAAGTTATGATTTTGCTGTTTATCTTGTTTCACATGTCAGGATGGAAGCAACACTCTTTCAGGCTTTATGTACCCTAGGAGGCACTGGAACTCCATCTGTTTTCTATTGTATCTGACATTAGAAAATTGGTATCAGAAATGCAGGACCTTTGTCAGCATTCTCTCTGAAACAAAGGAACCACTGCAAGACACATTATGATTGTAAATCACTGCTCATGAGAGAAATACCTCCTTTCTACTCAGTGAGAGAAGGAGGCACTCTTCTAACTTCTCCTCGTTGTATTTTACTTTTATTGGTGACTGAACTCCTTTTTTTAAAAATTTGAACTGATTTATGTTTTATTTTTAAGTGTGTCCTAGAGACTAGAGTCTTCATTTGGGGTTTGCTGGTGGAGGAATGGGCAGGCTCCTGAGGGCTTTGTTACTCCTTCTGTGGCTTCAGCCAGGCTGTGAATCAGGAAAGAGAATCTGGACTTGGGAAGGAGAAAACCCAAGGAACATTGCAAGGCTGAGGAATTATATAATTGTAGTGTACTGTGGTCCAAATGGGTTCTGTCTGGGACCCTTAAAAATGGGTCTTGAAGATGGAATTATGGAGATCACGGATATTAATGGAATATCCTCCCCATTATTATTCACTTTGGTCTTGATCCAAAGATCATGGGAGAAACGTTTCATAGTGTGAGAACACTTGGTTATAGGTATTTCTATTAGAGCAACTAGAAGGAACTGAAGGATTTTTTGTAGGGCATTTTTTTTCTCTCATTTTTTTTAGTCAGTCAAGTGATTGACTAAACCAGTAAGAGTAAATATCCAACAAATCTGGTAATGTCTCTTAGAGTGAAGTTAGATAGGGTCCATTCAGCATCCTTAGTGAGAAATCTCAGGAGGAATTTCTAGGGATTCCAAAGTCAAGGAACATGACTTTTCAGAACTGAAAGATGAGTCCTGTGAACTTGACCAAAACAGTTAGGAAGTGGTGACTGAATAAAGGAATACTATGGTTTATAGCTGCAGTCTAATTTCTGGTGCCTCCATGAACTAGTCAGATGACAGCAAGGTCCACTTCAGATGCCAGCATCTCTAGAGGTGCCTCATTACACACACTTTCCCAGTTGCGGTTAACCAGACCTTGTGATGAG
>JAQQAC010026072.1:76762886-76781826 GCA_029783875.1 Phataginus tricuspis
GGGCTATTTGAAGTTTCTGCCCCAGACAGGAAGTACTGTTCATAAGCAGGATGTTACACTGCTCTGCTCAGAGACTGGAACATATACCTCAACCCAGGCCTCTGTTTGCCTTTATGTTTTTTCTGTGGCAGTACATTTGAAAAATGACTATTAGATCTAGCAAGGTACAGGAATGAAGTTTAATTTTATTTTGATATTGAATTCTCACTGAATACTATTGTGATCAGAGATTATATTCTGAATGATTTAAAGCCTTTTAAATTGATTAAGGCTTGCTTTAAACCAGAATATAGTGAATCTGGATAAATAATCCATTTGCATTTGAAAAGAGTATGTACTCTGGTGTTTGTGGGTGATGTGTTCTATAGATGAAATTTGGGTACAGAATTTTACTTGTGTTGGTCACATTTCTTTTATGTTCCTACTGAAACATATTTCAGTATGTTCCTACAGTGATTAATGCCTGCCACTGTGGTTATATATTTGATTATTAATTTTTTAAGTCAATAAGTTCCACTAGTTAAGTTTTACTGAATAGCTCTACTTATTAGTGTTTGATGTATTTTGAAGCTGTGCTATTGAGTGCATATAGAAATAGAATTGTTCTCTCTTCTGGTAGATTTTCTGCTTAATCATTTTAAAGTGTTGCTCTGTACTGGCCTAATGTCTACTCTATCTGCTATTAATGTAACTACTCAGCTTCTTTTTGTTAGAGTCTCCAACTGTCTAGTTATCCATATCAACAGAAGGAAGTATCGTATCTCTACTTACCAAATTCACTTGAAATGTATCAATGATCTCCATGTACAAACTAAAACTATAAAACTCTTAAAAGAAAACATAGATGTAAATCTTCATGACCTTGGGTTAGGCAATGGTTTTTAAAATATGACCTCAAAACACAAGCCCTTAAAGAAAAAATAAATTAGACATCTTCAAAATTAAAAAGACTCTTGCCTCAAAAGATACTATGAAGAAAGTGAAAAAGAACCCACAGAATGGGAGAAAGTATTTGCAAATCATATGTGCTTAGGGTCAAGTATCCAGCACAAATAAGGAACTTCTACAACTCAACCATAAAAAGACAAATGACCCAAGGGAAATTTTAATTTGAACAGTGCCTTAAGTAAGGCTGCTTATGGTAGTGGGGATGAAGGTGAAGGAAACGTTCCTTTTCAGCACATGCCCTTTATATAATTTTATTTTACACCATGTGTCTTTATTATGTATTCAAAAATCCAATAATTGGCTGTTCTCTGCTCAGAGGCAGCCATTCTCTCTTTTAGCTATTAAAATCTCTTGCGTGGGCCGGTGTCTCCTGAGTCCTGCTGGGGAATTAATTACGGATTAAGTTTACCACTTGGGGGAGACTAAGAGCAGAAGAAGCATAAACTAAAAGAAGAATTGAGGCAAGATTATAGACACTATCTTACTCAGAAAAATTTTCTGTCCATGAGTGGAACAGATCCATCTACTCTGGGAGTTTCTCTTCCTATTGGTGAGAGGTTATCTGCCAAGGAAAGGTTGAAACTTGAACGCAACAAAGAATACAGTGAATTTCTCAGGGGTAAGGAAGAGTCCACTGACAAGTTCAGACAGGTAGAAAAGAGTACTGAGCACAAGAGTCAAAGAAATAAAAAGCCTATTAGTCAGGGTAAACCTGATTTACCCTCACAAATACAGACATCTTGTGAAAATTCAGAGCATCCTAGAAGAGAGGTCTTAACTCCTTTGGAGGCGTATGAAGAGCTTCTAAACCAAAGACGACTAGAGGAAGGCAGATATCGACAACTAGATGATGAAACTGAATTAAGGAATAGAAGAATTATTAAAATATCTAAAGAAGAACTGGGCATTTTCAATTAAAAAACACCAAAGGTTTGCCAGCAAGGCTGATACTCCAGATAGATTTCACAGTTTTAATAAGGATCATGTTTTTGACAGACAGTATTATAGACCTGACCAAGATCCTGGATTAAGTGAAGAAATGGATGAGAGGTTTAGATATGAAAGTGATTTTGATAGAAGACTTTTGAGAGCGTATACAAATGACAGGTTCGAGAAAGAGAAGAAAGAACGTGAAGAAAAAGAAGAATATGAAGCTAAATTAGAAGCTGAAACGAGAAGTTATAATCCCTGGGGGAAAGGTGGCGGTGGGGCTCTTCTGAGATGCAAAGGGAAATCTGATAACTGATTTGAATAGGGTGCACAGACAAAATATAGATGCCTACCATAACCCAGATGCAAGAACATATGAAGACCAAAGGGCTGTTGGATCTCTAGACCAAAATTTAGCCACTTCAAGTGCTGAGAACCTAGAAGATTCTGCAAATAAAAACTCAGGTCATATGCAAACACAGAGCTCTCCTTTTGCTCGGGGAAATATATTCGGTGAGCCCCCAACAGAACTTCAGATTAAGTAGCAAGAATTATACAAGAATTTTCTTCACTTTCAGATTGAGGAAAAGAAACAAAGAGAGGAAGCAGAGTGAGAGAGACTGAGAATTGAAGAAGAAAAAGAAGAAAAGCAGCTTGCTGAACAGAGGGCACGAATTCAGCAAGAGTATGAAGAGGAACAAGAAAAGAAGAGGAATAAAGAGGAGGAACAAAGGCTAAAAAATGAAGAGCTCATTCAGTTAGCTGAAGAAAGGCGAAAAGAAGCAGAAAGAAAGAAGAAGGAAGAGGAAGAAAAACATAATATACAACTTCAGCACTACCGTGAAAGAGAAAACATAATTGGGGAAGAGACAAAGCGCTTGAAACTTCCTGCTCTTCAGAGCAAAATTGCAAGCAAACTCCAAAGACCACCTTCTGTTGACAGCATTATAAGTTCCTTTATTCAAGCAAGCTCCACGTCCAAGGCACAGTCTCCTCTGGTGCCTGCCAGGAAAAATCAGCTCCGTTCAGAAGAGGAGAAAAAAAAAGTAATCATGGAATTATCAGAAATGAGAAAACAGCTTCGTCATGAGGAGCGGCGTCTACAAAGGCAGTTGCTACACATGGACAGTGGTGATGAAACTCATATACGGAAAGAGAACGGAATCCCATGGACACACTTGATATGGCCAGACATCGGTTGCAAGCTCCTGGCAGAAGACAGTCACCTAAGGGCTTAGACCCTGCGACTTTTCAGAACATTTGTGACTTTAATGAGCTGAAAGATAGAGGTTCAGAAACAAGAGTTGATCTGAAATTTATGTACCCGGCTACTCCAAGGGATCATCACACTTTAGAGATTCAGCAGCAAGCCCTGCTAAGGGAGCAGCAGAAGAGGCTGAATAGAAAAAAAATGGGGAAGTTGCTAAAGTTGATTTGGATACCATCCCAAGTGTTAAAGTGCAAGACCACAAAATGCCTAGAGATGACACTGATGATTTCTTGAAAAATTCATTAGTGGAATCTGATAGTGCTTTTGTTGGTGCGTATGGTGAGACGTATCTGCCGTCCCTCTGCCGGCACCGCTGCCCTCTGCAAGGGAGCACAGGAGGAACAAAATGAAAGGACTGGACTTGGATAACAGTCATCCTCATGTACCACCAGACGGTCTCTCTTTTTAATCTGTATCCAGTGTAAATGTTGATCCGCTTAGAATAAAAATGAGGAACGAATTCAAAGACTCAACGAACTTCAGAATAAACCTATTAATACAGATGACAGCTCACTGGGGGACCCTGACAACAGCATGAAGCATGACAGTGATGACGGACCCAACTCTGTGGCAACCGAGCCCTGGCTCCGCCTGGGCACCTCAGAAACGCGGAAACGATTCATGGCAGAGCACCTGAGCCAGGGGCAGCAGCCGTGCACGGAAAACCAGGTGCTTTCCCCTGGCAGGGCCGCCGCTGCACACGGTTGAAATAAATCTGTATTGACCCAGCAGTGCCTTTTCAGGTGAAAGGGATGTTAAATCTGAACCTCTAATAATATGTGCTAATTTTGGCCCCTACTTGGAAGGTACTTAACACAAGTTTCATCTGCACAGAAGGTATATTTTTTCCATGGTGGATGTATATTAGGTATATAAATAAAAGACTGAGTTTAATTTATGTAATGTAGAATCACACAGAGTTTTTGCACAATTTTGCCATAAATTAGGGTGGTAATAACTCTTGAAATCAACTACCATATGTGCATTACTCTAAATTCTGCTTAAGATAAGGTGAATAAAACACAAAAGTGTCTTAACAATACTGTGAAACCAGAATGCTGTTATATGTGTACCTGCCATTGTTAATCACGATTCAAAACAATTCATTAGTAAAGATATCATTGGTGGCAGCTGTTATACAGTTACTGTGTAATCAGAGAACCAAATGTGCGCTAGTTACTCTATTTCCATGTCATTTGTAGCGACTGATTCAGTGTAAATGATGGGAGTCGTGACTTACTCCCATGAGCCAGGCACTAAATGTCACATCTTTCTGCCTGTTTGTGTGCCAATGAAGGCATTAAGTTTACTAATTTATGATTTAACTACTACTTGATAGAAATAAATTATTTTTATTACCAGTGTCAAAAAAATCCAAGAATAATTTGTATTAAAAATATTTTCAGTACTCTTAGCTCTCCTTTATGAATACTACTTTTTTGCCTCATAAACGAGTTGGTAAGCTTTCTTCTCTAATTGGAACATTCTGTTTAAAAGAGTTATTATTTTCATTTCCTGCAGGAACCTTTGGGAAAAATAGAGGAAATTCATTCTGGTGCTGATGTGTATACACACCTGTGAGATACAGAGGGACTGGCGGGATGTTGGGCAAAGACTCAGGACTCTTGAGTAGTGTCGCTGAACCCTGGGTGTCCACTGCCATAAAAATGTTTTCCCATTTTTTCTGGAAGCAGAATTGCACTAAGGACAAAGGCAGAACAGAGCTCAATGTTGCCATTCCCTTCTGTCACCCTGCTGAACCTTCAGCACCAAGAACAGTGTTTGGCACATAGTCCCTCAATATTTGTTGGAAATAGAATAGGTGTAATGCAAAAAAGCTTAGCAGGAATTCCTCTGATTGCTACTTAAATTGTACCTTTCATAACCAAGCATCCACACTCTGAAGATAGATTGTACAGAGGAGAATGGGCATAAATATTATGTGAAAAATATATTTTATATGTTAAATTGATGAATTAGGCATATGCAGACACACCTAGATTGAAATTGTTCACAGTAAATAATTATCTATGGTAAGGGAATTTTGAATGACTTTAATTTTCCCTCAGTTTCTATATTCTCAAAAATGTCCAAAAGAAGCATGTGTTGATTTTACAATAATTTCTTTAAATCAAACTTGTTTTTCTCTAAAGGCCACCATACTGTTATCCAGAATTGTTTTAGATCCCCTTGGTAGCTGTAGGATTTGGGAAGTGTAGATTTCAATGAGAGAACCTCAAATACCCAAGTTATCTTTACAATTTACACATCTGTTTGAAAAACCACTTTTCCTCCTCTAGAATATACTGGAGTTAATGCAAGTTGTTGTAACTCTTCTTGAGTGATTTGTAATCAAAAGTATTATAATCACAAAATTAGATCTCTGCATTCATTTCAAGTTGGAAACAAGCACATTAATGCAGGCTGTTCTAACCCCAACCCTGGTCCAGGACAAAGAATGTGACTGGGCCCCCCGCTGCAGGCTGCAGGTGCCTGGAGGGCTGAGCTGGCTGCACAGAGTACGAGGTTGGTCTCCTGGCTGGGGCTGTGACATGCAAGGAAACATAGCAAATGTTTTACTCTAGAGCACTGTGAATCTTCTGTCCTGTTTTCCAACCACATGTGAACACATGTCCACTGGCAGAGGAGGGTCTCTCCTGCTTCCTTCCTGCACCAGAGACAGTCTTGAGCCTGTCTGCATCACTGCAGCTGTCAGCAGCCGTTTCTCTCCCCCAACAACCAGGACTGGAGGACTCTGCACCACGTCCTTGTTTGGGCCATGCGCCCCTGCTGAGACACCAATGATGGGTTCCTGGGTCATTTTCAGAATTTACGTTTCTTTTCTGGAGTATCTACAGGAATCCTGAGGAGAACCATGTGAACCTCTTTTCCCTCTGCAGACTTGTGACGAACTTTCCAGAAGCCCCTGGACCTACAGTATCAGCATCTATGATACATCATGGACAGATAAAAATACTAATGAGAAACATCATTTTTAGCACCTTCCCCAAAATTACACCCAGAGAAGAAAAGCATAGAATAAACATCCTCACAGGTAAAACTCCGTCGAGGTAAAGGACTGAGAGAAGAGCATACAACGCAAGTAAGAATGGCGGCTCACACCGTCTTCTATGGCTCTGACAGTGGTGGTCACCCACGTTATCTCTAGAAGGACAAAGAAGTAGAAGACCTGAGATAATGAATCCTGAACTTAAGTATCACAGCTTTTCTGAAACAGTCTATTGCTTCATGAGATTCTAAAAATCTAGCTCTTCAAATTAATGGTAATTTCTATAATTAACATGAGGATACTGTGGATATGGTAAAAAGGAATCTACCTTTGAGAGCAGCCCTCTCATCTTTTAACTCCACTCTCGGCTTTAAGCTGCCCTGGGGTCCCGCAGCACAGAGACCATCTCTCTCTCCTGGGCTCTTGTTCCCCCGACAGGAGATGCTGTTTCTCCTCCAGTGCTGGCTGGGCTCACTGTGTGGGCAGGTGGGCTTCCCCCCTGCCCCGTGTGCCTGAATCTCGGGTTTAGGATGGTCTCAGCACTCACACCTCTCCTCCCATGGCAGCCAATCCTGCCATGTTTGTCTGTGGGTCTTGGGTGAGAGAATATCCTGTCTCTCCTTCATTGGCAGCAGAATTATTAATGGTGCTGGGATGTTCACATCAGAAAGTTTTCCTGCCCCTACCCTAAGGTAAAGGGCTTTTTCCTTGACTTTCTCTAACCTGTGCCTTTGGGAGGGGTTGGTGGTGACAGAATTTGCTGTCAGCTCTTTATTCCCACTGCCAACAATTTCAGGCTTTCCTTCATGTGAGAGACTCATCTAGGCAAGGTGTGGAGATTTGTGCTTTCCTGGTGTGACAGCCCACCACCCTCTGCAGACCCACATCAATGAGGTGACTCCTGTCACCCAATGATGTGATTCCCTCTGGCCCCATTTTTGGGAACACAGGTGGAAGTTTGTGAAAATGGCCCTATCAGTGAGTGCAAACGCCAGTTTGTGTCTGTGTCTCTGGCAGTTCTATATTGTCATGAGAGCCCTTTGTCATTCACTGCGAAACATAGGATCTATTGCAAAAGACGTCATCACTGTAAGTCGCAGTCCATGAGTGCATCGCCTTGCTCCCATTCAGTCAGAGGAGGGCGCTGCTCTACCTTCTGCTGTTGCCTTTTGACTTCTGTAGGTCATTAATACCCTTATGAAAAAGTTTAACTGATTTATGTTTTATTTTTAAGGGTTTGATAGAGACTAGCGTCTTTATTGGGATTTTGCTGAGGGAGGAATCGGTGGGCTCCTGAGGGCTTTGTTTCTCGTTCTGTGGCTTCAGCCCGGTTGTGATTCACAAGAGTGAAGGTGGACTCAATGAGGGGAAATCCCAAGGATCATTGCAAAGCTGAGGAATCAGACAATGGTCGTTCATTCTGGTCCAAATGGGTTCTTTCTGGGACCCTTACAAATGGGTCTTGAAGCTGGGGTTATGAACACTAGGGATATGCAAGGAACAGCCTTCACATTATTATTGACCTTGGTCTTGACCCAAAGATCATGGGTAGTAACATTCCATAAAACATACAAGAGAACTTGGACATCAGTATTTCCCTTAGAGCAGCTAAGAAACTGAAGGACTGTATGTCAGACATGTCTCTGCTCACTTTCCACCTGTTCCTGCATGGTGTGGACTTCGTCCATTAAAGCCCTTGGCACGTTAGTCTGAGCTGCCTGGGTCCCTGGTGGGATGCTTCCAGCGCCCCTGCCGTGTCTGGTTTGATACTCCCCTGACTCTTCACATCACGCTGCAGGCCTTTGGTATGCCTTGTGATTTTTTCTTGATAGCAGGACGCGATGTACTGGGTAAATGGAACTGCTGTCCATAGATTTTCAGTGATAAATTGGTGAAGTTTGGGGGAGATGAAGCATTCTGTAGTCTTAGAGTTTTAGGTCCCACTCAGCTGGGAAGAATTAGAACAGAGTGTGAGCTTGCTTAGGCTGCTGGAACAAAGTGTCGGCAACTGGGTGGCTTAAAAAGAGAAATTAATTGTCTCACTGTCCTGGAGACTAGAAGTTCAAAGTCAAGGTGTCAGCAGGAATATCTCCTTCTGAGGGCTCTGCGGGGCCCCTGCCCCAGGCTGTCCCCGGCTTGTAGCTGCATCGCTCTGCTCTGCTCTCGGCCCTCACATTCACCTGCTGCTCTCCCCGGGTGTGCTCTGTCTCCACATTTCCTCCCTGGGTAAGGAGAGAAATCAGATTGGATTAGCACCCACCTAATGACATGATTTTAGCTTCATTATCCCTGTAAAGATCCTGTCTCCAAATAAGATCACATTCTGAAGTCCTGGGGGGTTAGGACTTCAACATCTGCAACATACGAAGGTGTGTGTGTGTGTCGTGGGCATAATTCAACCCATCATAAAAGCTTCTGTAAATCAATGAGTCTGCCCTTCTTTAATTTTTAAAATCAACTTGTACAGCATCCCTTCTACAGGTTAAAGACAGAATCGCGGAGCCTATCATTCTGACCAAAAGTCGCGTCTCCCCTTGTTGAGTATCTGAACCCTAGCAGAAGTCCCCAGTCCCTCCCTCAGGCTGGCTAACGGGAATGTCTTGATTAGAAGAAAATGTAGAGAGTTAGATTTATCAGCTTGGAATCAGGAAAGTCTTCCTTAGAAGCTTAAATTTGACAATGTGAAAGTAAAAATATTCATGATAACAGTTGAATAAACAAATTTAAAAGATACGATATATTTAGAAAAAGTATGTACAATATATATACAGGCAAAGTAATGATCGTATTATTAAAATATTTTTACAAGTAAAATAGTTGTACAAATAAACAAGAGAAAGACAATTAAAGTGCCGACACAGCAGGCAAGTTTTCAAATAGTAATCAGGAAAATGCAAATGAAAATACCCGCAAAATATTTGCGTGTTACCTAAAACCTAAAAAGGATTCAAAATAGTGTAAACCAAGATGCAGAGAAAGTGGTTTCCCATACCATTATTGGCAGTGTAGGTTTTCAGAGCCAGTTTGGAAGGCAACTTTTCAGTATCTGTAAAATATAAGATAGGCGTATCCTTCATCCCGGCAATTTCATTTCTAAGAGTCATAAGAATATGTACATATGTATAAATATATGCATATACTTACATAAATATATATATATACACTTACAATTCTGGTTATGATATCTGAGAGAAGTAAAAATTTTAAATATTATTAAAAGATGATTAAGTTACTTAAGTTATCATACAAGCGTACTATAAAGTCCATGTATGTTTGTGTGTGTATGAGCACATCTCAAAAAAAAAATTTTAATAAAGACAAACTCCAGAAAAGTACACATGATATGTATGTTCCAATTTATATAAGAAAATTGTTTAGGAATTTATATGCACAACCTTATAACTAAACAACAGTGTGATTGTCAGGACCCTTTCCAACCTGTCAAAATGGGGAGAGAGGAGTCGAAGAAGAAGTCGAAGGGACGGGCAGAGAGTCAGCTTTGGCCTCTCAGGTTTTACTCTACATGCTTATGTAATATGTTTCGTCTTTTACAATGGGGGATTTGTGTATTGTTTTGTAATAATAACAATATTTCTCATTGTAAATGTTAAAAATGAAATTAATATCCTCATATTTGTTCCTTTTTTACTCCTTCCCCCAAATCATCTCTATCTCAAGTGTATATGTTACAGATAATAAGTAACAAAGAAATTTTCATATATTTCTCAAGGGCAAATAAATCAGATTATGAAATTCATTTCAATTTTTGAGAGGTTAGAAGGACTAATATGTTGCAATTTCTAGAGCCTGGGCACTTCCCTGGATCCAAATGAAGAAAATCTTTGGGACAAATTAGTTGTTCTCACCTATTGTAGGGAGACATAGGTGGAAAGCAACATTTGATTAAAACACAGAGCCACGGCAAACTCTCACTCCCTTTCCCCTTTGGCAGGTTTACAATCGTGATGCTCACTTTACCTGCAAGCTTTTTAGTCCCACTGTGCCGAAAGCTCTTTGACATCCTCTTTGTTCCTTTCCTTCTTTCCTCATTTCTTCATGGTTACCAAAAGTTCAAGCTTACCTTCCTTACTATTTAAGAGTCTAACTTAACTCACTTAGTATGCTATTACAAACACAATCTAAAGATTGTTTTTTTCTCCTCCTTTTTCTTTCTCCTCCATTCCTTATTTATTAGGTGTCATATTCTGTACTGTTTGTCTATCCCTTTATTGACTTTGGGGGTAGTTGATTTAATTTTGCATTTGCTTAGTAATTAACTGTTCTACTTTGTTTACTGTGGTTTTGTTTCCTCTGATTACAGCTATTAAACCTTAGGAACACTTTCAGCTATAGCAGTCCCTCCAAAATACACTGTAGAGGCAGTTTGTGGGAGGTAAATTCTCTCAGCTTTTGCTCATCTTGGAATTGTTTAATCCCTCCTTCAAATTTAAATGATAATATTTCCGGATAAAGTATTCTTGATTCGAGACCCTTCTGCTTCATTGCATTAAATATATCATGGCAATTCTTTCTGGCCTATAAGGTTTCTGCTGAGAAGTCTGATGATAACCTTATGGGCTTTCCTTTGTATGTGATCTTCTTTCTCTCTCTAGGTGCTTTTAATAATCTGTCCTTATCCTTGATCTTTGCCATTTGAATTATTATATGTCTTGGTGTTGTCTTCCTTGAGTCCCTTGTGTTGTGAGATCTGTGTACCTCTATGACCTGAGGACTATCTCTTTCCCCAGATTGGGGAAGTTTTCAGCAATTACCTCCTCAAAGACAGTTTCTGTCCCTTTTTCTCTCTCCTCTTCTTCTGGTATCCCTATAATATGAATATTGTTTTGTTTGGATTAGTCATACAGTTCTCTCAATATTCTTTCATTCTTAGAGATCCTTTTTTCTCTCTGTGCCTCAGCTTCTTTGTATTCCTCTTCTCTAACTTCTATTTCATTTATCGTCTCCTCCACCATATCTAATCTGCTTTTAAAACCTTTCATTGTATATTTCATTACTGATAACTGGTTCCATAATAATTAGATCTCTGATTGGAATTCATTCCTGAGTTCTTGAATATTTTTCTGTACCTCCAGGAGCATGTTTATGATTTTTATTTTGAAATCTCTTTCAGGAAGATTCATGAGGTCTATTTCATTTTACTCTTTCTCTGTTGTATTTATAATTTTGCTCTGAAACAGCTTCCTTTGACATTTCATATTTGTATGTGGCACCCTCTGGTGCCCAGAAGCTCTACTCTGTAGAGCTGCTCAGCCCCTGGAGCGATGTCAGGGGTCACAGGGGAGTGGTATTGGTGCCTGGGGGAGGAAAGAGCTGTTTCCTGCTTTCTGGCTGCTGTGCCTGTGTCCGCTGCCAGAACCAGTGGGCCAAGAACACTGGTATAAGCCTCTATGCTTTGTGTTTGTAGCTGCTGTAGGCGGGGCTTCCCTCTGGCTGGCCTAATGCCAGGGCTGGGTTTGCCAGTTTGCGAGCCAGGTGCGGGCTGTCTGGGAGGAAGGTGCAGCAGGCTGCATATCATGGAGGGGTCCCTTGGAGCTTCATAGCCAGCTATGGGGCTGGAGCTCCTAGAGATTGTGAAAGTTCCCAATCTACTGGGCAGAGTGCACCTGGACAATTTTGTCTAACTGTCCTTTCTCCTGAGCAGTAAGTTCTGTGCAGTCCTTGCCCCTTTAGCAACCCTTTCACTGTTGGCAGTTTCTCAGACTGCACGCTTTACTTTTGTCCCAGAGCAGCTGGAGATGGATCCCTGTTTTCCACATGTGGCTAGATTCTGAGTCTCTCCAGGTATTCTGCCTGTCTTAGCTTTCCAACCCCCCTAATCATGAGAGCACCATGTAATGTATGTTTCTTCTCCCAGAGCAGATCTCCAGAGATAGGTGTTCAGCAGTCCCAGGCCTCCACTCCCTCCCGCTTGGTTTGTCTTCCTTCTGCCAGTGAGCTAGGGTGGGGAAGGGCTTGAGTCTTGCCAGGCAAACGACTTTGGTACGTTACCCTGTTCCATGAGGTTTATTCTTTTCTCCAGGAGTATGCATTCTGGCGCAGCCCTCTTTTCTGTTGCTCTTTCAGGATTAGTTGTATTAATTACATTTTTGAATTATATGTGGTTTTAGGAGGAAGCCTCTCTCACCTCTCATGCCACCATCTTTAATCCTTATGTCCATAATTAATTTAATAGGCATTCAGTGTGTACCTATTGTGTGCCTATTATAAAGTAATAATAATAATTCAAGGCTTATGTAAATAAATAAATGAAAGAAATACTGGGAATCCTAAAAGAAATATGAGAGGTAAGATGCTATTTAGGTATATAATGTGAAAGACAGGCCAACATTAACTTGTTCAGATGGTATAGAGAATCCAGACCAAATCGAGAGAACAGTTAATACTGTGGTACTTCTGGGTTTTTTTTTTAATTGTTTCTATGTAACAGCTTAGTTGAGATATAATTCACATAGCACACAACTCACCCAGTTAAAGCATACAATTCAATGGCTTTTAATATATTCACAGAGTTGTACAACCATCACCACAATCAATTTTAGAACATTTCATAGTCCCCAGAGGAACCTGTACCCATTAGCCATTTCCCCCAAAGAAACTCCTTCTGGGAACCCCCTAATCTTGTCTCTGTCTTAGTCCGTTTGAGCTGCTATAACAAAGTGGCATGACTGGGTGGCTTACAAACAACAGAAATTGATTTCTCACGGTTCTGGAAGCTGGCAAGTCCGAGATCAATGCACCAGCAGATTTGGAACCTAGTGTGAGCCCGTTTCCTGATTCATAGATGGGGCCTTCCTGCTGTGTCCTCACGAAGTGGAAGGGGCAAGGGACCTCTCTGGAGCCTCTTTTATAGAGCACGAATCCCAGGGCTCCATCTCTTAATAAGATTTCTTTTGGGGCTGAGGATCCAATTTATGAATTGAAAGTAAAGAAATGTTTAGATCATAGTGGTCTCTATACATTTTCTCATTCTGGACACTTCATAGAAGTGGAATCACACAGTGTACAGCCTCTTGGAACTGGCTTTTTTCCTTTAACATGTTTTCAAGGTTCATTGATGTTGCCCCATGTATCTATGCTAACTTTTTATTTCTCAGTAAGATTCCATTTATGGATATATACATTTCATTTATCAATTCATCAGTTGAAGGACATTTTTTTCCCCCACTTTTATGCTATGAACATTCATGGACAGTATTTTCGATTCTCTTGGGTATATACCTAGGATTGGGATTGCTGGATTATTTGGCACCTCTATGTTTAATGGTTTGAGCAGCTTCCAGATCATTTTCCAAAGAGGCTGCACCATTTTACACACTCATAAAAATGTGAGAAGTTTCCATTTCTTTATATTGTCATCATACGTGTTATGTTTAGTCTTTTGGATTAAGCCATCTGTGGCTGTGAAGTAGTATTTTCCTGTGTTTTGGATAGTATTTCCTCAAAAGCTTACAGGGGTAGCTTCTTTTCATGTGTTTATTGGCCTTTGGCATATCTTCTTTGGAGAAATATCTATTCAAACATTTGACCCATTTTAAACTGAATTTATTGTTGAGTTGTGAGACTTCTTGACATAAGTCCTTTGTTTGACATATGATTTGCAAAGACTTTTTTCAATTTTGCTGGTTGTCTGTTCACTTTCTTGAGTATATTCTTTGAAGCACAGTTTTACTTTTGATGAAGCCCACTTCATTTGTTTTACCTTTGTCACTTGTACCTTTGGTGTCATATCTAAGAAGGCTTTGCCTAATTCAAGTTCACAGAGATTAACTGCCATGTTTATCCTAAGAGTTTAATACTTTTAGATCTTCTAATTGTGTTTGACACAGCTGGAGGTAATCTTTTGAGTATGGTATAAAGAAAGAGTGCAGCTTCATTCTTATTTGTTGACCTCCAGTTGTTCCTGCACCATGTGTTCAAAGCACTATCGTTTCCCCATTGAATTGTCTTGGCACCCTTGTCAAAATCCATTGACTTTAAATGTATGGGTTTATTTTAGACATTTAATTATCTTGCATTGATCTATGTTTCTATCCTTACTGAATCTTGTTGTATGAATATCTTCAGACGAAAAGTTAGTGCCGACAATTCTTCTAAGAATTATTATCACTTTGCAACCTTGCTTGTACCTGTGAGGGTTTCAGTGAATCACTCTTTCTATTACTTGATATTATTGTTTTTTTGAGGTTTAGACCTTCTGGTTGATGTGTAGCAATACCTCACTCTTTTTCTTGTTCCATTTGTTTTCAAATCAGTATTATTGAGGCATAAATTACATGCAGCAAAATGAATCCATTTTAAATGTTTTGAATTCAGTGAGTTTTGAAATATTTACTGAATCGTGGAACTATTGTGTAAATCAAGATATAGAACAATTATTTCACCCCAAAACATTCCTCTGTGCCCTCATTAATCTTCCCCAGTCCAGAACCCAGGCAACCACTGTTCTGCTTTGTCAATATACATTAAATTTGTCTTTTCTAGAATTTCAAACAAATAGAAACATCGTGTGAACTCTTTTCTTCCAGCTTCTTTTTCTAAGTGTGTTTTGAGAGTGCACCCATGTTATCGTGTATATGTGCCTCATTCTTATTACTGACTAGCATTCAATTCACTTATTGACAGACATTTGGGTTGTTTCCAGTTCTGGGCTGTCATGAAGAAAGTTGCTATGAATATGTGAATGCCAATATTTCTTTAGCCATTTTTATTTCTTTTGGACAAAATCCCACGAATGCAATTGTTGGATGTGTATGTTTAACCTTAAAAAATTGCTAAAACACTTTCCAACAAGATGGCACAATTGTACGTTCCTAGCAGCAACATAATAAACTTCATGTCCTTGCAAAAACTACGGCCTTACAAGTGTTTCTCAAAAGCACTGCTTAGTTCGGGAATTCTAGATGTCTCAACTGGCTTAGCTTGGGAACTGAATAAGGAGGCTATGAATCCACACTATAGCAACTCAAGCTACATTCCACCAGCCCCCATCCCACCCACAAATCCAGAAGATAAAAGCAGGAACACAGTGGGCTGCCTCGCTTTCATTTGCAGGTACTACATGATTCATTAGCTTTCTCCGGAGATCTCTGAAGGTTAAAACACTCTGATTAATACTCTTTCTCCTTGTTTATTGTGGCTTTATCACATACCTTGTCTCCATCTATTAATCACCACTATCACCCCAAAATCCTGCTATGCCAACAGAAGTCAGGAAAGCAGCTTACATGGCAAGATCCTCCTTTTGTGTCCACTCCTGTCCCCATCATCTTCATCCTACAGAAACGGCTTCCAACACCATTTGAAAGATTCCAGTGACCTACTCAACAGTAAGGGTCTTGATGCCATGGAGAAGGGCGTATCCTCTGGGATTCCCAAGGAGTGGTTACACGCATATGATCAGATAACACTGAGAGGTTCCATGTCAACACTCCCACTTCCCTGAATTTCCCAGTTTCTTCCTCCATAAATACCCAGGAAGCATCTGCCTTCCAACCTCATTAGCCATAGGCCGATGGAGCTTTTACTATCCCTAGGTCCAGAGAGTATTTGGGAAGTAGGGCATCTTGTAGATATTGTAGAGGAGATGATCATGTACAGAGAACCAACCTGAAAGAAGCTGCAGTCTTTGGACCAGTGACATAACCTACTCAAAGAGCTCCTTCAGGAAGGAAACAGGCACAAGCACTCTGGCCTCTTTCAGATTTCTGTAGTGCTCCTTATTGGCAGAAATGCACTAAAATCCAGAAGGAAAAAGAGCCATATTGCTATTGTCCATTCAGATAAGTCTCCTGAGGCAGAAAGCAGGGAGGACAAAGGCGGAGAGTGGGTATGAGAGGTAACTGAAGTGCTTTCAGCTAACAGTCTATGTCTAGCTGTCTATTCTTTCACTCATACCACTGTGGAGAGCGGTGGGGACAGAAGGAGCAGGAGTCCAGGACAGGACTGAGTGTGTCTTTGTGCCTAGTCTCCATCTAGGGCCTGAACCGGGCCTGACTCTGAAAGAAACCTTGAAAAGTTTCCTAATTTCCAGGAACAAGTATCTCAGAAATGCAGGGAGGTCTTAGCTCAAGACCGGCCAGCTGGACCAGATGCCCCCAGGCTATGTGACTTAAGTGATTGGATTAATGACTGATTGGATCAATCTGTAGGCAATACTTAAGTGATTGGATTAAGGTCCTTGAAAAGGGCGTGTGAATCCAATCTGTAGGCAATTCATGTGTGTATAAGCCATGCCAGAATAAAGCTTCTTTGCATTCTGCCCCAGACAGCTTGCCCTCCTGTCATCTTGTATATACAGCCTGATGCCCCCACTCAGGAACTGTTCGACTCCTGCCGGCAGGCCCCGGCATACCACAGTTTTAATTTCAGAGACTTAATAGTGGGAAGAGGAAGTCCTCCTCCTTGCTCTTCTTCTTCCTGACTGTTTTGAATATTCTTGACTTTTTTGCCCACATATATTCCAGAATTGGGATTCTGGAATACTACCGGGAATGATGGGGATTTCATTGAATTTATTTACCATATGTGAGAGACTTGACATTTCTGCATTATGCATCTTCTAATTCATGGTATGGTGTAGTCTCCCATTATTGATAGCTTAAATTTCTTTTATTTATGTTTTACAGCTTTCTGTGCTGAGGTCTTGTAAATACTTTCCAAACATTTATTCCTAAGTATTTTGCATTCTTATGCTTTTTTAAGATTATTTTTTAAAATTTCATTTCTAATTTCTACTTGCTTGTATATGAAATATAATTTTAAATATTACATAGCTGAACTCTTTAGTAATATACGTGTAGATTACTTTGGATTGTCTATTAAAGCACAGTCATATCTGTGATTAATGTGATTTATAATGTTATTTATATAAATATATATATATATATTTATATGTATACTACATGATTTCTATTTATAAAGCTTTTGTTTCTCTCTCTTTAGAATAAAGGCTTGCACCTCCAGTACACTGTTTAAGAGAAATAGTGCTATTTGACTTTGAAAGAAAGCATTCAGCATTCCACTATTAAATTTTTATTTGCTTTCGTTTATAGAATATGCCCTTTAGTAGAATGAGGAAGTTTTTATTTTATTACTAATTTGCTAGGAATTTATTTCCTCATCATGAGTGAATATTGTGTACGTCAAATACTTTTGTGTAACTATACAAATAAAGTATGTCCTCCACACATGTATACAATCATGGAACACACACAGGACTGTCATATCCGGTCCTACTGCAGAAGACAGTGAAGAGCAGCACCCAGTGTTGGTCTGAAGCAAGTCTGAGACCCCAGGAGGCACTGGTGAAGCCCCTGCTGGTGCCCAGTTTTGATAAGACTCTGCTTTACGCAAGGAGCTCTTTTGCTCATTGTTCTTCACATTCTCTGACTCAGGCCCCTTTGGGTTTTCTTCTCCCATTATCCTCTTTGGCCACATGTTAAGGGCTATACCTTCCTTGGGGAATTAATAGATTACTCAGCCCATTTCTTGCTTGGGTTTCTTAACAACCAAAGAGTTACTGAATCTCTAATGATCATACTTTAAGTCAAATATAATTTTGCTATATAACACTTTCAAAAGATTACTTGCTTTCTTATCTACATCATTGTAATAAATATACATAAAAATTAATTTATGTATTTTTCTTAAAATGTGCCCATACATAAATATGTAAGTTAATAAATGCATTATTACATTTCTAAGATGTGTTATAATCATCATGGTAATGGAAGAGAAAAAATGATTGATTTTATTCTTATTTCATATCTGAAAACCCAACTATTCAAGATAAGTATTATCAAACTACTAATTTTCCTGAAATAAATACATTCATTCAATCTTTTTAGAGAAAATTTGAAAAGCAGGTTTTGATTTATTTTAACCCAAGATATAAACATAAGACCTGAGAATCTCAGGGAGGTGTGCATAGCTGTGCTAAATATGCAGCATTGTTTATAGAGGCAAGTTTACATTAGAGGGTGTCAGCTGTGCCACCACACAGCCCGCCTTCTTCCTGTCTGTGGGTCCTGGGTTTCCCTAAGTCTCTGAGCAGGTGGCTGTCTTCATGGAGCTCTAAGGTTTTTGTTAAGCTTCCACTCTCGTTTCTATAACTGTGGGATTCTACGAGAGCACAGAAGTACTTAGCTGAGTCTTCCAGTTGTAAGGAGGAGATGGTGAGGCTGATGGACTTTTTTGCCTTTTGAAAGTTCACAGAGTAGCGACCTTGCTTTGCATTTGAATAACTAGAATACTGCACAATAAGCAGGACCATCTCTCCACTGGCAGGCTGCTTGTACCAGTACAAAATATAATTACTCCAGCTGGTTTCATACGTGCAGGGCAGGGTCACAGCTTCTCCTTCCTGTGCTGTTATTGTGGCCTGTTCTTGGGTCACTGTGGCAGCCATGCTGGACCCTGTGAAAAGAGAAGACAAGATTGGTTCTCTGACATGTCACAGAGGGGTCATAAAGACTACATTAGTTTGCTACACAAGGATAAAGAAAACAGTTGCATAGTGTTTCACTTCCCCACCTCTCTTCCCTCTTAGTACCCCCACCAGTTCCAGTAAGAACTTGCATAGTTCAGTCCTTGAGTCCTAGGAGGACACTGGGGTCCCATGTTTGGCACACTTACTAAAGGCAAAGGAGGCTATGAATGTCCACAGCAGGCCAGGGCGGAGCATGATCAAAGTCTTCTCCTGGGTGAAATTTCTCTTGTTCTCACTCCAGCCCAGAGACCAGCCCTCCTCTGAGTGCCTGCGT
>JAQQAC010026072.1:76782326-76807137 GCA_029783875.1 Phataginus tricuspis
AGGGAATTGTTGGACTCCCAAGAAAGCATGAAAATATTCATGGAACAAACACATGAATGAACAAAAACATATAAAAACTAAAGCAAAAAGAACAGTGAGCTGACATAAGAAGAAAACAAATCCTGCCATTTGCAACAATATGGATGGAACTAGAGGGTATTATGCTCAGTGAAATAAGCCAGGCGGAGAAAGACAAGTACCAAATGATTTCTCTCATTTGTGGAGCATAACAACAAAGCAAAACTGAAGGAACAAAACAGCAGCAGAGTCACAGACTCCAAGAAGGAACTAGTGGTTACCAAGGGAAAGGGTGGGGAGGGTGAGTGGAGAGGGAGGGAGAAGGGGATTAAGGGGCATTATAATTAGCACTCACAATATAGGTCACGGGGAAGGCAGTATAGCATGGAGAAGACAAGTAATGACTCTATAGCTTCTTACTACACTGATGGACAGTGATTGCAGTGGGGTTGGGCAAGACTTTATAATATGGGTGAAAGTAGTAACCACAATGTTGCTCATATGAAACCTTCAAAAGATTATATATCAATGACATGTTAATTTAAAAAGAAAGGAAAGAACAGTGAGCTGAAAGCAGAATACAGGCAGTGGCATGGTGTGGGGCTAAGTAGAAATCATTCAAGATATTTGGGATTGTCTTTTAGAGAAAATCAATGCTGATAACAAGAAGCTAATCCTTAATGAACAGCTTCACCTGAACCTCCTAAATGATTCTTAAATGGGACTAAAAAACACCACTTGGGTTTTAATGGAAGAAAACAGAAATCTTCTCTTGAGAAATACACTATCAATTCAGGCACTTATAGTTGCAGTTCAGATGCAACATGAGTTCACAATAAAAAATTAGCAAGCACACAATCAGCCACTACATACAAGAGTCAGGAAAAATAACAGATTTAGACTCCCAGGTCTTTAAATATGGAAATTATTAAATATAAAATATATGTGCATGCAATTATTAAAACATAAACAGGAAATCAACAATGAGAAAGGAACTAAGACCATAAAGACTGGCCAGGTAGGTTTGATAAAAAACCAAGTATAACTTTCAAAACTGAAAGAATTGTTGAGTGTAATACTTCGGTGTATGAGCCAATAAGCATATTAATTAGAATAAAATGACTGGTAATTTTTAGTGCTGCGTCACATCTGGAAATTCAACAACTCAAGATGAGAATTAGAAAATTTCTCCTGATTTTCCTGAAATAACTGTTTTCATTCAGTGTAGCTGCTTAGGAACGTGTGATTTATTTTAACTGAAGGTATAGATATAAGATGTGAGAATCTCAGGGAGGAGTGCTGGCTTATACACTGTGCTCAGTATGGGACACTGTTTATAGAGGCAAGTTTACATTAGAGGGTGTCAGCGGTGCCACCACACCGCCCGCCTTCTTCCTGTCTGTGGGTCCTGGGTTTCCCTAAGCCTCTGAGCAGGTGGCTGTCTTCATGGAGCTCTAAGGTTTCTGTTAAGCTTCCACTCTTGTTTCTATAACTGTGGGCTTCTAGGAGAGCACAGAAGTACTTGGCTGAGTCTTCCAGTTGCAAAGAGGAGATGGTGAAGCTGATGGACTTTTTTGCCTTTTGAAAGTTCACAGAGTAGCGACCGTCCTTTACATTGGAATAACCAGAATACTGCATAATAAGCAGAACCGTCTCTCCACTGGCAGGCTGCTTGTACCAGTACAAATAATAAGAATGCCAGCTGGTTTCATACGTGCAGGGCAGGGTCACAGCTTCCCCTTCCTGCGCTGTGATTGAAGCCTGAGGTTGGGTTACTCTCTCAGCCGTGCTGGGACCTGTGGAAAGAAGAGAAGACAGGGTGGTTCTCCGAAGTGCCTCAGAGGGGTCATGAGGGCTGTAATAGTTTGCTACACAAGGACTAAGAAAACAATCACATAGTGTTTCACTTCCCCACCTCTCTTCCCTCTTAGTACCCCCACCAGTTCCAGTTAGAATTTGCACAGTTCAGTCCTTGAGTCCTAGGAGGAGGCTGGAGTCCCGTGTTTGGCACACTTACTGAAGGCAAAGGAGGCTATGAATGTCCACAGCAGGCCAGGGCGGAGCATGATCAAAGCTCTTCTCCTGGTTGAAATTTCTCCTGTTCTCACTCCAGCCCAGAGACCAGCCCTCCTCTGAGTGCCTGCGTGCAGAGTAGCTGGGCTATTTGAAGTTTCTGCCCAGACAGGAAGTACTGTTCATAAGCAGGATGTTACACTGCTCTGCTCAGAGACGGGAACATCTACCTCAACCCAGGCCTTGGTTTGTCTTTGTTTTTTCTATAGCAATACATTTGAAAAATACCAGTTACAGGAATGAAGTTTAATTATTCTTTTGATATTGAATTCTCACTGAATACTGTTGTAACCAGAGATTATATTCTGAATGATTTAAAGCCTTTTAAATTAATTGAGGCTTGCTTTAAGCCAGAATAGAGTGAACTTGGATAAACAATCCAGGTGCATTTGAAAAGAACATGTAGCCTGATATTTGTGGGTGATGTGTTCTATAGGTGAAATTTGGGTACTGAATTTTACTTCTGTTGGTAATATTTTTATGTTTCCACTGACACATATTTCAATATGTTACTACAGTGATTAATGTCTGCCATGGTGGCTGTAAATTTGTAACTTAATTTTTTAAATCAATAAATTCCATTAGTTAAATTTTACTGAATAGCTCTACTTATTTGTGTTTGATATGTTTTGAAGCTGTGCTATTGGGTGCATATAGAAATAGAATTGTTCTCTCTTCTGGTAGATTGTCTGCTTAATCATTTTAATGTATTGCTCTGTACTGGCCTAATGTCTCTCTATCTGCTATTAATGTAACTACTCAGCTTCTTTTCGTTATAGTTTCCAACTGTCCAGTTATCCATATCAAAAGAAGGAAGTATCGTATCTCTACTTACCAAATTCACTTGAAATGGATCAATGATCTCCATGTACAAACTAAAACTATAAAACTCTTAGAAGCAAACATAAATGTAAATCATTATGACCTTGGGTTAGGCAATGCTTTTTAAAACATGACCTCAAAACACAAGCCCTTAAAAAGAAATAAATTAGACTTTTTCAAAATTAAAAATACTCTTGCTTAAAAAGATGCTATGAAGAAAGTTGAAAAGAACCCACAGAATGGAAGAAAGTATTTGCAAATCATATATGCTTAGGGTCAAGTATCCAGCACAAATAAGGAACTTCTACAACTCAACCATAAAAAGACAAAATGACCCAAGGGAAATTTTAATTCGAACAGTGGCTTTACTAAGGCTGCTTATGGTAGTGGGATGAAGGTGAAGGAAACGTTCTTTTTCAGCATATGTCCTTTATATAATTTTATTTTGCATCATGTGTCTTTATTACCTAGTCAAAAATCCAAGAATAATTTGTATTAAAAATATTTTCAGTACTCTTAGCTCTCCTTTATGAATACTACTTTTTTGCCTCATAAACGAGTTGGTAAGCTTTCTTCTCTAATTGGAACATTCTGTTTAAAAGAGTTATTATTTTCATTTCCTGCAGGAACCTTTGGGAAAAATAGAGGAAATTCATTCTGCTGCTGATGTGTATACACACCTGTAAGATACGAGGGACTGGTGGTATGTTGGGCAAAGACTCAGAACTCTTGAGTAGTGTCACTGAACCCTGGGTGTCCACTGCCATAAAAATGTTTTCCCATTTTTTCTGGGAAGCAGAAATGCACTAAGGACAAAGGCAGAACAGAGCTCAATGTTGCCATTCCCTTCTGTCACCCTGCTGAAGCTTCAGCACCAAGAACAGGCTCTGGCACATAGTACACAGTCAGTCAATATTTGTTGGAAATAGAACAGATGTAATGCAAACAAGCTTAGCAGGAATGCCTCTGATTGCTGCTTAAATTGTACCTTTTATAACCAAGCATCCAGAGTCTGAAGGTAGACTGTACAGAGGAGAATGGGCATAAATATTCCAGGAAAACATATTTTATATGTTAAATTGATGAGTTAGGCATATGCAGACACACCTACATTGAAATTGCTCACAGTAAATGATTATCTGTGGTAAGGGAATTTTGAATGACTTTGATTTTCCCTTAGTTTCTATATTCTCAAAAATGTCCAAAAGAAGCATGTGTTGATTTTTTCTGAAGGCCAAATTCTTTTGACTTAAAACAATTATGTTATCCAGAATTGTTTTAGATCCCCTTGGTAGCTGTAGGATTTGGGAAGTGTAGATTTCAATGAGAGAACCTCAAATACCCAAGTTATCTTTACAATTTACACATCTGCTTGAAATACCACTTTTCCTCCTCTAGAATATACTGGAGTTAATGCAAATTGTTGTAACTCTTCTTGGGGGATTTGTAACAAAACGTATTATAATCACAAAATTAGATCTCTGCATTCATTTCAAGTTGGAAACAAGCAGTTAATGCAAGCTGTTCTAACCCCAACCCAGGTCCCGGACAAAGAATGTGACTGGGCCCCCTGCAGGCTGCAGGTGCCCGGAGGGCTGAGCTGGCTGCATAGAGTGCAAGGCTGGTCTCCCGGCTGGAACATGACAAGCGAGGAAACATGGTAAATGTTTTGATTCAAAAGCACTGTGAATCTTCTGTCCTGTTTTCTACACACATGTGAACAGATACCCACCGGCAGAGGAGGGTCTCTCCTGCTTCCTTCCTGCACCAGAGACAGTCTAGAGCCCGTCTGCATCACTGCAGCTGTCAGCACCCGTTTCTTTCCCCCGACAACCAGGACTGGAGGACTCTGCACCACGTCCTTGTTTGGGCCACACGCCACTGCTGAGACACTAAAGATGGGTTCCTGGGTCATTTTCAGAATTTACGTTTCCTTTCTAGAGTATCTACAGAAATCCTGAGGAGAACCAGACGAACCTCTTTTCCCTCTGCAGACTTGTGACGAACTTTCCAGAAGCCCCTGGACCTACAATATCAGCATCTATGACACATCATGGACAGATAAAAATACTAATGAGAAACATCTTTTTTTTTCTTCTTTTAATAATTTATTTTGGTATCATTAACCTACAATTACATGTGCAATATTATGGTGATTAAACTACCCCCTTCATCAGGCCCCCCCATCCAACCGCATTACAGTCACTGTCCATCAGCGTAGTGAGATGCTATAGAGTCACTACTTGTCTTCTGTGAGTTGTACATCCCTCCCCGTGCCCCCCCTACCTTATGTCTGCTAATCGTAATGCCCCTTTTACCCTCTTATCCCTCCCTTCCCACCCATCTTCCCCAGTCCCTTTCCCTTTGGTAACTGTTAGTCCGTTCTTGGGTTCTGTGAGTCTGCTGCTGTTTTGTTCCTTCAGTTTTTTTCTTTGCTCTTATACTCCACATATGATTGAAATCATTTGATACTTGTCTTTTTCGCATTGGCTTATTTCACTGAGCATAATACCCTCTGGCTCCATCCACGTTGTTGCAAATGGTAGGATTTGTTTTCTTCTTATGGCTGAATGATATTCCAGATGTGTACCACATCTTCTTTATCCATTCATCTACTGATGGACACTTAGGTTGCTTCCATTTCTTGGCTATTGTAAATAGTGCTGCAATAAACATAGGGGTGCATATGTCTTTTTGAAACTGGGCTGCTGCATTCTTAGGGTAAATTCCTAGGAGTGGGATTCCTAGGTCAAATGGGATATCTATTTTGAGTTTTTTGAGGAACCTCCATACTGCTTTCCACAATGGTTGAACTAATTTGCATTCCCACCAGCAGTGTAGGAGGGTTCCCTATTCTCCACATCCTCTCCAACATTTGTTGTTGTTTGTGTTTTGGATATTGGCCATCCTCACTGGTGTGAGGTGATATCTCATTGTGGTTTTAATCTGCATTTCTCTGATGATTAGCAATGTGGAGCATCTTTTCATGTGCCTGTTGGCCATCTGAATTTCTTCTTTAGAGAAGTGTCTATTCATGTCGTTTGCCCATTTCTTAATTGGATTATTTGCTTTTTGTTTGTTAAGGTGCGTGAGTTCTTTGTATATTTTGGATGTCAACCCTTATCAGGTACATCATTTATGAATATATTTTCCCATATTGTAGGATGTCTTTTTGTTCTACTGATGGTGTCCTTTGCTGTACAGAAGCTTTTCAGCTTTATATAGTCCCACTTGCTCTTTTTTGCTTTTGTTTCCCTTGCCTGGGGAGATATGTTCATGAAGAAGTCGCTCATGTTTATGTCCAAGAGATTTTTGCCTATGTTTTTTTCTATGAGTTTTATGGTTTCATGACTTACATTCAGATCTTTGATCCACCTTGAGTTTACCTTTGTGTATGGGGCTAGACAGTAGTCCAGTTCCAACACCAGCTGCTGAAGAGGCTGTCATCTCCTCATTGTATATCCAAGGCTCATTTATCAAATATTAATTGACTGCATATGTTTTGGTAAATATTTGGATTTTCTATTCTGTACCACTGGTCTGTGGGTCTGTTTTTGTGCCAGTACCCAATTGTCTTGATTACTGTGGCTTTGTAGTAGAGCTTGAAGTCAGGGTGCGTAATTCCCCCTGTTTGATTCCTCCTTCTCAGGATTACTTTGGCTATTCAGAGTCTTTTCTGGTTCCATATGAATTTTAGAATTATTTGTTCCAGTTCATTGAAGAAAGCTGTTGGTAGTTTGATAGGGATTGTGTTGAATCTGTAGATTGCTTTAGGTAGTATAGCCATTTTGACAATATTTATTCTTCCTAGCCAAGAGCATGGGATGCATTTCCATTTGTTAGTGTCCTCTTTAATTGCTCTTAGGAGTGTCTTGTAGTTTTCAGAGTACTGGTCTTTCACTTCCTTCGTTAGGTTTATTCCTAGGTATTTTATTCTTTTTGATGCAATTGTGAATGGAACTGTTTTTCTGATTTCTCTTTCTGTTAGTTCATCATTAGTGTATAGAAAAGCAACAGATTTCTGTGTGTTGATTTTGTATCCTGCAACTTTGCTGAATTCAGATATTAGTTCTAGTAGTTTTGGAGTGGAGTCTTTAGGGTTTTTTATGTACAATATCATGTCATCTGCAAATAGTGACAATTTGACTTCTTCTTTACCAATCTGGATGTCTTTGTTTTGTCTGGTTACTGTGGCTAGGACCTCCAGTACTATGTTGAATAACAGTGGAGAGAGTGGGCACCCCTGTCTTGTTCCCGATCTTAGATGAAAAGCTTTCAGCTTCTCGCTATTAAGTATGATGTTAGCTGTGGGTTTGTCATATATAGCCTTTATGATGTTGAGGTACTTGCCATCTATACCCATTTTGTTGAGAATTTTAATCATGAATGGATGCTGAATTTTGTCAAATGCTTTTTCAGCATCTATGGAGATGATCATGTGGTTTTTGTTCTTCTTTTTGTTGATGTGGTGGATGATGTTGATGGATTTTCGAATGTTGTACCATCCTTGCATCCCTGGGATGAATCCCACTTGATCATGGTGTATGATCCTCTTGATGTATTTTTGAATTCGGTTTGCTAATATTTTGTTGAGTATTTTTGCATCTACGTTCATCAGGGATATTGGTCTGTAATTTTCTTTTTTAGTGAGGTCTGTGCCCGGTTTTGGTATGAGAGTGATGCTGGCTTCATAGAAAGAGTTTGGAAGTATTCTCTCCTCTTCTATTTTTTGGAAAACTTTAAGGAGAATGGGTGTTATTTCTCCTCTATATGTGTGGTAGAATTCAGAGGTGAATCCATCAGGTCTGGGGGTTTTGTTCTTGGGTAGTTTTTTGATTACCAATTCTATTTTTTTGCTGGTGATTGGTCTGTTTAGTTTTTCTGTTTCTTGCTTGCTCAGTCTTGGAAGGTTGTATTTTTCTAAGAAGTTGTCCGTTTCTTCTAGGTTTTGCAGCTTGTTAGTATATAGATGCTCATAATATTCTCTTATAATTCTTTGTATTTCTGTGGGGTCCGTCGTTATTTTTCCTTTCTCATTTGTGATTCTGTTTATGTGTGTAGATTCTCTTTTTCTCTTAATGAATCTGGCTAGGGGTTTATCTATTTTGTTTATTTTTTCAAAGAACCAGCTCTTGATTTCATTGAGTTTTTCTATTGTTTTATTCTTCTCAATTTCATTTATTTCTTCTCTGATCTTTATTATGTCCCTCCTTCTGGTGACTTTAGGCCTCATTTGTTCTTATTTTTCCAGTTTCAGTAACTGTGTCTTTAGACTGCTCATTTGGGAATGTTCTCCCTTCTTTAGATAGGTCTGGATTGCAATATACTTTCCTCTTAGAACTGCCTTTGCTGCTTCCCACAGAGGTTGGGGCTTTGTGTTGTTGTTGTCATTAGTCTCCATATACTCTTTGATTTCTGTTTTGATTTTGTCATTAACCCATTGATTAATTAGGAGGATGTTGTTAAGTCTCCATGTATTTGTGAGCCTTTTTGATTTCTTTCTAAAATTTATTTCTAGTTTTATACCTTTGTGATCTGAGAAATTGGTTGGTAGGATTTCAATATTTTTGAATTTACTGAGGTTCTTTTTGTGGCCTAGTATGTGGTCTATTCTGGAAAATGTTCCATGTGCACTTGAGAAGAATGTGTATCCTGCTGCTTTTGGGTACAGAGTTCTGCAGATATCTGTTAGGTCCATCTATACTAGTGTGTTGTTCAGTGCCTCTGTGTCTTTACTTATTCTCTGTCTGGTTCATCTGTCCTTTGGAGTGAGTGGTGTGTTGAAGTGTCTTAAATGAGTGCATTGCTGTCTATTTCCTCCTTCAATTCTGTTAGTATTTGTTTCACATATGTTCGCGCTCCTGTGTTGGGTGTATATGTATTTATAATGGTTATATCTTCTTGTTGGACCTACCCCTTTATCATTATGTAATGTCCTTCTTTATCTCTTGCTACTTTCTTTGTTTTGAAGTCTATTTTGTCTGATACAAGTACTGCAACACCTGCTTTTTTCTCTACGTTGTTTGCGTGAATTATCTTTTTCCATCACTTCACTTTTAGTCTGTGTAAATTTTTGGGCTTGAGGTGAGTCTCTTGTAAGCAGCATATAGATGGGTCTTGCTTTTTTATCCATTCTGTTACTCTGTGTCTTTTAATTGGTGCATTCAGTCCATTTACATTTAGGGTGATTATCGATAGATATGTACTTATTGCCATTGCTGGCTTTAGATTCGTGGTTACCAAAGGTTCAAGGGTTGCTTCTTTACTATCTAAGAATCTAACTTAACTTTCTTGTTAAGTTATTGTGAACACCGTCTGATGTTTCTTTATCTCTCCCTTCCTATTCTTCCTCCTCCATTCTTTATATATTAGGTGTTTTATTCTTTGCCTTTAGTTAGTATTTGGATGGTCTGCTTTCTTTGCTATGATTTTATTTTCTCTGGTGACATCTTTTTAACCTTAGGGGTACTTTCCTCTAGAGCAGTCCGTTTAAGATATCCTGTAGTGGTGGTTTATGATAGGCAAACTCTCTCAACTTTCGTGTGTCTGGAAATTTTTTAATCCCTCCATCATATTTAAATGATAATCGTGCTGGATACAATATTCTTGGTTCGAGGCCCTTCTGTTTCATTATGTTAAATATATCATGCCATTCTCTTCTGGTCTGTAAGGTTTCTGTTGAGAAGTCTGATGATAGTCTGACGGGTTTTCCTTTGTAGGTGATCTTTTTTCTCTCTCTAGCTACCTTTAGTACTGTGTCTTTATCTTTGACCTTTGCCATCTTAATTATTATGTGTCTTGGTGTTGTCTTCCTTGGGTCCCTTGTGTTGGGAGATCTGTGGGCTTCCGTGGACTGCGAGACTATTTCCTTCCCCAGCGTGGGAAAGTTTTCAGCAAGTATTTCTTCAAAGACACTTTCTATCCCTTTTTCTCTCTCTTCTTCCTCTGGTACTCCTATAATGCGAATATTGTTCCATTTGGATTGGTCACACAGTTCTCTTAATATTCTTTCATTCCTAGAGACCCTTTTATCTCTCTCTGCCTCAGCTTCTCTGTATTCCTGTTCTCTGTTTTCTATTCCATAAACTGTCTCTTGCATCTCATCCAGTCTGCTGTTAAGCTCATCGATGGCTTGTCTGATTCTGCATAGTCTTTCCTCACTTCCCTCACTTCCTCCCTCAGCTCTTGCACATTTCTCTGTAGATCCGTCAGCATGGTTATGACTTTTATTCTGAATTCTTTTTCAGGAAGTCTGTGCATGTCCAGCCCTTCAGGTTCCCTCTCTGGGGTTGTCTGGGTCTGAAGGTTTGTCTGTATCATATTCCTCTGTCTTTTCATGGCTATAGAAGTAGTTGCTGGTAGTTGCCACATATGTCAGCTGGGCTCTTTATGACCGCCTCATGGGGTGCCGATTCCTCTCAGGTGCAGCTGCATGCTGTGTGCTTTTCTGTGTATTCTGGTCTCTCTTTTAGGAATAGTTGTATTTGCTGTGTTTTTGTGGATAAATATAATGTTGGGAGGAGATTTCTGCCACCCTGCTTACATCGCCATCTTCCCAGAAGTCGAGAAACATCTTTTACCAACTTCCTCAAAAGTACACCTAGTGAAGAAAAGCATATGAATCAACATCTTCACAGGTAAAATGCCCTGGAGGTAAAGGACTGAAAGAAGATCATCTAACGCAAGTAAGAATGGTGGCTCATGCAGCCTAATGTGGTCTGATAGTGGTGGTCAGCCATGTCATCCAGAAATACAAAGTACACCTGAGATACTGAGTCCTACAATAAGGCTCTCCTAAACTTAAGTGTCACAGCTTTTCTGAAACAGTCTTATTGCTACATGTGATTCTAAAATATGCTTTCCAAATTAATGGTAATTTATATAATTAACATAAGGGTACTGTGGATGTGGTAAAAGGAATCTACCTTTCACAGCAGCCCTCTCCTCTTTCAGCTCTACTCTCAGCTTTAAGCTGCCCCTGAGGTCCTGCAGCACAGAGACCATCTCTGTCCCCTCAAGCTTTTGCTTGTCCTGTGACAGGAGATGCTGTTCATCCTCCAGTGCTGGCTGGGCTCACTGTGTGGGCAGGTGGGCTTCTCCGCTGTCTTGATCCAGCTTTGTCTTAGCCTGCCCTGTGCCTGGATCTCGGGTTTACGATAGTCTCAGCACTCACGCCTCTCCTCTCATGGCAGCCAAACCCTGCCATGTTTTTTTGAGGGTCTTGGGTGAGAGAATGTCCTGCCTCTCCTTCATTGGTAACAGAATTATTAATGGTTCTAGGATGTTCATATCAGAAAGTTTTCCTGCCCCTACCCTAAGGTAGAGGGCTTTTTCCTTGACTTTCTCTCTGATGCAAAGGATGGAACCTGTGTCCTCGGGAGGGGGTGGTTATGATAGAATTTGCTGTCCGCTCTTGGTCCCCACCCCCAACAATTTCAGGCTTTCCTTCACATGAGAGACTGATCTAGGCAAGGTGTGGGGATTTGTGCTTTCCTGCAGTGACAGCCCACCAGCCTCTGCACACCTACATCAGTGATATGACTCCTTCTGTCACCCACTATGCCTTCAATCATTTTTGTGAACACAAGTGGAAGTTGTGAAAATGGCCTAATCAATGAGTGCAAACCCCTTTTTGTGTCTGTGTCTCTGGCAGTTCTATATTATCATGAGAGCCCTCATTCAATCTTTTAGCTGATTTCTTTTTTTTGCTTGTAAGGAAGCCAGCACCCCTTTACCTCTGTTCAGCTAATGTGCCAGACCATATGCTTGTAGCCTCTTGGAAAGGCTGTTCTTCATGGGAATCAAGCCTACTTGGTTACCCTGTGACTTCAGGTCTCTGATAGGTTGTAGAAAAGTTATGATTTTCCTGTTTATCTAGTTTACATGACAGGGTGGAAGCAACACTCTTTCATTCTTTATATACCCTAAGAGGCATTGGAACGCTATCCATTTTCTTTTGCACCTAACATTTTGATCAGAAATTCCGATCTTTGTCAGCATTCACTGTGAAACATAGGATCTATTGCAAAAGACGTTATCACTGCAAATCGCAGTCCATGAGTGCATCGCCTTGCTCCCATTCAGTCAGAAGAGGGCGCTGCTCTACCTTCTGCTGTTGCCTTTTGACTTCTGTAGGTCACTAATCCCCATTATGAAAAGGTTTAACTGATTTATGTTTTATTTTTAAGGGTCTCATAGAGACTGGTGTCTTTATTGGGATTTTGCTGAGGGAGGAATGGGAAGGCTCCTGAGGGCTTTGTTACTTGTTCTATGGCTTCAGCCCGGTTATGGTTCATGGAAGCGAATATGAACTCAATAAGGGAAAATCCCAAGGAACATTGCAAAGCTGAGGAATCAGACAATGGTCGTTCATTCTGGTCCAAATGGGTTCTTTGTGGGACCTTTACAAATGGGTCTTGAAGCTGGGGTTATGAACACTAGGATATCCAAGGAAGAGCCTTCACATTATTATTCTCCCAGTGATGCCTAAACCCGCTAGAGAACAATAGACACACAGAAACACATTGCTGCAAATTCTACCAGCAGTTTGGTAAAGTACAGTGGGAAAGGAGGAAGTGGCAGATACCTGTCCTTTTTCTCTAGCCATGAAAGTCATTCTTCTGAAACCCCATCACTTACCCAAAGTTGGTAGAACAGTTATTCCAATCGCTGATCTCATAGTTCAAGTGCAACCGGGGCTTCCAGGCCTCAGAGCTCAGGATCTGCGTCCGATTCTATGTTGGGGGAGGTTCCCGGACCAAAACAGCGCCACTAGTGCAGCCCCACACCAGGCAGCTTTCAGTCTGGGCTCCCAGCCCCGCCCCAGCCCAAGGCACAACAGTCTCTTGGGTGGGTCTACTCCCACCCCAGGTCTAAACATTAATTTAGAAAGAGGGTAAGAATGTTTTCCCCATGTGTAGTCTTAGTTCAGAAGCTTTATTCTGAACTAAGTCATTTTTGAGGTTTAAATTTAAATGGTCTATGTCTGAGTCTGCATGAGTAATCTCATCCACAAGGAGATGAGCCGTCCTCCCTATGTGGTAGGAGACAGAACCCACCACTGATCAGCAGTTTGACGCTGTACTGAGTGATTATGAAATGTTGAGCACTGGGCTGTAAAGGGAAGAAGAGAATCTGATCCATATTACCAGCCAGAGCAAGTATGTCTCAGGAAGAGTAATATATGACTACATTTCAAAAATTAGCTACTTCTTTCTGGTAAAAAAAAAAATTACCATAAGATAAGTTAAAAAGCAAATAACACTGTGCAAGAAAATAATTGCAGCATACATGACAAGATGGCTTCATAGCTGTACATTTTGCAATGTGCTCAGTCTGACGTGAAAAGGTAAAATTAGAATCCCGTGGAAAAGCCCGGTTGCCTGGGACCCAGGTGTCCCACAGCTGGGTCTTCAGCACCTTCTGAATGGACGTTGTTGGGTGTCTCTGGTCTTGATACAGGAACTAATGACTTGAATGGTACTTAATTCCCATTCCACCTGGACGCCGCTTCCACACATTTTCTCATCTCCCTGCCCACGCCTCAGGCTGGCACGCACCTAGGACAACGAGAGGAGAGGAGGAAAAAAGGGGGAGAGATTTGGAAAGAGAAGTGAAATGAAATGAAGCCATTTACAAGAGAATGGAAATAAACATGGAGGAATTTCTCTGGTTATTGTCCAAAGTGGTGATTATTAATGAAATGGGATATAATAAAATTAAAATTACCCTTCTCTGCTACAGTAAATAACCTCATTACTCCACTATAGGAACAAATATTCGGCATTTAAGATTAAACTATTAATCACCTCTCTTTTCTTCCATGAGGGGTCAGCTCTTTGCTCTGCGTGTGGAAAGGACATTACTCCTCTCCTTGAGGCTGTTCCCACGCTCAGAGTGAGATGATGAAGTGCAAGGTGACGGAGGGGGTGAAAATAAATTCTTTGCACGACGCAGTGATCTCCTCTCCCTCACCTGGAAGGAGGGTCGGTTTGCAGCTTTCACAGCCCCTCTTGTGACTGTACTTGGGAACCCCTTTCCTCAGAAGCAGGAACCAAGTCAGTCAGCGATCTTTCAAAGTTTATGTTTCGGGGCTAAAGGTAAATATCGCGTGCGTGCTCCCTCCGTCTAGCACAAGGCTCAGTGAAGAGCTGCCGGCACAATGCTCTCGGCTTAAGGGCTGAATTGTTTTCAGACACTTGGGGATTTTACAACAATTTCTGACACAGAAATAGTTCTAAAATCCCCCTCAATCAATTAATCCCTTTTATTCTCCTTAGTATCTTGTACATCCCAGGTTTGAAGGAAGTTCCCAAAGCCCACATCATTCATTGTTTATCATAGGATTTGGCACAGAGTGAGCATTTAATAATAATTGGTTGGGCGACTGTATTAATTAATATTTACTGAGTGAAGTTACGTGGAATGACTCTCAGAATTACCCCAAATAAACTCTTCTAATTTTCTGGAAGACAAATTGAACAAAAGTATCAAGCAGTGAAGATCAGTGCCAAGGTTAGAGCCGTCGGCAAATTTCAAACAGATCAGCACCTCTCATTCCTCATCCTCGGGAAAAAGAAGAATTTACAAATCTAGGACAGGGAAAGACTGGTTGCCATGGTAGTGTGTGGCCGTAATTAATTTAATGAATGTTCAGTGTGCACCTATTGTGTGCCTGATTATAAATTACTATAGTAATTCAAGGCTTATGTAAATAAATAAATGAAATAAATACTGGGACTGCTAAAAGAAATGTGACAGGTAAGATACCATCCAGGTATATAATGTGAGAGGCAGACCAACATTATAACTTTGCATCTCCTGTTCATTATTGCAGTGTTCACATGGCACAGAGAATCCAGACCAAATCCAGAGAACAATAAATATTGTGGTACTTCTGGGTTTTTTAATTGTTTCTATGTAACAGCTTTGTTGAGATATAATTCACATAGCACACTTATAGCATACAATTCAATGGTTTTTAATATATTCACAGAGTTGTACAACCATCACCACAACAATTTTAGAACATTTCATAGTCCCCAGAGGAACCTGTACCCATTAGCCATTTCCCCCAAAGAAACTCCTTCTGGGAACCCCCTAATCTTGTCTCTGTCTTAGTCTGTTTGAGCTGCTATAACAAAGTGGCATGACTGGGTGGCTTACAAACAACAGAAATTGATTTCTCACGGTTCTGGAAGCTGGCAAGTCCGAGATCAATGCACCAGCAGATTTGGTACCTAGTGTGAGCCCGTTTCCTGATTCATAGATGGGGCCTTCCTGCTGTGTCCTCACGCAGTGGAAGGGGCAAGGGACCTCTCTGGAGCCTCTTTTATAGAGCATGAATCCCAGGGCTCCACCTCTTAATACGATTACTTTTGAGGGTGAGGATTCAATTTATGAAGGAAGGGGAAGCAGATGTTCAGACCACAGTGGTGTCTATAGATCTTCTCGTCTTGGGCACCTCATAGAAGGGGAGTCACACAGTGTGTAGCCTCTTGGCACTGACTTTTTTTCTTTAGCATAATGTTTTCAAGGTTCATCGAAGTTGCCCCACGTATCTGTGCTGATAACTTTTTACTTCTCAAAAATATCCCATTTATGGATAGACACATTTCGTTTATCAATTCATCAGTTGAAGGACATTTGGGTTCTTTCCACTTTTTGGCTATGAACATTCATGGACAGTGTTTTTATTTCTCTTGGATACAGACCAGGATCGGGATTGCTGGATTATTTGGCACCTCTGTGTTTAATGGTTTGAGGAGCTTCCAGACCGTTTTCCAAAGAGGCTGCACCATTTTACACCCTCATAAAAATGTAAGAAGCTTCCATTTCTTTATATTGTCATCATACATGTTATGTTTAGTCTTTTTGATTAAACCGTCTGTGACTGTGAAGTAGTATTTTCCTGTGTTTTGGATAGTATTTCCTCAACAACTTACAGCGGTGAGCATCTTTTCATGTGTTTATTGGCCTGTGGCATATCTTCTTTTGAGAAATATCTATTCAAATATTTCACCCATTTTAAACTGATTTGACTTTTCATTGTTGAGTTGTGAGATTTCTAGACATAAGTCCCTTGTTTGACATATAATTTGCAAAGACTTTTTTTCCATTTTGCTGGTTGGCTGTTCATTTTCTTGAGCATTTTCTTTGAAGCACAGAAGTTTTACTTTTGATGAAGCCCAGTTTATCTGTTTTACCTCTGTCACTTGTACTTTTGGCATCGTATCTAAGAAGCCTTCACCTAATTCAAGTCACAGAGATTTATTGCCATGTTTCTCCTAAGAGATTTATACTTTCGGATTTTCTAATTGTCTGTGACACAGCTGGAGGTAATCTTTTGAGTATGGTATAAAGAAAGAGCGCAGCTCCATTCTTATTTGTTGACCTCCAGTTGTTCCTGCACCATGTGTTCAAAGCACTATCGTTTCCCCATTGAATTGTCTTGACACCCTTGTCAAAAATCCATTGACCATAAATGAATGGGTTTATTTTGGACATTTAATTCTTTTCCATTGATCTATGTGTCTATCCTTACTGAATCTTGTTGTTCGAATATCTTCAGATTGAGAAGTTAGTGCCGACAGTTCTTCTAAGAATTATTATCAGTTTGCAACCTTGCTTGTACCTGTGAGGGTTTCAGTGAATGACTCTTTCCATTACTTGATATTATTGTTTTTTTGAGGTTTAGACCTTCTGGTTGATGTGCAGCAATATCTCGCTGTCTTTATTGTTTCATTTGTTTTCAAATCAATATTACTTAGGCATAAATTACATGCAGCAAAATGAATCCATTTTAAATGTATTGAAATTCAGTGAGTTTTGAAATATTTATAGCTGCATGGAACTACTGTGTAAATCAAGATACAGAACAATTATTTCACCACAAAACATTCCTCTGTGCCCCTCATTAATCTTCCCCAAGTCCAGAACCCAAGCAACCACTGTTCTGCTTTGTCCATATACATTAAATTTGTCTTTTCTAGAGTTTCAAACAAATGGAAACATAGTGTGCCGGAATCCAGCTCCAGCGAGACCAGGAGTCCCTGAAGGAGGAACGGCGTCGACCAGTGAGAACACAGACGCTAGCAAAGATGCTAAGCTGGCCTGTTTATTGACAGAAACTTCAAGCAATATATAGGGGATTGGTTACATAAAATCATCATAAAATCATCATAAAGCGTGTGTCATTAGGTGATTTATGGCATAATCTACTTCTTGGAATGTTCCCCTGCTTTCCAAACCATGAAAGGTCATCATTTTTTCTCCCTCAAGATTTTTCTGTTGCTCTCATACTTTTAGATTCTAATCTCAGATTAATTTTCTACAAGGCACCACAATGTCTTCTGAATGTGTCTTAAAACTTGCTTAACCGGACTCCCACCTAGGCTCGCTGTAGGGGCATGTTTTTTTCTATAGCTCCCTGAAACCATTTACAGTAGAATGAGCAGCATTCATTCTATTGATCTTGACTATAACAATGTGTACTGTAATATCTATAGTAATGATTCATAAGGGGACTCTACCAAGATTTTCCACCTGCTTTCCTGACCCACACCCCAGGATGGTTATCTCTTGTTCCTCCTGGGGGCCAAGTTGGCCTGGGAGCTGTACCCTGAATTCACCTGAACTTTCTTCTATTTCCCAACCCAGGGATAATAACCCACCGGCCGGAGGGGAATGTGTAGGGTTTCATATTCTCTTTAAATGAGGGAACTATCCTGATACAAGCTGAGTTTTATGATTGCTCTACAACTCTTAACAGTCCTTTTCCTGGGGACATTTTCTGATTCATGAGGGCTGTTCGGACTGGGGGAATGGTCAAATAAAGCAATGGAAGAGATATCAGTAGCCTTCCCTTCGGAGGCCCGCTGTGCGGTATCCATGCATCGGCCTCCTGGGCTGTGCCATCAGGCAGGTGGGGTAGGTTGGCTCCCGGCAATAGTGTGAACTCATTTCTTCTGGCTTCTTTTTCTCAGTATGTTTTGAGAGTGCACCCATGTTATTGTGCATATGTGTCTTATTCTTATTACTGACTAGCATTCAATTCACTTATTGACAGACATTTGGGTTGTTTCCAGTTCTGGGCTGTCATGAAGAAAGTTGCTATGAATATGTGAATGCCAATATTTCTTTAGCCATTTTTATTTCTTTTGGACAAAATCCCATGAGTGCAATTGTTGGGTCATATGGCATGTGTATGTTTAACCTTAAAAAAATTGCTAAAACACTTTCCAGCGTGATGGCACAATTGTACGTTCCTAGCAGCAACATAATAAACTTCACGTCCTTGCAAAAACTATGGCCTTGCAGTGTTTCTCAAATGCACTTGGCCTGCTTAGTTCAGGAATTCTAGACGTCTCAACTGGCTTAGCTTGGGAACTGAATAAGGATGCTATGAATCCACACTATAGCAACTCAAGCTACATTCCACCAGCCCCCCATCCCACCCACAAATCCAGAAGATAAAAGCAGGAACACAGTGGGCTGCCTCACTTTCATTTGCAGGTACTACATGATTCATTAGCTTTCTCCAGAGATCTCTGAAGGTTAAAACACTCTGATTAATACTCTTTCTCCTTGTTTATTGTGGCTTTATCACACACCTTGTCTCCATCTATTAATCACCACTATCACCCCAAAATCCTGCTATGCCAACAGAAGTCAGGAAAGCAGCTTACATGGCAAGATCCTCCTTTTGTGTCCACTCCTGTCCCCTCATCTTCATCCTACAGAAACTGCTTCCAACACCATTTTAAAGATTCCAGTGACCTACTCAACAGTAAGTGTCTTGATGCCATGGAGAAGGGCGTATCCTCTGGGATTCCCAAGGAGTGGTTACAAGCATACTATCAGATGACACTGAGAGGTTCCATGTCAACACCCCCACTTCCCTGAATTTCCCAGTTTCTTCCTCCATAAATACCCAGGAAGCATCTGCCTTCCAACCTCATTAGCCATAGGCCGATGAAGCTTTTACTATCCCTAGGTCCAGAGAGTATTTGGGAAGTAGGGCATCTTGTAGATATTGTAGAGGAGATGATCATGTACAGAGAACCAACCTGAAAGAAGCTACAATCTTTGGACCAGTGACATAACCTACTCAAAGAGCTCCTTCAGGAAGGAAACAGGCACAAGCACTCTGACCTCTTTCAGATTTCTGCAGTGGGCTCCTCGTTGGCAGAAATGCACTAAAATCCAGAAGGCAAAGGAGCCATATTGCTATTGTCCATTCAGATAAGTCTCCTGAGGCAGAAAGCAGGGAGGACAAAGGCGGAGAGTGGGTATGAGAGGTAACTGAAGTGCTTTCAGCTCACGGTCTTTGTCTAGCTGTCTATTCTTTCGCTCATACCACAGGTTAAATTTCAGAGACCTAATAGTGGGAAGAGGAAGTCCTCCTCCGTGCTCTTCTTCTTCCTGACTGTCTTGAATATTCTTGACTTTTTTGCCCACATATATTCCAGAATTGGCTTATTGTGTGTACCCACACAAATACTACCAGGAATGATGGTGATTTCATTGAATTTATTTACCATATGTGAGAGACTTGACATTTCTGCACTATGCATCTTCTAATTCATGAATATGATGTAGTCTCCCATTATTGATAGCTTAAATTTCTTTTATTTATGTTTTACAGCTTTCTGTGCTGAGGTCTTATAAATACTTTCCAAACATTTATTCCTAAGTATTTTGCATTCTTATGCTTTTTTAAGATTATTCTTTTAAATTTCATTTCTAATTTCTAGTTGCTTGTATATAAAATATAATTTAAAATATTACATAGCTGAACTGTTTTAGTAATATATGTAATATAATAAATAGATTTCTTTAGATTGTCTATTAACATAATCATATCTGTGATTAATGTTATTTATATTCCCAGATTTCTATTTATAAAGTTTTGTTTCTTTCTCTTTCTTTATTATACAGGCTAGGACCTCCAGTACACTGTTTAATAGAAATAATGCTATTTGGCTTTGAAAGGAAGCATTCTGCATTTCACCATTAAATTTTTATTTGCTTTCGTTTATAGAATATGCCCTTTACAAGAATGAGGAAGTTTTTATTTTATTACTAATTTGCTAGGAATTTATTTCCTCATCATGAGTGAATGTTGTGTACGTCAAATACTTTTGTGTAACTATACAAATAAAGTATGTCCTCCACACATGTATACAATCATGGAACACACACAGGACTGTCATATCCGGTCCTACTGCAGAAGACAGTGAAGAGCAGCACCCAGTGTTGGTCTGAAGCAAGTCTGAGACCCCAGGAGGCACTGGTGAAGCCCCTGCTGGTGCCCAGTTTTGATAAGACTCTGCTTTACGCAAGGAGCTCTTTTGCTCATTGTTCTTCACATTCTCTGACTCAGGCCCCTTTGGGTTTTCTTCTCCCATTATCCTCTTTGGCCACATGTTAAGGGCTATACCTTCCTTGGGGAATTAATAGATTACTCAGCCCATTTCTTCCTTGGGTTTCTTAACAACCAAAGAGTTACTGAATCTCTAATGATCATACTTTAAGTCAAACATAATTTTGCTATATAACACTTTCAAAAGATTACTTGCTTTCTTATCTACATCATTGTAATAAATATACATAAAAATTAATTTATGTACTTACAAAATTTTTCTTAAAATGTGCCCATACATAAATATGTAAGTTAATAAATGCATTATTACATTTCTAAGATGTGTTATAATCATCATGGTAATGGAAGAGAAAAATTATTGATTTTATTCTTATTTCATACCTGAAAACCCAACAAATCAAGATAAGAATTATGAAACTCCTGATTTTCCTGAAATAAATACATTCATTCAACCTGTTTAAAAACAATTTGAAAAGCAGTCTTTGATTTATTTTGACCCAAGATATAAGCATAAGACCTGAGAATCTCAGGGAAGAGTGCTGGTTTATACACTGTGCTAAATATGCAGCATTGTTTATAGAGGCAAGTTTACATTAGAAGGTCTCAGCTGTGCCACCACACAGCCCGCCTTCTTCCTGTCTGTGGGTCCTGGGTTTCCCTAAGCCTCTGAGCAGGTGGCTGTCTTCATGGAGCTCAAAGGTTTTTGTTAAGCTTTCACTCTTGTTTCTATAACTGTGGGATTCTAAGCGCACAGAAGTACTTGGCTGAGTCTTCCAGTTGCAAAGAGGAGATGGTGAGGCTGATGGACTTTTTTGCCTTTTGGAAGTTCACAGAGTAGCGACCCTGCTTTGCATTTGAATAACTAGAATATTGCATTATAAGCAGAACCATTTCTCCACTGGCAGGCTGCTTGTACCAGTACAAATAATAATTACTCCAGCTGGTTTCGTATATGCAGGGCAGGGTCACAGCTTCTCCTTCCTGTGCTGTGATTGTAGCCTGAGGTTGGATTACTCTGTCAGCCGTGCTGGATCCTGTGAAAAGAAGAGAAGACAGGGTTGGTTCTCTGAAATGTCTCAGAGGGGTCATGAGGACTGCATTAGTTTGCTACACAAGGACTAAGAAAACAATTGCATAGTGTTTCACTTCCCCACCTCTCTTCCCTCTTAGTACCCCCACCAGTTCTAGTTAGAATTTGCATAGTTCTGTCCTTGAGCCCTAGGAGGCTAGGGTCCCATGTTTGGACACACGTACTGAGGGCGAAGGAGGCTATGAATGTCCACAGCAGGCCAGGGCGGAGCATGATCACAGTCTTCCCCTGGGTGAAATTTCTCCTGTTCTCACTCCAGCCCAGAGACCAGCCCTCCTCTGAGTGCCTGCGTGCAGAGTAGCTGGGCTATTTGAAGTTTCTGCCCCAGACAGGAAGTACTGTTCATAAGCTGGATGTTACACTGCTCTGCTCAGAGACTGGAACATCTTCCCCAGCCCAGGCCTTGGTTTGCCTTGATGTTCTTTCCATGGCAGTACATTTGAAAAACAACTATTAGATCTAGCAAGGTACAGGAGTGAAGTTTAATTTTATTTTGATATTGAATTCTCACTGAATACTATTGTGATCAGAGATTATATTCTGAATGATTTAAAGCCTTTGAAATTAATTAAGGCTTGCTTTAAACCAGATAAACAATCCATGTGCATTTGAAAAGAATGTGCAGCCTGATGTTTGTGGGTGATGTGTTCTATAGATGAAATTTGAGCACAGAATTTTACTTGTGTTGGTCATATTTCTTTTATGTTTCTACTGAAACGTATTTCAGTATGTTTCTACAGTGATTAATACCTGCCACTGTTTTTGTTTATTTGATTATTAATTTTTTAAGTCAATGAACTCCACTAGTTTAATTTCACTCAATAGTTCTACTTATTTGTGTTTGATGTATTTTGAAGCTGTGCTACTGGTACATATGAAGGCAGAATTGTTCTATCTTCTGGTACATTGTCTGCTTAAGCATTTTAAAGTATTGCTCTGTATCCCTAGTGATAATTACTGGTTTAATGTCTATTTTATCTGATATTGGTACAGCTACTCTATTTTCTTTTTGTTACGGACTCCAGCTGTCTAGTTATGTATATGCAAAAGAATGAAGTTGTATTTCTACCTCCAAAATTCACTTGAAATGAATCCATAACCTCAATGTACAAACTGAAACTATAAAACTCTGAGAAGAAAGCATAGATGTAAATTTTCATGACCTTGGATTACACAATGATTTTTAAAGTATGACCTCAAAACACAAGCAATTGAAGAAAAAATAAATTAAACTTTTTCTTCTTGCTTCAAAAGATACTATAGAGAAAGTGAGAAATACAAGCCACAGAATGGAAACAACTATTTGCAAATCATATGCCTGTTAAGGGTCATGTATCCAGAATATAAAGATCCCTTGCACTCAATAATAAAAAAAAAATAACTTCAGGGAAATTTTAATTTTAACAATGGCTTAACTACGCTGCTGGTGATAGTAGGGATGAAGGTAAAAGGAAATGTTTCTTTTCACTCTGTGTCCTTTTGTATAATTTCAATTTATAATATGTGTCTTTATTACCTATTTAAAAATCCAAGAATAATTTCTAGTAAAATTATATTCACTACTCTTAGCTATCCTTCATAAATGTTAATTGCTTTTTGCCTGATAGAGAAGTTGGTGAGCTTTTCTTCTCTAATTAGAAAAGTTTGGTTAAAATAGTTATTTCTCTCCTTTCCTGGAGGAACATTTGTCCCTGAGTTCCCTATTTTCTTTTATCATAAATTGATAAACTAGTAAATAAAAGGTTTCATTGAGTATTTTCTCATACCGCTTTTTTTTCAGGTATGTAACATGTATGTAGAATGTTCCAGGCACTCAGTGAATAACTGTCGTGTGACTGAGTGTCTAAAACCTGAGGACAGTGTTATATGAAAATTACTGGTCTTGCATTATGTATGAAGTCCTGAGACAAGAAGATGTTAAGAAATTGATCACCTGTTCAAGGTGGCGGCACACTCGCGCTCATGGAGCTGTAGAAAGTAGCTCTTCACCAGTGCTGCTTCTCAACCTACCAACAAGAAAAGGGCACAGAGGGCTACCTGTGGGATGGGGGAAATGGGGGTCATGCAGTATGAAGAGCCTGAACAACAGTAACAGGGAGGAGACAGCATGTAGCTTTCCCTTTCCTGGTATGACCTTTTGTGTAGCCTTAGGAATGTAGAGAAAGCATCCACATATTCCCATATTATAGCCTCCCTTCCTACAGGGCCAGAAAATGGCAAACTATTTTGGCAATCAGAGCAAACAACCTCCATTATAATGGGACTACACACCTGGCTTTGAATAATTTATAAATCATGTGAAATATATATGCAGATAAGAAAGGCTATTAGATTTATTGACTTAGGGTGTTAGAAACAGGTTTTGTTAAAAACAGGGATGTATAATAACTACACTGATGACTCATCTGTGTGTCGCATTTTTTAACATTGAAATGAAGCGGTTCATCAAGGCTGCATTCCCAACTCCCCTAGAGGACTGCAGCAGCTCTCAGCTGCCTCTGCCTTTTGCAGGTGGGGTGGCTGCCGCTCATTTGGGAACAGGCTTTGGATGCCCGTGAGCCAGAAGTGTCCACAGTGCAGTTACATGGCTGGGCCTTGGGAATGAGAGCCTCAGATGTGCATGGAACCAACCCATCCTTGCATGGAAAGGAGGTACAGATTATTCCCTCCTTTTCATTCTCACTAACATGCACTACAAAAAAGACCTCAGAACCTTCCTACCTTGTAAATGGAAGCCATGAACAGACACGGAGGAAATACTGCACGTGAGATTGGTGCCCTCCTACTCCTCCATGTGGGGGTATGAGGGATCTAATATACATTGGGTTAGCATCACATCCGTGTCCAGGAAGAGAATCAAAATCGACAGAACCAATCAATCTGTAGATTTTATGCTGTAGTTACACCATCTCCGTGAGGACCCCTGGCACACCAAGCTATACAAGTCTATGGATCAGTCCTATTCTGTTCAGAAACATCTTCACCACACCCTGAAGTCCCCATCCAGACAATGCCCCAAGTAATGAGATTTCCAGAGGTTTTTCCGTGCTTCTAGAAAGGTATACTGAATTTCTGCATTCTCCAACTATAAGGATCTTCAGCTGCAGAAAATTAGCCCTTGAGGGGCAAGTCCCAGCCAGTTTTCTACAAGCGCAATACCTATAAATAAAAGTAGCATCAGGCTTTCATGATTTGTGACTGATAATCAGAACCTTCCCTGGGTCATTGATGAAGAAATGAATGCTAAGAATTGTATAAATTGGCAGCTTTTCAAAAGTGTGTGTGCTTAGTTAATGGCTTCTACTGGGAGGCAGCACTGTGGGGGTTTCCTAGGGCGGGTTCTGTAGTCAGGCTTTAGGAGCATGAGCCCTATTCTCTACAGTCACTAAATGATAAACTTGAAGGGTTAGCCTTTTGGGCTCTTG
>JAQQAC010026072.1:76807637-76832200 GCA_029783875.1 Phataginus tricuspis
CCCTGCTCTCCCGCAGCTCGCGTCATCCCACCACTCCCAGCACAGTGGCGTGGGGCTCAGTCCTCTTGCCCAGCTGGGCCTTCCTTCAGGGGGAAGGATACCTCCGCCTGGTCCAGATCAGGTGTGAGACCCTGATGCTCTCTGCAGACTGTGCCTCGGGAGGAGCTCCCCTCACGTGCAATAGTAGACACAGCAGCAGGGAGCAGGAACACCGAAGTCCGAGGCCTGGAGAGGAAATGTTGTTTTTAAGAAAAAACTTGATTCTTCAACTTGGAGCTTCAAAAGCCTCAGGTCTGGGCCAAGTGCCCGAGCGATGCCTTGAAGCTTCAGTCCCGTGTCACGTAAGTGAGCTTCTGCCCCGTACCGACCACAGTAGCTGTTTATGTCCCTCTGGGCTCCTCAGACTCAGGAGAGCGGAGAAGCCTTTTTCTGTCTTCCAGAGTGTCACTTTTTCCTTCTGGCACTAATGCTAATCTTATGCGTGGGATCGCTGGACGTTTCCGTCTGTGTGTTTAATTACCTTGCTACAACCCTATTCCTGCTGGGTAGTATGTTTCTTAATATGAATTGCTGCCTCCTACCAACTTAAACTACCAATAACCTTGCATTTCTCTTTTTTAAAGTAGTGTGATATTTTATGGGAGAAATGCATGAAAAAAAGCAAACAAAATAAACAATAAACCAAAGTATCCTCATTTAGATCCAAACAAAGTAGTATTAACCTGATACTCTGTTAATGGGATGTGGGAGGCCCAGAGAACAGGTGAGAAGTTTCTCAGGGGCCCTGTTGCCCCCTGGTGGTCACCATGGTCGCTGTGCAGCCTCAGAAGTGATGAGCCACTGTTCCACGTCTCCATGAGGCCTACCGTCTCAGCCTGGACAGGGTCCCCATTCCTTCAGAATTCTGACGATGCATTTCTATTTCCTGACAGAGAGTAGGCCAGCTCCCAGTGTATTGAGGGTGATATTGTCAGGCAGCTGCATCTGGGGAGGTCTCTCCCTGCACATTAGGTGACATGTCAACCTAGATGCGGGAGAGTTCTTGACTCTGATCAAGAAAGAATTCACAGTTAGGGATGAGTGTAGATAAGGAAGCAATTCGTTAAAATGAGAGTAATAGTGAATGACAGCAGCCATGCAGGGAGTAGAGAGCAAGGAAGACAGAGGGAAGAAAGGGCAGTTCATTGAACTCGTGCTCTGCATAGGGCAAATCTCTTGCCATCTCCTTAACCCAGGGTCACCTGGCATCTGGTGTCCTCAAGGATCTGCACAGCTTGGGAACTACGTCCCCACCACCCCAGATTTGGGGGAGCTGCAGAGTACTGTATGGAGTGAGATTATATCCTGAGAACTTCCCCAAAGCAAAGAAAGGAGGTTTGGGGCAGGCTACTGAAGAGCATGGTCATCCAGCTGCCGTCCTGTCCGGGTCACCCAGGCCATGGGAACTGCCAGCCCCAGTCAGGGATCTCAGTGGTCCTTCCCTACTTGTCTGAAGTGGGACAGAGGGAGTGAAGACTTGTGCTTAAGTCTAGAAAACAGAATGAATAGCAGAGTAACAGAGATGCTTACCACTCAGAAAGGGGCTCTTATTAATCTCCCAGCAGGCTTGGAAGAGCTTGGGGGCAAAAACAGTCATTAGAGCCGCAAGAAGGCTTTATTTACGGCAAAGCGCACGCTTGGAGAGGAGGGGGTGCAGGCACCTTAGGGGGAGCCTCGCCTAAAGGCTTAGGACTTGGGTTTTTTAAGGATTTCAATAATGGGATAAACGGCCAGGGACCATACGCTTGACATGTGGCCTTACAATGTGAATCTCTGGTGAGAGACCTTATGTCACATGCCATAGTTAGTCCTCTAGATACTCTGTAAGATAAACTTAACACAAGGAATTTATTGACCCTGTTTTTCTCCAAGATAGTGGTTTCCCTCCAGCAGGGGGACATGTCATTTAGGACAGCTTGTCCTGCCTCAGGATGGGGTCAGTTGTTGGCCAATTGCCAAAAAATATGCTAAGACGATTACCTCCTAACTCCCTGGGATTTAAAATAGTAACTTGGATTCCCTCCTGTTCTTACTATACTATTTATATCTCATCATTTTTAATCATAGGCAGGAAAAATAAATGAGGATGTTTGTCCAATATCTGTGCTCTCCACAACAGGACATACCAGGATAAATATGGCACACATTTCTGGTTCAGCAACATAAGGCATTTTATTACATATTGAAACAATTGAGGATATATTACAGAACAGAATGTAACACATGAATTTTAGTGATAGGTTTAAGTGCAGGGTAGTGACACAGCTCCAGGGCTGCACACATTGTCCCAGGCGGGAGACTGGAGAATCAGAAAGGGTCTGGCTCAGTTACCTAGTGGGGTCAGGAGCAGAATGGCCCAGTTCCCATCATTTTCTAATATGCATTTTGTGGAAGTGAGGGCAAGGCACGACCTGCCTCCAGGCTCCCGGTCAGTGAGCCGGGACTGAGAGAAAGTGTGTTGAGCGTCCCCTACTGAAAGGCTGTGGGTTGAGATGGGACTTAACACATGGCAGACCAGGGGCCTCTGTGTCTCTGGACTGTCTGTGGCCTCCAATGTGCTTCCGCAGAATTCAAGTTCTCAACAGCATTCCTTGATGGGAATTTTTTTCTGACTCTTATATTCTCATCAAAAACTGAATATAATATCTTCCATTTTATGCCTTCTAGTGTATTAAATCTAAGTGGATATGGTTCTTGAAATGTCGTATATTATACATATTTATTACAATGATTATGTAATAAATAACATCTACCTCTGATATATAACATCTGCCAAATCTCCGATAAATAACATCTGCCGAATAACATCTACCTCCGATAACAGATGCTGTTAATTATTAAATGCAGTGCCAAGCAATAGACCCTTTACACTTTTTGATTTATAATACCCTTCTGAAAAAATTTGAATAAAATGTAGAATTAAAAAAATGCATGCACTGTGCTCCATGCTTGTAAAATCCCAACAATCCAGGGGGAGCTAATCTGAGTGTTGCCTACAAATGTAAATTAGGGTATGAACCACTCCATTTAGAGACTGATTTGGGAAATGGGTAAGGAATCATAAAGTGAAGGAAGATTTTGGAAAGCAACTCAGTGACTAGAAACACTAGGCTTTGGTGGGGTTGCTAAGGAGTGTTAACAGGTCACAGACCATGAGGGGTGAGTAAACAGCAGGAGCAGCTGACAGGAGGCAGGAGATAAAGGGTCAGGGATTTAAGGACATAAGGCAGATGGTCAACATGGCCCAGTTCCACTACATCTGGCCCTAAGTTCATATCTTTTATCAAGGACAGTAAGTCAAGACAAGTGAAGAAAGTCTGCAAGATAAGTTCTGCTGCTATGACTAAATACAGTTTGTTTCTTTTTCAAGCTACATGGGGGTGAGGGCCCCGTGGTGCGGCTGCAGCCTGAGGGCACAGAGAGCAGGACACGCCCTGTGGCTGGGGGAGTGAAGGCGGGGCTAGACTGGATTGGGGATTGATTTATGTGTCTCTCTGTCTATCCAACCACATGTCCATCTCTATGTTTGTAATATAAGATCATAAAAAAGCATTGTTCTGATTCCTCTCAGTTTGCTGTTCCATTACTCATGGTACTGCCTTAACTTGCCACAAGGAACCTAGCAAATGACATAATTTATTTCTTTTAAACGCTGAATGAGTAGCAAAAGGAAAAGTTCCTCAGGACAATAAGGGTACAGGGTTTGCATACATCAGTCTTCAGAAGGCATGCAATTCTCCTGGGCTGCTGGAAGGAGAGGGGGGCTGGATGTTGATAATAGTCCTTGTTTGCTCCCTAGTCTGCCTTGGGACTTGTATCCCAGAATTCATTCCTCTCTTCTCCCCATGGGGGAGATGGGTACCCCTTCACCAGAGGAGATAGCTAGGATCCCCTGTGAGTGACTCTTTCTAATCAGAGGCGGGCTCTCTGATGGACACGGCACAATTTTCCAAGTCTTGATGGGCTTCCCTTGATCTGAGCATCTATAAAGAAGCAAGCAGGAAACAAATAACAAATAAAGTATGTCTTCCCCACAGTCAGCATACAGTTGGGACCACTAACAGGAATGTTTGCAAAGTTCTACTGCAGAAGAGAGACACACATGCTAGTGAAGTGAGTCCGGCATCCCAGGAAGCATTGGTTAACTCCTCAGCTGGTACCGCTTACATGAGACTCTGCTTTATGCAAGGGGCTCTCTCACTCATTGTTATTCACATTCTCTGGCTCAGCATTCTGGGATAGTTTTCTTCTACCATCTTCTTCGGCCACGTGTTAAGGGCTATGCCTTTCCTGGGAGATAAAGAGTTTTCTCAGCTGATTCTCTGCCTGTGTTTAACAGACAATGAACTATTTTGAAACTTTAATGATTACAGCTTTAGTCAAAGCAGCTTCTGGCTATACAGCTCTTTGAAGAAATTAGCTGCCTTCTTATCTCTTTGATTCCAGTAAAAGTCATATACTCATGTACTTATAAAATGTTTTTATAAAATTTATGTATACGTAATACACATACATTGATAAAACACATTTTTTATGTGTAAGAAATGTTAAAATCAGCTTGATAGTGGGAGAGAAAATGAGAGGTTTTTAGTGCTATTTCAGATCTGAAATCTAACAATTCTAGATGAGAATTAGAAAACTACTCCTGATTTTCTTGAAAGAAATGTGTTTGTTCAATCTACCTCTTTAGGAACTTGTGATTTGTATTAACCCAAGATATAAACACAATAGCTGAGACTCCCAGGGAAGAGTGCTGCTTTATACACTGTGCTCAGTATGGTACATTTTTATAGACGGCAATGTGGCTCCGGGAGGAAGGGGTGATCCCCACCCAGGGCAAGTTTTCTGTGAATCTGAAAAACTGAAGGAAGACAAGGGGACGGGCAGGTTGGGGGAAATGGGTTTTATGGCTCATGTCTCAGTCTCTTTGTGCGTTCTGCCCTCTCCCGCTGGGATCCACTAGCCAGCCCCGCTCCATCTTTCTCTGCTACCCTGGCACGTGGTCTTCCCCCAAGCCCCTTCTGGGAAGAACTCCATGGGTGGGTGGTGAGCACCTGACCAATTACTTCCAGGAATTGAGAAGAGGAAAGAATGGCCGTTTTCTCTCCACCCCTTGCCCTGGCTGAGGTCCTCCCATGGTCCATTAATATGTAAATAGGTCCTTATCCACACACCACTATGAAACCCACTTTTTCTGGGTGAAAATTCCCATTTAACCCACATCAAGTTTACATTAGAGAGTCTCACCTATGCTACCACAAAGTTTGCCTTCTTCCTGTCTGTGGGTTGTGGGTTTTCCTAAGCCTCTGAGCAGGTGACTGTCTTCATGGAGCTCTAAGGTTTTTGTTAAGCTTTCACTGTTGTTTCTAGGACTGTGGGAACTCGATCGAGTAACTTGAGAGCACAGATGTACCTCCCTGAGTCTTCCTGTTGTAAGGAGGGGATGGTGAGGCTGATGGACTTTTTTTGCCTTTTGAAAGTTCACAGAGTAGCGACCCTGCTTTGCATTTGATTGATCATGATTCTGTGAAATAAGGAGAATCTTCTCTCCCCTGGGAGGCTGCTTGTACCAGTACAAAGTATAAGAATAGGTACGCCAGTTGGTTTCATACGTGCAGGGTAGGGTCACAGCTTCCCCTTCCTGTGCTGTTATTGTGGCCTGAGCTTGGGTCACTTTGGCAGCCATGCTGGATCCTGTGAAAAGAGAAGACAGGGTTGGTTCTCTGACATGTCTCAGAGGGGTCATGAGGACTACGTTCGTTTGCTACACAAGGACTAAGAAAACAATCTCATAGTGTTTCACTTCCCCCCCCTCTTCCCTCTTAGTACCCCCACCAGTTCCAGTAAGAACTTGCACAGTTCCGTCCTTGAGTCCTAGAGGAGGCTGGGGTCCCGTGTTGGGGACACACTTACTGAAGGCGAAGGAGGCTATGAATGTCCACAGCAGGCCAGGGCAGAGCATGATCAAAGTCTTCCCCTGGGTGAAATTTCTCTTGTTCTCACTCCAGCCCAGAGACCAGCCTTTGTCTGATACCTGAGTGGGAGTAGCTGCGCTATTTGAAGTTTCTGCTCCAGACAGGAAGTAGAGTTCATAAGTCGGGTGTTACACTGCTCTGCTCAGAGACTGGAACATCTACCCGCCCATGACCTGCGTTTGCTGTGTTGTTTTTTTCTGTGGCAATAAATTTGAAAGTGGCTATTAGATCTAGTAAGGTACTGGAATGAGGTTTATTTTTTCTTTTTGATATTGAATTCTCACTGAAAACTATTGTAATCAGAGATTATATTCTGAATGATTTAAAGTTCTTGAAGTTGATTAAGGCTTGCTTTGAGCAAGAATATTGTCACCTTTGATAAACATTCCATGTGTATTTGAAAAGAATATGTGTTCTGTTGTTTGGGGCTAAGTGTAAATTGGGTTAAAGATAATAATTGTGTTGGTCATAGTTTATCTATGTTTCTACTGAAAGATGTGTGTTAATGCTTGCCACGATGGTTGTATATTTGTTTACTGATTTTTTAAATCAACGAATTCCACTACTTTAAGACTGCTGGTTAATTCTACTGATTTATGATTGATATATTTTGAAGCTATCTTATTTGGTACAGATAAAAATAGGATTGTTATATCTTCCTGTCAATTGTGTACTTAATCATTTTGAAGTGTTGCTCTGTATCTGTAGTGGTAATTCCTGGTTTTAGGTTTACTTCATCTGCTATTGGTATTGCTACCAGGCTTCTTTGGCTAGGGACTCCCACTAACCTGTCATCCATATGCAAAAGAATGAGGTTCTATCTCTATCTCCAAAATTCACTTGAAATGGATCAATGACATCAATGTACAAACTAAAGTTATTATAAAACTCAAAGAGGAAAGCATAGGTATAAATCTTTGTGACCTTGGATTAGGCAATGATTTTTAAAATATGACATCAAAGCACAGGTAAGTAAAGAAAAAATTAATTAGTCTTCATCAAAATTAGAAGCTCTTCTGCTTCAATAAACACTATCAGAAAAATGAAAGAGACAAACCACCACGTGGGAGAAACTACTTGCAAATCATGTATCTGTTCAGGGTCAAGTACCCGAAATATATAAACAACTCTCAGAACCCAACAGCAAAAAGACAAATAACTCCAGGAAGTGTTCATTGTAACAGTGCATTAACTAGGTTGCTGGATATAGTAGGGAGGAAGGTGAGAAGAAATGGTATATGTCACTAGATATCCTCTGTATAATTCTTATTTTATACCATGTGTCTTTATCACTTTATTATCTATTCAAAAATGCAGTTATAACCTCTATGAAAAATATTGTTATTACTCTTAGCTCACCTTTATAAATATTCATTACATTTTTCCCTGATAAAGGAGTTGGTGAAATTTTCTTCTCTAATTGGAATAGTCTGTTTAAAATAGTGTTAGTTTCCATTTCTATAGGAACATTTGGGAAAAATGGAACAAGTTCACCCTGTTTCTGATGAATATACACACTTATGAGCTATTAAGAGATTGGTCATATTTCTGGGCAGAATCTCAAAACCCTTGAGTAGGTAGTGTCCCTGAACCCTGGGTGTACACTGTTATTAAAAAAATATCCAATTTTTCTTCTGGTGAGCTGACACTCTTCAGAGGAGAGAGGCAGAATAGAGTTAAATGTTGCTATTCCTGTCTTTCCACCTGCTCAAACTTCTGCACAAGAAAGTGTCTGGCACATATTAGACAGTAAGTATATATTTGTTGAATGTGGAGCAGTTAAATGCAAAAAGGCTTAGCAGGAATTCCTCTGATTGCTTATTGAATTGCACCTTTCCTAACCAAGCACCCATACTCTGAAGATGGACTGTGCAGAGGAGAATGGATATAGATTTACATGAAAAATGTGTTTTACATGTTAAATTGATATGAATTAAGGCATATGCAGACACACCTGGATGAAAATACTCATAGGAAATTATTATCCTTGGATATAAGTATAATGAATGGTTTCAATTTTTCCCTTACATGTTCTATAATCTTAAAAATGCCCATAATGAGTATGTATTGTTTTTATAATAATTTTTTTAAATCAAACATGCTTTCTTCTGAAGGTCACCAAATGACCACCCAGAAGTTTGAGATCTCCTTGGCACATTAAAGGAGCTATAGGATTTCAGTGTAAGAACCTCAAATACCCAGTAAGATTACCTTTACAATTTACACACCCACTTGAAATACCACTACTCCTTCTTCAGAATACATTGGAATTAGTACAAATTATTGTAACTCTTCTTGAGTGATTCATAACCAAAGTATTATAACCACAAAATTGGATCTCTGCATTCATGTCAAGTTGGAAACAAGCACATTAATGCAAACTGTTCTAACCCCAAACCTGGTCCCGGACAAAAAATGTGACTGAGCCCCCACTGCAGGCTGCAGGTGCCCAGAGGGCTGTGCTGGCTGCACAGAGTACGAGGCTGGTCTCCTGGCTGGGGGCCATGACAGGTGAGGAAATATAGCAAACGTTTTGATTCAAAAGCACTGTGAAACTTCCGTCCATTTTCCAGCCACATGTGAACAGACCCCCACCGGCAGAGGAGGGTCTCTCCTGCTTCCTTCCTGCACCAGAGACAGTCTAGAGCCCGTCTGCATCACTGCAGCTGTCAGCAGCCGTTTCTCTCCCCCGACAACCAGGACTGGAGGACTCTGCACCACGTCCTTGTTTGGGCCACGCGCCACTGCTGAGACACTAAAGATGGGTTCCTGGGTCATTTTCAGAGTTTACATTTCCTTCCTGGAGTATCTACAGGAATCCTGAGGAGAACCAGGTGAACCTCCTTTCCCTCTCCAGACTTGTGACGAACTTCCCAGAAGCCCCGGGACCTACATTATCAGCATCTATGCCAAGTTGTGGACAGATAAAAATATTAATGAGAAACATCTTTTTCTGCACCTTCCTCAAAACTACACCCAGTGAAGAAAAGCATATGAATAAACATCTTCACAGGTAAAACTCCGTTGAGGTAAAGGAGTGAGAGAAGATCCTCTTACACAAGCCAGAATGGTGACTCATGCAGCCTTTTATGGCTCTGACAGTGGTGGTCAGCCACGTCGTCTCTAGAAGTACAAAGAAGTACAGGACGTGAGATATTGAGTCCTACAGTAGGGCTCTTCTGAACTTACGTATCACCGCTTTTCTGAAATAGTCTTACTGCTTTTTGAGATTCTAAAAATCTAGCTTCTCAAATTAATAATAATTTCTATAATTAACATAAGGCTACTTGTGGATATGGTAAAAAGAATCAACTTTGAGAGCAGCCCTCTCCTCTTTCAGCTCTACTCTCGGCTTTAAGCTGCCCCTGATGTCCGGCAGCACAGAGACCATCTCTGTCCCCTCAAGCTCCTGCTCGTCCTGCGACAGGAGATGCTGTTCGTCCTCCAGTGCTGGCTGGGCTCACTGTGGGGCAGGTGGGCTTCTCCGCTGTCTTGGTTCAGCTTCGTCTTAGCCTGACCCTGTGCCTGGATCTCGGGTTTGGGATGGTCTCAGCACCCACACCTCTCCTCCCATGGCAGCCAAACCCCGTCATGTTTGTCGGTGAGTCTTGGATGAGAGAATGTCCTGCCTCTCCTTCTTTGGTAGGAGAATTATTAATGGTTATAGGATCTTTAGCTCAGAATGGTTTCCTATACCTACCCAAAGGTAGAGAGCTTTTTTTTTTTTTTTTACAATTTATTTTATTTTAGTAGAGAGCTTTTTTCTGCACTCTTTTCCCTTTTTTTTTACAATTTATTTTATTTTAGTATCATTAACCTACAATTACATGAGCAATATTGTGAAGATTAAACTACCCCCTTCATCAGGTCCCCCCCACCAACCCTATTACAGTCATTGTCCATCAGTGTAGTGAGATGAGAATATAACAACAAAGAAAAAAAAATGAAGGAACAAAACAGGAGCAGACTCACAGAACCCACGAATGGACTAACAGTTACCAAAGGGAAAGGGACTGGGGAGATGGGTGGGAAGGGAGGGATAAGAGGGTAAAAGGGGCATTACGATTGGCAGGCATAGGGTGAGGGGGCACGGGGAGGACTGTACAGCTCAGAGAAGACTCTTTTCCCTTTTGCAGACATCTGTCCTGTGCCCTGAGGGCATGGAGGACGTGACAGAGTTTGCTGTGAGCTCTATATCCCCATCCCCAATGGTTTCGGGCTTTGCTTCATGTGAGAGACTCACGTAGGCAGTTGTGGAGATTAGAACTTTCCTGCGTCAGAGCTGACGAGCCTCTCCACACATACACCAATGATGTGACTCCTTGTCACCCACATTGCCTCCAGTCATTTTTGTGAACACAGGTGGAATTTTGTGAAAATGGCCCTACCAGTAAGTGCAAACTCCTCCCTGTGTCTGTGATTCCAGGCAGTTCTCTGTTGCCATGAGAACCCTCCCTCAGTCTGCAGCTGATGAGTTTTCTGGCTTGTGTGGCAGCCAGCACCCCTTTTACATATGCTCACCTAAAATTTTGCCTCTCTATATGCCTATCGCTTCTTGCAGAGGCTGTTCCTCATGGGAATCCAGCCTACTTGGTTGCCCTGTGACTTCAGGTCTCTGAAAGGTTAAAACAAAGTTATAGTTTTGCTGTTTTTCTAGTTTTACATGTTAGGGTGGAAGCAACACTCTTTCACGCTTTATATACCCCAGGAGTCATTGGAACTCTGTCCATTTTCTATTGTACCTAACATCTGAAAATTGATATCAGAAATGCAGGACCTTTGTCAGCATTCTCTCTGAACCAGAGAAACCATTGCAAAAATTATGATTGTAAATCACAGCTAAGGGTTGCGATACCTCCTTCCTATTCAGTGAGGGAAAAAGGACACTGCTCTACCTTCTGCTGTTGCAATTTGACTTCTAATAGTCACTAAGCCTCTTTTTTTAAAAAAGTTGAACTTAATTTATATTGTATTTTCAAGGGTGTCATAGAGACTAGAGTCTTTATTGGCATTTTGCTGGTGGAGGAATGGGCCAGCTCCTGAGGACATCTTTACTGGTTCTGTGGATCCAGCTGGGGTGTGAATCATGGGACCAAATATGGACTCAGTAAGGAGAAATCCCAAGGAGCATTGCAACGCTAAGGAATCAGACAGTGGTAGTTTATTCTGGTCCAGATGGCTTCTCTCTGGGACATCTACAAATGGGTCTTGATGATTGGGTTGTGGACAGAGAACTCCAAGAAACATCCTCCATGATTTTATTCATCTTGGTCTTCATTCAAATCATGGGAGAAACTTTTCATAATACATATACCAGTGCTTTGACATAGACATTCCCCTTAAAGCAACTAGAAGCAATGAAAGATTTTCTGTTTGGTCATTTTTTTGGTCCTAAATGAACAAGTGATTGACTGAGCCATTGAAAGTAAATAGTCAACAAGCATATTTCTTCTAGTAAAAACAGATAATATTTCAGGGAGGAATGTCCAAACTGTCCAAAATAGGTAACAGCCAGAAATAGTTGACTCCATTTTTGGTTCTGATAAGTTGTCAAGATGATCCCTTAGTTGACTAAGAGGAAAGGAGGGTAAGGATTGAGACTGGGTCAGACCTGCACACCCACAAGATAGGGGCCATCCAGCTTCCTTAGCAGAGGATTCCTAGATTTTCTAGGGAATTTCAAAGGCAAGGAAAAGAACACATCAAAATTGAAAGGCCAGCCCTGTGACCTTGACCAAAGTAGTTGGGAAGTAGGAACTGAGTACAGGAATACTGTGGTTTAAAGCCACAGTCTCATTTCTGGTGCTTCAACGAACTGGTCAGGAGGCAACAAGATCAGCTTCGGAAGCCAGCATGTGTAGCAGCGCCTCATCACACACATGGCTTCCCAGATGAGGTTGACCACAGCTTGTGATGAGCATGACTGTAAGGAAACCTCAGTCAACAGGGAGCTTGAGAACCAAAGGGCCTGGTAAGCTAATTGGTGTTGGCAAGGTTTAGAGTAAAATGTAGCTGAGGAGTTAGGAACACATGCTGTCCAGATCAGGTTACTGAGTCCAGTATACCCCCGTGTACAATCTCAGCCAATGCTGTATTTCTCTGGCCAGTCGTTAGACATCCCAGTGTATAAACCACTATTTTGTGTGCCTATATCTTTCCTAGTGTCTGTAGTACTGTTGTGATATTGTGATTTATAATAAGAAGTATACATTTGGATTTTGATCGCATTCCTGCACTAACACAGAGCTCCTAAAAAACCCTTGGAATTTTCTCTGATAAGAGGGATAAAGATGTCTTGTTATGTTACTGAGGTGACTGTGGAAATCCCTTCGGTAACCTAAGGATGGGGCTGGTGGCCAGAGGAAACAACCATGTGACTGGAGGCTTGGCACTTTCACTGTCTCCTCCCACCCCCAACCTCAGGAGAGGGGAGAGGGGCTGGAGGTTGAATCACACACTAATGACCAGTAATTTAATCAACGATGGTGTAATGAAGCCTCCATAAAAACCCAGTAGGGCAGGTTCACAGGCCTTGCAGGCTGGTGAATGAGTGGCAGTGCAGGAAGAGTGGTAGAAAGCATGGAAGCTCCTCACCCCTTCCCACCTGCTTTGCCCATAATATGCTGAAGAGTCATGTGGGCACTTTGATCTCTGGGAAACTCTCTGCTGCTCTGAGCCTGGGTCTCAGTTTCAGCAAAGCTCCTCTTGGAATTGCTGGTGGTGGACACTACAGCTGCTTCAGAACAGCCTCAGTGGGGAAGCGGTGGGATGGGTGGTCACTTTATTTAGACTGTGCTGAGACCCAAGATGTGACCGAGATAGCCTCTTCCTCCTGAAAATGTTGTTCAGTTACTCTCCAGAAATTTGGGGGCCATGTAATTTTTTTCTCACACTTAGAATGACATATTAAAAAATACAGTAACTGTGTTTTCTTTCCCAAATGAAAAAGATATACATTAAAATGCAGATATGGCTCTGTAGACTTGCATGGGGATAGATATATATTATTACACACAAAATTTCATGGTAATTTGGGAACCCATGCATTCTTTTGTGTCTCCTTTCACTCTCAAATTCACATTTACAAACACTTTCCTGTAAAGTTGACTCTCTTTTCTGTGATGAGATATTATTTCCCATGATTTCAAGTCACAGGCCAGTCTGTGACATTGGGAGAAAATTATGTTTTTCTCTATTCTCACCTCCATCCCCTCACACTATCCAATTAAAAGAAGAAACCCTGGAACCACCATACCATGCTGATCATCTCCCACAATTTCATTTAGAAAAACTGAGCTCACTTGAAATGACCACTTTGGACTAATAAAAGAAATACTAGATAAAATTCTCTGAACACATAGCTGGTTCTGGGGACTTTAAGCACATAATTGTACTTAATTCTCTTTTTGGGAGAAAGGAGACCCTTGTGAGAGATTATTACCCCCCCAAACAGAGTGGGGAGAGGCTGGGGATCTTGCTCAATATCGCTGAGCTAGTAAATGGAGGACATGGGATGGAATAACTCATTAATTTTAGAGACTGAACTGTAATCTCTACATAAACCTTTTTACCTTCCCCTACTTTCTGCTTAGCCTTTTATTCCATATTCAAACAGAAGAATTACTCAACCATTGAGTTAAAGGAAGTGTTCCAGATTATGAGATCTAGAACTAAACATATACTCCCTTATTTTTTAATCAAATGTATTTAAGTTACAGGATATGTTACATGAATATAATGTCACATTTCAAGTGTAACATTTGAAGTGTTTTAACCAATGTGTCCACTTTGCAACCACTGCCCCAGTCAACATACTGATTACTTTTTATCTCCTTGTGAGTTTCCTTGTGACCCAGTCTAGTCAGGCCTTCCTTGGATCCCTAACCCTCGACAGCCACCGATATGATTGTCGCCACCAAAGATTAGATTTTCCATTTTATGGCATTTCAGGTATACAAAATGGTATAGTAGGTACTTTTTTGTGTCTGGCTTCTTTCAGAATAATGTTTTTAAAAATTATCCATGTTGAAACATGCTCCTAAATTATCAGTGGATCAATGACCAAACTAAAACACATGGAGACAAATGACAACAACTCAACATACCAAAACCTGTGTAATGCAGCAAACGCAGTTTAAGAGAAAAGTGTATAGTAATACAAGCTTACCTCAAGAAAGAAGAACAATCCTAAATGAAAAGTTTAAACCCACAATTAATGAAACTAGAAAAAGAAGAATAAATGAGCCCCAAAGACAGCAAGAAGGAGGAACATAATAAAGATAAGTGAAGAAATAAATAAAATTGAGAAGAATAAAACAATAGAAAGAATCAATGAAACCAGGAGCTGGTTCTTTGAGAAAATAAACAAAACAGATAACACCTAGCTAAACTGATCAAGAAAAAAAGAGAGTGTACACACATAAATAGAATCAGAAATGAAAAAGGAAAAATCACTACAGAAACTACAGAAATACAAAGAATTATTAGAGAATACTATGAAAAATTTCATGCCAACAAATTAGATAACCTAGAAGAAATGAACAACTTTCTAGAAAAATACAACCTTCCAAGACTGACCAAGGGAGAAACAGAATATCTGAACAGACCAATTACCAGCAATGAAATCAAATTGTTAATCAAAAAACTACTTGAGAATAAAACTCCTGTCCCAGATGGCTTGATGGCTGAATTTTATCAAACATTTAAATGAACTACTACCCATCCTCCTTAAAGTTTTCCAAAAAGTAGAGGAAGAGGAAATACTTCCAAATTCATTCTATGAGGCTAGCATCACTTTAATACCAATATCAGACAAAGATTACACACACAAAAAGGAAATTACAGACCAGTATCCCTGGTGAACATAGATGCAAAATCCTCAACAAAATATCAGCAAACCAAGTTCAAAACTGCATCAAAAAGATCATCCATCATGACCAAGTGGGATTTGTTCCAGGGATTCAAGGATAGTACAATATTAAAAAATCAATTAATGCCATACACCATATCAATGAAACGTAGGACAAAAATCACATGATAATCTCAATAGATGTTGAAAAAGCATTTGACAAAATTCAACATCTATTCATGATACATGATAAAAACTCTCACCAAACTGAGTATAGAATAAGTACCTCAGCATAATAAAGGCTGTATATGAAAAACCCACAGCCAACATCATATTTAAGAGTGAAAAGCTGAAAGCTTTTCTTCTAAGATCAGAAACAAAACAAGGATGTCCACTCTCACCATTTTTATTCAACACAATCCTAGAGGTCCTAGCCACGACAATCAGATAATGCAAAAAACTAAAAGGCATCCAAATTACTAAGGAAGAAAAACTGTCAGTGTTTGCAGATGACATGATATTGTACATAAAAAACCCTAAAGAATCCACCCCAAAACTACTAGAACTAATAAATGAATTCAGCAAACTTGCAGGATACAAAATTAATATACAGAAATCTGTTGCATTCCTATATACTAATAATGAAAGAGAAGAAAGAGAAATCAGGAAAACCACTCCATTTACAATTGCATCAAAAAGAATAAAATATCTAGGAATAAACCTAACCAAGGAAGTGAAAGACCTATACTCTTAAAACTACAAGACACTCATGAGAGAAATTAAAGACGACACCAATAAATGGAAATACAACCTGTGCTCATGGATAGGAAGTATTAATATGGTCAAAATGGCTATCTTGCCAAAAGCAATCTACAGATTCAATCTACAGATTCAATACAGTGCCAACAGCATTCTTCAATGAACTAAAACAAATACTTCTTAAATTCATATGGATCTGAATCAGGATTAAAGATGGTGGTGTGAGAGGTGAGACACAGGTTTCCTCCTAAAACCACATATAATATGAAAATATAACTGATACAACTACTCCTGAAAGAGCAACAGGAAAGAGGACTGTGTCAAACTGCATACACCTGGAGACAAGAGCAGACCTCACAGAACAGGGTAATGTACTAAAGCTGTGGCCCGGCAGGACCCAAGCCCTTCCCTCACCCAAGCTGATGGGTGGGAGGAAGAGAAACAGAGCAGGGAGGGAGTGGAGGCCTGGGACTGCTGAATACCTAACTCCGGAGATCTGCTCTGGGAGCACAAACCTACATTTCATGGTGCTTGCATGATACTCTCGTAATTAGGGGGTTGGAAAGCTAAGACAGGCAGAATTCCTAGAGAGACTGAGATTCCAGCTGCTTGTGGAAAGCAGGGATAAATATCTGGCTGCTCTGGAACAAAAGAATGGCGGGCAGTCTGAGAGACTTCCTAACAAGGAAGCCCTTAGCAAGAGGGCTGCTAAAGGGGCAAGGATTGCACAGAGTTTATTGCTCAGGAGAAGGACAGGTAGACAAAATTGTCTGGGTGCACTCTGCCCAGCAGGTTGTGAGCTTTCATGATATTCAGGTGCTCCAGGTCGCTGGCTGCCTACACATCTCCAAGAACCCTCTCCATGATAGGCAGCCTACTGCACCTTTCTCCTGGCCAGCCCCACCTGGCTTCCAAACTGGCAAATCCTACCCTGGTGTTAGGCCAGCCAGAGGGAAGATCTGTCTACAGAATCTACAAATGCAAAGCATAGAGGCTTATACCTGTGTGCTCGGCCCACTGGTTCAGGCAGTGGAGACAGGCATAGCAGCCTGGAAGCAGGAAACAGCTCTTCCCCCCCACCCCTCCAGGAACCAATACCACTCCCCTGCAACCCCTGACATTGCTTCAGGGGCTGAGCAGCTCCAGGGAGTAGAGGTTCTGGGCACTAGAAGGCACCATATACAAATATGAAATGCCAAAGGAACCTGGTTCAGAGTAAAATTATTAATATAACTCCTGAGAAAGATTTAAATGATATCGACCTCATGACTCTCCCTGAAAGGGAGTTCAAAATAAAAAATCATTAACATGCACATGGAAGTATGGAAAGACATTCAAGAACTCATGAATGAACTCCAGTTGGATATCCAGTCGTTGAAGAGGACAAAGGAGGGAATTAAAAGCAGATTGGATACGGTGGAGGAGATGATAAATGAAATAGAAATTAGAGAAGACAAATACAATGAAGCTGAGGCACAGATAGAAAAAAGGATCTATAAGAATGAAATCATATTGAGAGAACTGTGTGACCAATCCAAACGGAAAATATTCACGTTATAGGGGTACCAGAAGAAGAAGAGAGAGAAAAAGGGATAGAAAGTGTCTTTGAGGAGTTGATTGCTGAAAACTTCCCCAATCTGGGGAAGGAGATAGTCTCTCAGGCCATGGAGATGCACAGATCTCCCAACACAAGGGACCCAAGGAAGACAACACCAAGACATACAGAAATTAAAATGGCAAAGATCAAGGATAAGGGCAGACTATTAAAAGCAGCCAGAGAGAGAAATAAGATCACATACAAAGGAAAGCCCATCAGGCTATCATCAGACTTCTCAGCAGGAAACTTACAGGCCAGAAGGGAGTGACATGATGTATTTAATGCAATGAAGCAAAAGGGCCTTGAATCAAGATTACTTTATCTGGCAAGATTATCATTTAAATTTGAAGGAGGGATTAAACAATTCCCAGATAAGCAAAAGCTGAGAGAATTTACCTCCCACAAACCATCTCTACAGTGTATTTTGGAGGGACTGCTATGATGGAAGTGTTCCTATGGTTCAATAACTGTCACCAGAGGTAATGAAACCACAGGAAAGAAAGTATAACAGCTAATTACTAAGAAAATGCACAATTAAATTAACTATCCCCAAAGTCAATCAAGGGATAGACAAAGAGTACAGAATATGATACCTAATATATAAAGAATGGAAGAGGAAGAAAAAGGAGGAGAAAAAAAAGAGAGAACCTTTAGATTGTGTTTGTAATAGCATATTAAGTGAGTTAAGTTAGACTCTTAGATAGTAAGGAAGTTAACCTTGAACCTTTGGTAACCACGAATCTCAAGCCTGCAATGCCAATAAGTACATATCTATCGATAATCATCTAAATGTAAATGGTCTGAATGCACCAATCAAAAGACATAGAGTCACTGAAAGGATAAAAAAACAAGACCCATTTTTATGCTGCCTACAAGAGACTCACTTTAAACCCAAAGACATACACAGACTAAAAGTGAATGGATGGAAGAAGATATTTCATGCAACTAATAGTGAGAAAAAAGCAGGAGTTGCAGTACTTGTAGCAGACAAACTAGACTTCAAAACAAAGAAAGCCACAAGAGACAAAGAAGGACATTACATATGATAAAAGGGTCAATCCAACAAGAAGATATAATCATTATAAATATCTAGGCACCCAACACAGGAGCACCTACATATGTGAAACAAATACTAGCAGAATTAAAACAAGAAATAGAATCCAATGCATTCATTCTAGGAGACTTCAACACTCCATTTACTCCATAGCACAGATCAACCAGACAGTAAATAAGGAGACAGAGGCACTGAACAACACATTAGAACAGATGGACCTAACAGACATCTACAGAACTCTACATCCAAAAGCAGCAGAATACACATTCTTCTCAAGTGCACATGGGACATTTTCAAGAATAGATCATATACTAGGCCACAAAAAGAGCCTCAGTAAATTCAAAAAGATTGAAATTGTACCAACCAGTTTCTCAGACCACAAAGGTATGAAACTAGAAATAAATTACACAAAGAAAAGGAAAAATCCCACAAACACATGGAGGCTTCACAACATGCTCCTAACTAATCAATGGATCAATAACAAAATAAAAACAGAGATCGAGCAATATATGGAGACAAGTGAAAACAATCATTCAACACCACAAAATCTGTGGGACACAGCGAAGGCCATGCTAAGAGGAAAGTGCATTGCAACACAGGCCTACCCCAGGAGACAAGAACAATCCCATATGAGCAGTCTAAACTCACAATTAATGAAACCAGAAAAAGAAGAAAAATGAGGCCCAAAGTCAGTAGAAGGAGGAACATAATAAAGATTAGAGCAGAAATAAATAAAATCAAGAAGAATAAAACAATAGAAAGGATCAATGAAAGCAAGAGCTGGTTCTTCAAAAAAATAAACAAAATAGATAAACCCCTAGCCAGACTTACCAAGAATAAAAGAGAGTCTACTCACATAAACAGAATCAGAAATGAGAAAGGAAAAATTACTGTGGACAGCACAGAAATACAAACAACTATTAGAGAATACTATGAAAAATTATATGCTAACAAACTGGATAACCTAGAAGAAATGGACAACTTTCTAGAAAAATGCAACCTTCCAAGGCTGACCCAGAAAGAAACAGAAAATCTGAACAGACCAATTACCAGCAACAAAATTGAACTGGTAGTCAAAAACCTACCTAAGAACAAAACCCCTGGACCAGGTGGCTTCAGCGCTGAATTTTATCAAACATTTGGTGAAGACCTAATACCCATCCTCCTTAAAGTTTTCCAAGGAGTAGAAGCAGAGGGAATACTTCCAAACACATTCTATGAGGCCAGCATCACTCTAATACAAAACCAGGCAAAGACACCACAAAAAAAGAAAATTACAGACCAAAATCCCTGAAGAACATAGATGCAAAAATACACAACAAAATGTTCCTCAAACCGAATTCAAAAATACATCAAAAAGATCATCCATCATGATCAAGTAGGATTTATTCCAGTGATCCAAGGATGGTACAATATTCGAAAATCCATCAACATCATTCACCACATCAACAAAAAGAGGGACAAAAACCACATGATCATCTCTATAGATGATGAAAAAGAATTTGACAAAATTCAACATCCATTCATGATGAAAACTCTCAACAAAAAGGGTATAGAGAGCAAGTACCTCAACATAATAAAGGCCGTATATGACAAACCCACAGCCAACATTATACTTAATGGTGAGAAGCTGAAAGATTTTTCTTTAAGATTGGGAACAAGACAAGTATATCCACTCTCCCACTGTGGGAAACTACCTTGAATTTCAGCTGCGCCACAGCTTCCCACGGAGTGTTCTCACTCAGGTCCACTGCTTACGTCAGAGACAACTGCGCATGCGCACAACTCTGTGCGTGATTGGAAATTTGAAGGTCGCCTTGTTAGCATAAGGTGCAACCAATCACAAGAGACCACACCCTATATATTCCGTGTTCTGAGCTGCAATAACCGAGTTCCTGCTTTGACTGAGCTCCCTGTTTCGTCTGATTATCTCCGGGGACGGCGGAGGCTGCGGAACAGGGGGACAGTCGACTCTTGCCTCCCTTGCTTCGCCTTGTCGGGGTGTGCCTCTCCCTCCTTTCCTTTCTCTCTCCTGGCTCGGAGGGTCACTGAAAGAGCTAGTAGTCCTGACGGTGAGCTGGACCGGCAGGGGAAAGGCTAGAAACCCCGACATCCCACTTCTATTCAACATAGTACTGGAGGTCCTAGCCATGGAAATCAGACAACACAAAGAAATAAAAGGCATCCAGATTGGCAAGGAAGAAGTAAAACTGCCCCTGTTTGCAGATGACATGATATTGTACATAAAAACCCCTAAAGAATTCACTCCCAAACTATTAGATCTAACATCAGAATTCAGCAAAGTTGTGGGATAAAAAATTAATACGCAGAAATCTGAAGCATTCCTATACACTAACAATGAACTAGCAGAGAGAGAAATCAGGAAAACAACTCCATTCACAATTGCATCAAAAAGAATAAAATACTTAGGAATAAACCTAACCAAGGAAGTGAAAGACCTATATGCTAAAAACTACAAGACACTTATGAGAAATTAAAGAAGATACCAATAAATGGAAACACATCCCATGCTCATGGAGAGGAAGAATTAATATTGTTAAAATGGCCATCCTGCCTAAAGCAATCTACAGATTCAATGCAATTCCTATCAAAATACCAACAGCATTTTTCAATGAAATAGAGAAAATCATTCTAAAATTTATATGGAACCACAAAAGACCCTGAATAGCCAAAGTAATCCTGAGAAGGAAGAATAAAGCTGGGGGGATTATGCTCCCCAATTTCAAGCTCTACTACAAAGCCACAGTACTCAAGACAATTTGGTACTGGCACAAGAACAGACCCATAGACCAATGGAACAGACTAGAGAGCCCTGATATAAACCCAAGCATATATGGTCAATTAATATATGATAAAGGAGCCATGGATATACAATGGGGAAATGACAGCCTCTTCAACAGCTGGTGTTAGCAAAACTGGACAGCTACATATAAGAGAATGAAACTGGATTATTGTTTAACCCCACACACAAAAGTAAACTTGAAATGGATCAAAGACCTGAATGTAAGTCATGAAACCATAAAACTCTTAGCAGACAACATAGGCAAAAATCTCCTGAGTATAAGCATGAGCAACTTCTTCCTGAACGCATCTCTTCAAGCAAGGGAAACAAAAGCAAAAATGAACTCATGGACTACATTAAACTAAAAAGTTTCTGTATGGCAAAGGACACCATCAACAGAACAAAAAGGCATCCTACGGTATGGGAGAATATATTTGTAACTGACATATCTGACAAAGGGTTAACATCCAAAATATATAAAGAACTCACATGCCTTAACACCCAAAAAGCAAATCACCCAATTAAAAAATAGGCAGAGGATCTGAACAGACACTTCTCCAAAGAAGAAATCCAGATGGCAAACAGACACATGAAAAGATGCTCCACATCACTAATCATCAGGGAAATGCAAATTAAAACCACAGTGAGATATTACCTCACACCAGTAAGGATGGCCAGCATCCAGAAGACTAAGAACAACAAATGCTGGCAGGGATGCGGAGAAAGGGGAACCCTCCTACACTGCTGGTGGGAATGTAACCTAGTTCAACCATTGTGGAAAGCAATATGGAGGTTCCTCAAAAAACTAAAACTAGAAATACCATTTGACCCGGGAATCCCACTCCTTGGAATTTACCCAAAGAATACAACTTCTCAGATTCAAAAAGACATATGCACCCCTATGTTTATCGCAGCTTTTTTTACAAAAGCCAAAATATGGAAGCAACTTAAGTGTCCTTCAGTAGATGAATGGATAAAGAAGATGTGGTACATACACACAATGAAAGACTATTCAGACATAAGAAAGAAACAAATTCTACCATTTGCAACATCGTGGATGGAGCTGGAGGATATTATGCTCAGTGAAATAAGCCAGGCAGAGAAGGACAAGTGCCAAATGATTTCTCTCATTTGTGGAGTATAACAACGAAGCAAAACTGAAGGAACGAAATAGCAGCAGACTCAGAGACTCCAAGAAGGAACTAGTGGTTACCAAGGAGGAGGGGGGAGGGAGGGCAGGTGGGGAGGGAGGGAGAAGGGGATTGAGGGGTATTATGTTTAGTACACATGGTGTGGGGGTGTCACCGGGAAGACAGTGTAGCACAGAGAAGGCAAACAGTGAATCTGTGCCATCTTACTACACTGAAGGACTGTGATTCCATTGGGGCGTGGGGGGGACTTGATAATACGGGTAAATGTAGTAACCACATTGTTTTTTCATGTGAAACCTTCATAAGAGTTTTTATCAATAATACCTTAATAAAAAATTTAAAAAAATACATATGGAACCACCACGGCCCTGAATAATCAAAGCAACCCTGAGAGGGAAAAACAAAGCAGGGGGGATTATGCTCCCTGAATTCAAGCTCTACTACACAGCCCCAGTAATCAAAACAATTTTGTACTGGCCCAAGAACACACCCATGGATTAATGGAACAGCACAGAGAGCCCAGATATAAACTCACACATACTCCTGACTCACTGCCATGGCTGGGGGATGGTCACATGCCTTCATGTCACCCCCTGCTCTCCTAGGCTTTGTCCTTGTCTTGAGTTTCTCTGTCTGGTCAGTACCTACATAAATAACTACATTAACTTGAATGAGAAAAAGAACTACATATTTCCTCATACCTCTTTTATTTTTAGGGATATAACATATGTAGAATGTTCCAGGCACTCAGTGAATAACTGTTCTGTGATTGAGTTACTAAAATCTGAGGACAGTATTAGGTGGAAATTACTGGTCTTGCATTATGCTAGAAGTCCTGAGAGAAGATGTCAGTTAATCACCTCTGTGGGATGGGGGAAATGGGGAAACTGCAGTATGAAGAGCCTGAGCAACAATGACAGGGATGAGACTGCATGTAGCTCTCCATTTCCTGTCATGACCTTTTGTGTAGCCTTAAGAATGTAGAGAAAGCATCCACATATTCCCATATTATAGCCTCCTTTCCTACAGGGACATGAAATTGGGAAACTATAATGGCAATCAGAGCGAACAACCTCCATTATAATGGGACTATATAACTGGCTTTGAAGAATTTATAAATCATGCGAAATTATATCTGAAGATAAGAAAGGCTACTTGATTTATTGACTTAGGGTGTTAGAGATAATTTTGTTAAGAATGGGGATGTACAATAACTACACTGATTACTCATTCTTGTCTCGCATTTTTTGACATGGAAGAAGTGATTCATCAAGGCTGCACTCCCAACTCCCCTAGAGGACAGCAGCAGCTCTCAGCCGCCTCTGCCTTTTGCCGGGTGCAGCGGCTGCAGCTCTGAGCTTGGGAACAGGCTCTGGATGCTCGTGAGCCAGGAATATCCACAGCAGTTACATGGCTGAGTCTTGGGACTGAGACCTCAGATGTGCATGGAACCAACTTATCCTCAGTATGAAGGGACGTACAGATTATTCCCGCCTTTTCATTCTCACTTACGTGCCTACAAAAAAGACCTTGGAACCTTCCTGCCTATGTAAGAAGAAGCCATGAACAGGCCGTGAAGGAAATACTGCACTTGAGAGTGGTGCCCTCTTACTCCTGCATATGGAGGGATGAGGGATCTAATGCACATTCAGTTAGCTGCACATCCATGTTCAGAAATAGAGGATCTAATATGATAGAACTCTCTGCCATTACCCATCCCCATGAGGATCCCTGGGTGAACCAGTTTTGAGAAGCTCTGGATCAATCCTATCCTATTCAGAAAAGTCTTCGGTGCCCCTGAAGTCCCCGTCCAGACAATGCCCCACGTAATGAGTTTCCAGAGGCATCTCCTTGCTTCCAGAGAGGTATCCTGAATTTCTTCATTCTTCAACTATAAGGATCTTCAGCTTCAGAAAATTAGCCCTTAAGGGGCAAGTTCCAACCATTTATCTACAAGCACAATACCTATAAATAAAACTAGCATCAGGCTTTCATGATTTGTGACTGATAATCAGATCCTTCCCTGGGTCATTGATGAAGAAACGTATGCTAAGAATTGTATGAATTGGCAGCTTTTCAAAAGTGTGCATGCTTAGTTAATGGCTTCTGCTTGGAGGCAGCATTATGGGGGATGGATTCCTAGTGTGGGTCCCATAGTCGAGCTTTTCGAGCATAAACACTATTCTCTACAGTCACTTAATGAAAAAGTAGAATGGTTACACTCTTGGATACCCAAATGCCCAGGGATGTCCTTGACCCAGCTGCAGGACCCCATGTATCAGTCTTCCCAAAAGCTCAGCTTGCCTCCCCTGCTTTACAGCACACCCTCCCCACTGT